>VZZY01023193.1:0-49682 GCA_013400335.1 Eurystomus gularis | reverse complement strand
AATTTCTGGTATTGCCTGTATATAAAGAATTTTGTTAAAATAACTAAGACTAAGTGTTGAACTCTATGCTAAGGCATGCCTTCTACCTATCTTGAGCTTGTAAAGATAAATACTTCAACCATCTTGTAGTGGCCAGTCATTGTAATGATGTAAATAGTCATTTTGTATGTGGAATGAGAAATAGGGGCCTACGATTTCAGCTCCTATAATGTGGGCATATTCCAAAATTCATGGGTAATAATCTCAAGTATAAAGCGTACAGATATCACCCCAAACTTGTTTCTAGTTAGTCATGATAATGCTCTCACGCAAATAACCCAGATGGTTCATTGTTGTTTGTGCAATTGTGAACAGACATTATTATCAGACATTGAAAATCTTTTGAAGTGCTCTTTTTTGTCCAAACAATAAATCAAGATCAGAAAAATAGAAAATAGTAATGTGAGAGAAGATAATCTATGAAAAACAACAAATTAAAAGATACTTTACTTGGAAAAGGCAATTTCTAGTTGCTGAAGAAGCTCCTAATTGATGTCTGCATAATGATTTAGGTTTCTTATTGATGGAATTTTCCCAGCTTCAGTCTTTTGAAGTAGGTAGGGTCATTTTCACAGATATTCCAGATGCAAAGATTGTGACATACCTGCAACCCACCAGAAGGAGATTGTGCCTAGGCTGCAGAAGTCCCTAGACACAAGTACACCACTCTAATTATAGAATAGGAAAATTCATCCAAAAATAAATTACAAGACAAAGAGTAAAGGAGCAAAGCTGGTCTCAGTAAAGACACTTCACAAAATCCTTAACCGACAGGTGTTTCTTTTGTGACAAGGCAGTTGTCTTTAGTATTGAAGGAGTCCTTCAATATGTTTACCAGCTGAGATGGCCAAAGTCAAACACAGCTCGTGGCCAAAGCAAGGCACAGAAAGGAAGCATACAGAGTGTGGAAGCAGGGTTTGATAACCTGTGAGGAATACAGAGACATTGCCCAAGCATCAAGGGATGAAGTTGGGAAAGCTAAAGCCCAAATGAAATTGAACCTGGTCATGGATGTCAAAGACAAGATGAAAGGCTTCTCTGTATGTACATAGGTGACAAAAAGAAGAATAGGGAAAATGGGAACCCATTGATGAATCAGACAGGGGATCTGGTTACACAGGACATGGCTGAGGTTCTGAAAGTCTCTTTGCCTAGTGTTTGCTAGCAAAGCCATCCTTCAGGAATCCCAGGTCCCAGAGACCAGAAGGGTACTCTGGAGCAAGGAGGATGTACCGTTGGTGGAAGAAGATCAGGTCAAGGAATGCTTAAGCAAACAGGACACATATAAGTTCATGGGCCCTGACGAAATGTACACACAAGTGCTGAGGGAGCTGACAGGTGTCATTTCAAGGCCACTCTCAGTACTATTTGATCAGTCATAGCTATTTGGAGAAGTGTTTGAAGACTGGAGGAAAGCAAATGTTGCTCAGGTATTCAAGAACAGCAAGAAGGACGATCCTTCTTGCTAGGACACGCTAGTCAACCTCACCTTGATCCCTGGAACAGTGATGGAGAAGCTAAATTCTGTAAACCATTTCTAGGCATATTGAAGATGAGAAAATCATCAGGATCAGTCAGCATGGATTCATCAAGGAGAAGTCATGCTTGACCAACTTGATAAACTACTCTGATAAAATGACTGGTCTGGCAGCTGAAGGGAGAGGAGTGGGTATTGTCTATCTAGACTTCAGTAAGGCCTTTGGTAGTGTCTCCCAGAAGATCCTCATAGACAAGTTGTTGATGTATGGGCTGGATGAGCAGATAGTGAGGTGGATTGAAAACTGCTTGAATTACAAGGCCCAGAGAGTATTTGACATCTTTGTTAATGACCTGCAGATGACACAAAATCAGGAGGAGTGACTGATATGCCAGACCAGGGGGATCTCAGCAGGCTGGAGAAATGGGCTGACAGGATCTCCATAAAGTTCAACAACAAGAAGTGCAAAGTCCTATACCTGGGGATGAACAACCCCACCCACTAGTATATGCTGGAGGCCACCCAGCTGGAAAGCAGCTTTGCAGAAAAGGACCTGGTAGTCCTAGTGGACACTAGGTCGAACATAAGCCAGCAATGTGCCCTTGTGGCAAAGGCAGTTAATGGTATCATGGGCTGCATTAGTATAGCCAGCATGTCAAGGGTGGGAATCCTTCCCCTCTACTCAGCATTCTGAGGCCACACTTGGAGTATTGTGTCCAGTTTTGGGATACTCAGTGTAAGAGAGACATGGACATACTAGAGATAGGGCCTCAAAGATATTTAAGGGACTGGAGCATCTCTCACATGGGGAAATGCTGAGAGAGATGGCATCATTCAACCTCAAGAAGAGACAGCTCAGGGCAGGATCTCATTAATATATATAAATACCTGAGTGGAAGATGCAAAAAGGACAGAGTCAAGCTTTCTTCAGTGGTGCACAGTCACAGGACAAGAGGCAATGGGCACAGACAAACACAGGACGTTCTCTCTGAACAGTAGAAAACACCTTTTCACTGTGAGAGGTGACTGAGCAGTGACACAGGTTGCCCAGAGAGGTTGTGGAGTCTCCGTTCTTGGAGATATTCAAAAAGCTGTCTGGACATGATCCCACACAACCACCTTGGGCAAGATGATCTTCAGAAGTCACTTCTAACCTCAACTATCTGTGATTTTGTGATTCTGTGAAATACCAAAAGATAACAAAAATTAATTAACACACAATAATTTTTAGATGCGGGAAGAAAGGTGAATATATTTATTAAATTAATTCATTGTGTCTCTCTCTTGTAAAAGATTGCAGTTCTCTCAGCTATTTTAATTACTCAGAATGACTGCAGTAATCCCCAAAAAACATAGTATGGTGCCAGTAGTTTCTGGCAAAGTGCCAATATTAAAAATATAAACGATTTTGATTCAAACTGGAATTCTTGAATTCAGTTTCTTCAGAAAATCAACTTGTTCCTATATTGTTGAAATACTGCTATGTTCAGCCTTTCCATAAAGTATGAAGGCACTTAGAAATCAACTTGTCTGTGGTAACATCCTATTGCATGTGCACTTTACCAGACATTCTAGTAAACAGATCATCACAGGACCATCACCCTCCAGGAGACAGAACAATAAAAATAGAACCAGAATCCTCAAGTAAAGGTAGGTAAAATTTTTCAACACACATATATGGACATATCATAGTGAAGAAAGGGAAATCTAGGAATACCACCAGAATACTTTCTCACGTTACATTGATGCTACTGATGACTGGTTCTTTTGAAAGGAAGAACACTCTAAGACATTCCAGATTTAAATGGAAATATTTTGGTTAAAAGGGATTGTTTGTTCATTTCTTGACTATATTTGAGCTAAAAAAGGAGTCCTCTTTTGAGATATTTAGAAACTGGACAAGTTTCTGAAAGAAATATTTCATAGGGGAACATTTCCATTGCCAAAGAAGAGTAATTTATATGTGGGACTGGGACAGCTCCTACAGATTACTAGAAACACCTTGTGTAACAGTACTCTCTCTTCTTCACATGAAAAGACCAAGGAACCAAGACTCACATCCCAGTAGATGTACACACTTGATTCACACTAAAATAACAGTTAAGCCTTAAGCTGAGTGAGGCATCAGAATTACAGGGGAAACTATTTTCACCGTCCACCCTTTATAAGGAAATGATGATGCACACTAAGATGTCCATACATTACCATGGGCATAGCTGAGATATTTATATTTGGGTTTCCTCGGTCATTTTTGTATGACTGTACCTATTGAACTACTACCAGGGCACCACAAGGCCAGTGGGCTCTGTGAGCCACAGCTGTTCCTGGGGTCCCTCAAGGCAGAGCCTGGCAACCTGGGGCTGTCCCACCACCCCAGCAGAGCAGTGGGGGGCCAATAGGGCAGACTAAGCCCTGGACTTCAGGAACCTCCCTGGGGATGGGCAGAGGCCAGTCAGAATGTGGGCTCACTTGTGGTCATGGCTTGGCAGAGCCTGTAGCTGTGCAGGGTATGTCCTGGGCCATGGGCTGGGTGCAGGTAGACCCTAAGGGAGGGAGTCAAGGACAGTCAGGGCTAGTTGTGCATAAAACTGACAAAGTTAAATATCATGGCTAGTAAATGCCCCAGACACACTCACACTTTTAGAGTGCTAAAAAACCCAGGTCAGGATCCATAAAAGCACACTCAGTGCATATCAAAGGCTCCTGCAATAGCGTTACTATTCCTAGACTCCCAAGCAACATTTGCAGTGTTACATTCACTCCAGCAACAAACGAGGTTTGGGAGACTAGGTCCTTCATGCTGGCAGGGTGTGCTGCGAAATCAGCATGTCATGCTTGTCACAGCCCTGCCATGACAGAGATCTCTTCCTCTGGTGCTGCCTCTGCAGATGCAGTAAATCATTTTCTCTGGCTACAGCTTGAGAGAATGAAGCCAAGGAAAAACTTTAAGTTGTTATAGAGGCGACAATTCTTGGCAAAGATGAGTTATAGTACAGTAAAAAGAGCCAAGGAGCTGGTTTACGCCCCATTCTGAACAGTGATGGATATTCTGCACTAGGCTGCATTTAGGAGTGGAAAGGAAAGTGTTTGCCATTTTCTCCTTCTACTCTTTCTTCATTTGAAAGTCTCTCCAAATATAAACTCAGGTACAACATGCATGAGGTATGTACAGCACCTGTGTTGTACTGTATAAAAAAAATCTTACTTTGCATGCATATTTCTTCTGTTGGAATTAGTTGAATACTTCTTTTCTTCTACATGAGCATTTTCTATTTTCAGACTGATTTCAAGCTCCAGAAAAAATCATGAAAGTAGAAAAGGAAGGCTTGCACATCTTATTAATGCATTACATTTGCAACAGCAGAGAGGCTCTGGAGACACAAAACAACATACCTATCTTTACCAGACAGTTAAGAGTGGGCTGAAAGTCCTATGTTGATAGGTCTGCCTGTTATGATTCACCATCCTAAGCCTGTAGCCTACTTTACCCATACTAATCACAACAAATTGTACTCACTTAGACCTAGAAGTCTCCTTCCCAGTTCTTGCTCTAGAACTGTTTGTCACTGGTTTGACAGTACAGCCTTAATTAAAGTCAGACAGTAAGAATGACACCCAAACAGGCTTAGGTATGAATGGATTAGAGGAGAGAAAATGCAAAAAATTACGAACTTACTTCTCCCACTTGGCAGGTAGGAAGCTAAAGTGCAGTGATTCAGTGGCTCTATTTTCAACCATATTTTCTACCAGTCACCTCCTCTCTTGAGCACCATGCAAATCAAGTATTCCAACAACCACCATAACTTCATTCCTCCATGGCTGAGCATCTTGCCCTATTTTGATTTACTGTAGAATTATAAAGTGCAGTTGAATCTTGGTTACTTGAAATTCAGCGATGCAAAATCATTCCTTATTTGAAACAGATTTCTGTTGCCTGAATACAGCAGTGAACTACTAAATCCTTGTTTTACCTAAAGTTATGAAAATACCTAAGGTTACTGATAATTCTAAGTCTAACATGAAAAACATCTAGTAAAATTTAGAATAGCAATAATAAAAATACCTAGCACAATTTTTCCCTACTCCTCTGAAGCAAAGTCATGGGACTTAGTTACAGCTAACTTCACACTTTGTCACCCACCCACTCTTTGATATGACAAGTGAAAAACTAATGGCTTATATTTAAAAACTTTTTCCTGACTGGTTATTTTTTGGTGCCACCCACCTTACTTTGCACTTAACATCCAGAAGAAGAGTGAATTGACTTTAAAATGTATCCAGCAGGGAATGAAAAATGTGAGGAGTCTTCTAGCAACTTCAACTTCATAAAGTAATTTACTTGTCCTTGGACAAACTGACTGTAAACCCTCACTTGGAGATTACATTACACAGATAAATTACCTTACATCACAGGCACCCAGGGTTTTTGTCTGGTATATGTTTGTGCATTGGTTTTTCTTTTTTAATAAAATCAATCACTTCTATCTGATTTCAGAAAATTGTAGCAGCCCACCTGTGCTGTGAAACAGCTGTACAGTCACAGAGAGTAAGAAAAATGATCAGACAATGTTTTAAGCTACATGCTGGCTCAGTTAATTACTATTGATATAAATAAAAGCGTGTTAGTTTTGTCACAAAAATCATAATGTTCTCGAGAAAGGTACTCTATGCTCTTTCATGAGACTTAAAGAAAAAAAAACACAAGTGAAAATAAGGCCACAGTAACAATTATTCCTACTAACGCTTGTCAAAATTTGAGATGCAAACAAGGATTAGAGTTTTGCACATGAGGTTGTTTCCAGTTTTAAAGATTATTTCCTTTTGGGATTGTTTTGAATTTTCCTCCTCATCTTCTGTGTTGTGCGATTTGGTATACTGCTTGCACAGAACTTGTTTAACATAACTTATTTAACATTAGTATCTAAATTTGCTGAAGCCTCAGGCTGCAAGCTGTGAATTTTCATGTAGATATGTTGAACTTTTACCTAGCCAAGTAAAAGAAGGCCCAGAGCTGGTTCCAGTCAGAAGATAAGGAAGCTACATTCATTAAGAGAAGATACAACCTTAGAGATAAGAAATGAGACAGCCCATCTGAAGACAATGAAGGGACTCAATGAAGAATGGGAAGACTCCAGACCCTAATATTACAAGTGGTCCAAACTGTTGCATGAGAGGTGAGGAATTTAGATTGTAAGGGTATAATTGCCCAGGGATTTATTTGTTCAAGGTCCCTCTTTGGAGGCACCCAGCCCAACCTGTAGCACTATTAATAAAAAGGACTGTATAGAATTATCTCTTTTTTTTTGCTTATTGATTCAGGGGAAACCTAGAGTTAAACCCTGTTTGTGGTGGCTGGCATGCATAATTTCCATAATATCTGTAAGTAAGAGCATTAGTTGTTGGTTTTCTTTACCATGTTGCCTTAATTTTAAAACGCATTAAGCTCATTTTTAGCTTTCAGTTGAACCCTTCCTAAATCTACAACTGTGGAGTCACTGAAAGAGGATTAAAGAGAAAGGCAGTTGGTGGGTTTGCATTTCTGTTGGTTTTCTTTAGTTTCACTTTTTTGATATTCTGATGCAACTGCCCTCTCTTAGGTAGTTGCCTCACAAGTATCAGAAAAATAATTTTCCTTTTTCTTTCCCCTTAAGCTCTTAAGAAATTGATTCACAAGCCCCAAATAGTTAGTAACTTTTTGAGATGTCTTTCAATCATTTTTTAAAACCCTCACTTGCCACTGCTGTCAAAAAAGGCAGACTTGACTAACAATTTTTTTTTTATGCTTTATGCAAATATAAGTCTTACTTTCTATTTCTTCTTCGTCTGTGTTGAACACACTTTCACCAGGGGTAGAGGACCCCTACAGATGATTATTTAATTCCTTAACCTCTAGCAAAATATCTTTGCACGTATTTATATCATCAGCAAAATTACTTTGTGAATATGGAATCACCAGTATGATAAGAACACATGGAAAAGAGCAGGTTTTGCTATCAAAAGTGCCTGAAACTTGCTCACTTAATAGGGAGCCATTAGCAACAATAACAGCAGTATCATTCTCAACTAATATTTCAATATTTAGGTATCTTCATTAAATTAGTCATCTAGACTAACAAGATAAATAAACTAGTCAATGGGCAGAAGCAGGCACTCCCAGAATTTGATTCATTTATTTTGGTTTCAAATGTATTTATTTTGGTTTGATGAATCATGCTTTGGAGATATTTATAAGAGAGAAGGCAGACTTTCACAGAGGTCTAGGCAAGAGAACCCCTCGTTTTCAGAGGATTAAGCGTATAAGACATGGACTTTACCTTGCTAATTTGAGCAGCTCCTTGAAGCTTTTCTCATGCATCCAGAATCATTATAGGGCAAAATATTATATGTAGAGGCAGATGAACAGGGTGGTTTTTTCCTTTTTCTGTAGCCAGTAAACTATTTTCACTTACTGTATCTTCTCTCACAGCAGTGGCCTAGAGCAAGCTTTATACAATCAGTACCTCTTGTTGACTTGTGTTTGAAATTTTTGTTATGACATTGCTTCTGAATGTCTGCAAATGCAGGCACCTGACCATGATGGCATAAGTAGTCATTTCAAGTTTGGCATTTCAAAATTTATGGCATTTTTTTTATGACCGAGAATTACAAAAAGGAAAATGTTACAGATCAGTCCTTAGGGACCAAAGTGGTCAACCAAATCATGACATAGGCAAAAAATAACAACTTAAGCCTGCTGTTTTTGTTGGCGTTATCTCATCAAAAGTGTATTTTCTTCTTTTTTTTTTTTTTCCTACTTTAGAAGAAGGAAAGGAGAGGAAAGACACAAAACAAGGAAGAGAAAGAACAATGGTATGACACATTATGGCCACTGTAAGTGAAAGAGCAGAGACTAAAATCATAACTTATAGATTCTAGAAGGGTGGAATCGTAAAGGGCATAAGGTGTTGCTTATGTTGAGAGGAAACTTTGAGAAAGAATCGAAGTAGAAAGAAAATAGCTATAGATGAAAAAAATATGATAATTTTAACATAAAACCATATGTGATTACTTTAGAAATGAGTTGATGACTGTTACCAAGGCCACGAGTGAACAAGCAGTAGCAATGGACTCGCGAAGTAAGTAGAAAACATTGAGCTTAGCCATTATACATGTGGTGAGTCAAAAGAATTTAGTGACAGTCAGAATGTGGGAATGCCTGGCTCGATTACTGGCTTGAATAAACCTAGTACAATTGCTGGGGATTGCAGGATTGCACCCGTAATCACAGGTTTTGCCATCAGAATTACAGTACAGAAACTGCTTCTCCAAATTAGTCTTGCATTTATGTGGTCGTGTTTGCTTTGGCACTGCAGTAAGCATACTGTGTGCTACATATTGCTGCCTTTAAGTCTTTTTAACAAATACGTTATTCGTGGCTTTTCTGAAACATTATTCTAATTGAGTCCAATTCTTTGTTGAACTGTACACTTCTTTATTACAAGTCTATCTAGCTCTGTGATTTATCCATGCTGTAATTGTGTTGAGTTGTAAAGCACAATCAAATTCTCATTTTGAAGTATTTGATTTATTCCTTTTATTCTTCCAGGCCTTTCAGTCAGCCAATATGACATTTGCTGTCTATTTTTACAGCTCCTACGTTTTGTATTGATGCTCTGAGATGTGTAAAATTGTTGCATTTTGGAATTCTTACTAAATTAAATCATATTTCTTTTGTTTCAGTGTAACTGGCAATAAGAAGAATATTGGTCATTCTACTAATAGCTAATGACAAAAAGAGGAAAACAAGTTAAAAATGTGTATTTAGTGCATGACTGCAAGTTCATCTAAGTCTAATCTGTGGTTAACATATGGTGATACAGATGCTACTGGAAAAGTAAAATGTCTTTGAAACCTGCTAGCATATTCTTATTTTGTTTTTCCTCAACCATTACGTTATAAAACATGTTGTTACGGATTTTTTTTTAATGGCTAAACTGCATATAACAGCTCATTCCCAAGTAGAATAGTTCTAATTTGTTCTGCTTTGCCATATCTTCACCTTTTCTCCTGCCTTCTCGAGATTGTTCTCCTTCCCTACCTTTGCTCATCACTTTGGAATCTTGTTCTGCTCAATGTTATGCCATTGCATTTAGCTGAATTGACCCGCAGTGAAACCAGGTGAAAAGCAGAAATAGCTCATGGAAGCAGCAGATGAAATTCAATAAGAGAGAGCAAGAGTAGGTGATAGCAACAAAAGTGGAACCTGACCATTTTAGTCAAAGTATGACCAATTTTGCTCCAGCTATAGTGTGAAACCATGTCCAGACTGCCCTCACCACCTTCTTCCTGGTTTTATAGTGTATATTCCTCAGGATCTTCTGCCTCAATAATCAAATATTCAGAAAACTGATATACATATGGCCAAAGCATCTTTTGGCCAGAGGAGATCTGGTAAAGGATGTCAAGTTTCAGTCAGTGTTAACTAATGTATTCAAAATTACTCATGCAAGCATGTACACTGAGAGATTTCTAGCCAAGCCTATCAATAATGCTGGAATCGGGAATTTAGGAAATTTAGTTACAAGTCTCTTCTTTTATACCACTCAAGGCAAGATCCTTAACCACAGATATCTTCCTTTTTAAAGAGGTCAGAATATTGCAAGGTTGTCCTATTAGGGAAGAAGAATGGATTAAGAATGTCAGAAAGACTTAGTGAAAAAAATAAAAGAAAAAAACCCAACCTACTTTATTAATAACACCTACACTACTCATAGTTTATACTAAGTTGTGGGTAAAGTTTTCAAGAGCGTTCATACATTCATAAACTCTGACTTAAGCACTATAAAAAATATAAATCCTAAGAGCTGACTGAAAGGGTCTTTAGGCTGTTACTGCTATTTTCAATAACACTAGAAAGACTGGAATAATTTCAGAAACTGGAAGAAATTTAATGTTGCACCAGTATTTAAAAGATAAACAGGATGACCTGCCTAAAGATAATCTGTCAGCCTGATCTTAACCCTAAACAAGATAGTAGAGCAGAAGATGAAAGATTACATTGATAAATAATAAAATATTATTAGTGCCACTCAAACTAGTCTTCTGGAAAATGGATCCTGTCAAGCTAACATGATTTTTATTCTGTTGGGATTACAAATTGAGGTGACAAAGGTAGTAAAATTAGTGTATATAACCAAGGCTCAGTCAAACCTTTGTCTTTGTATCTCTGGACATTTTGATTTAAAACACAGAATGCTACAAAGTTAACACAGTGAACACTATGTATATTATCTAAGTAACATGTGTCAGAGAAATCATCATCAAGCAGGTGTGCTTTTAGCATGATCTCATAGGTACTGCATTAGTAAAATATTTTAATGAGGTTTTACCAATGACCTAGAAGATAACATAAGAATATCAAGAAGCAGTTATCAAGAAGAGCTTGGCAAATAATAAAGAAGAAATGTTACCAACAAAGCTCAATCTTGTTTGCTTGTCAAGCTGGAAGCTTGCAAGCAGCGTGTGTTTTGATTTGAACAATAAAAAAAAATAGAGAGAGAGAGAAGTACTGTAGAATAAAGGACCTAAATGATACTAACAGGAGAGGAGATGCTAACATGGAAAACAGCAATTCTGGGAAGATCCATGGTGATGGTCTTGTTCTGAACTAATCTGAGCTTCACATGAGATTCTGTATTTCGAAGACTAACTAACAGGACCCTTGAATTTAGTAACAAGCTGTTACTGAGCAAGTGTACAGGGTCAGTAACACGTCTTTGTCCCAAAGTAAACATTACTGGAATATTCAAGTAAATTCCTATGCCTGCAGTTCAAAAAAGATTGATATTTGGAAAGAGTTCAGAAAAGATTTGTGAGAATAATTAGATTATAAGAAAACATGACTCATATAAAAAAAATCTAGGCATCTTATGACTTTATTGAAGATAAAATGAAGGTATGAGGTGATCTTACTCTACATATACCTGGTGGGGGCAGGGGAAAGGTTATTCTAAAGGTCACGGTCTAGCTACAGTAATATCTAATTCAGGTTAGCCCAATGTCCTGTATCACAGGTCAAGGTAGTTAAACACACTGGTCCTTTTTGACCTTGTAATCTATGACTTATGCACAGCTTTCTATTTCAGACAAAGTAAAATTACAAGTTGGATTTGAATAATTTGAAGTAAGGTTATATATGGCTATAATGTTGGGACAGATTTCTGCAAAAGATTGTATCTTACAAGATTTGTCTTGACTGAGATAGGACCTACCATGCAGGAATGAAAACTGAAAGATTTGTTAGGCTATAGGAATAATGAGGCTTAGTTATGGATGACTTGCCTCAAATATAGTGCAAAGGACTAACATTTTTTCCTTAAGGAGACAGAAGAATATCTATGAAAGAGATACAGTGTTCTTTTCTGGCATTTAATCAAACTGACTCTTTTTTTCAGTTAAGGTTCAATAATTCTGTAAGAAAATTAGAAATGAGAAAAGCAGTTCAGTTAGAATATGAAATGAACCACTTCTGTCTTAGATTCCAACAAAACATGGATGACCGTGTGAAGAATAAGATCAGGGCAAACGCTCCCTTAGTTTAAAGAGAACAAGTAATTCATATTCTTAGCTCTGCTCTGAAAAAATTGAGTAAAAATAACAGTCACAGCTGTTGCCTGAACTACAAGTGCAGCTGCGTGCAGATATACAGAGACAGCTTCGGAGAGTTATGCAGCATCACTTTTTCAAAAAGACAAATGGCTAGTCATATTACTCAATAAGCTGCAATCACTACACCAAGGAGAATACATAGTGAGGTTCAAAATGTTGCAGTACAAAACAGGGAACAATGCGGGGAAGGACAATATCACCATCAACTCTTGCTCAGTTACAGAACATTGATTAACAGCTTATCTGTCTTAGCATGCTTTGCTTTATGGTTAGAAAAGCTAGACTCAGTTCTTTCAAGTGCCTGACCTGTATGGGTGGAAAACCAGTCAGAGATGTCTGCCACATCCATGCAGAGTTGATTATGAGTCTGGGCTCTCATTTAGGTAGGGAGAGGCAAAAGGAAGAAGCAGCTGATAAGCACTCAAACTTCTGAGTCCTTTATCCAAGCCTCTCTGGTCTGGAAGCAAGACTGGAAATAACTCAAACAGGATTTCTTGAAAGATTTCCAGAAGCACTTGGTTTTGGCTGGGTCAGTAGTACAGCAAGAAAAGCCTTTCTGGGATATTTTGGTATTGCTGTTTCCTGCCTCAGACACAAACAGAACATTTGGTCCTCTCCTCTCCTCTCCTCTCCTCACCTTGCTCTCCTGCTGCCTTCTCCTCTCTCTCTCCCAGCCGCCACACCCTCCTCACTTTTAACATTTCCAAACAGTTCAGGATGTCATTCACCTAGAGATTAGGACAAAAGGTTGGATCAATCTCATTACTTTAATTGAAACAGAGTCATCAAATGACCTACATGCTTTCTAAAGAAGAATGCTACACATCAAAGCCCAGGAGTCTACACAGAAATAGAACATTTGGTACAGAAAGGAAATGGGAGCAAATGGATATGATAATTCAGAAAAATAGATTTTTCTTTCTCATTAAAACTGCTGTATATACTGAGATGCATATGTATACATATGTGTATACACGCAGCCAGACTCTATCCTCAGCTATGCATACACTGTTCCCATTGAAGCACAGAAGCCACACACATGCATCTGAGGGCAAAATGCAGACCCAACAGCTGGGTGTTTTAATGTAACTACATTAATTACAGAGCTCAATGACCACTGCATACAATTGAAACTCTGACCACACTGAGCAGTAGAAGACCAGCCTGTAGTGCCATTCCCAGCTCCTGAATGGCAGACAGTGGTGTCTGACAGAAGAGAAACAACACAGTTTTGAAAATTCTCACCTGTTCATTCTTCCCTTGCACGCTAGCATAGGTACCCATCCTTCCTTGTCCAAGGGCTGATTGTTACGCACATGGCCACACACAAAGACTGTCTGGCAGCCAAAGACCTCCTAAACCAAGCACTGTGGTCTGCTTTGCTGGCAGCACTTAGTGCTATGGATGCAACTGGGATAGTGGTGTTGCTGACTTGGCAAGACTTACTTTAGCAGCTTCTGTTAATGTTTCAAGGTTTGGCTGCCACAAGGTCTTCCCAGCTGCTTTCTTTCACTGGCTTGGTTCAAAGGCCCAAGTGAATTGAGTGCATATAGTCTGGCTTTACTTTGTTCTGGTATGTACATATACAAGCACATAGCCACATTTATTGAGCCAAAAGTGGTCTGTCCATATAAATCCTTATTGACAGTTAAGCAAATTAAAATCAGTTTCCAACTCAAGATGATAAAAAATTAAAGATTTTAAAATGATAAAAATCGCATGATACTATTAATTATTGGGCAAAAAGAGATACAATGAAACATCTGTGAAGTAAAATTAATACATAGTAAGTGTTCTGTATTTCTGCATGTTGTATGAGGCCTTAGGAAATGCTCCCCTGAAAAAAGGCAATGTGATTTCTTGACATAGAAAAGAATCTGACATCATACATTGGATTCTAGCCCCACCTTTGCTGTTTTTTGACGAAAAACACGCATCTTGGCCTGAAAATCTAGTGGAATTACAGCAGGTTGCCTTTTGTTCTCTATGATTCATTAACTACTTGCTTACTTCTTCCTTTGATTTAATGCACAACAAGAAAAGGTTCATTCTTTGGGTAAATCCCCTTCTTCAAAATAAAGGAAATGTAAATTACTCTTCCCCCAAGAACTTGCACCACTGCATAGCAGCTGAAGAGTTACTTTCTAATAGTGCATCATTAATTGTGTTTTATTTGCCCAATGCTGAATATGCTTTTCGAATGTAGAAGACAAGGTGAAAGTGCCTTTAGAATACAAATAATCAGCTTGGCTGATTTCTTTACAGAGACAATTCAGAGTCATAAAGACTGACTATGTTTTACCAGCTGGAAATCCTACCCTACAAGGGCAGAAGGGAGTTACACTGCCAGCGTGAAGAGGAATGAGATAACAAGGGGAAGCATTGCCACCACAAAAATGTACCACATCAAGGGACATCTGCAGCTAATAACATTTTGGGGGGTTAGTTAATTCAATTGTGCATTAGTTGGTTTTGATGACACTTTTTTCTACATGAAAGCGTTTTTTATCTTTCTATTCTAAATATTAGTGCTCCTGAGTCAGACATATGCATCATTTTTGATGTATTGAGCCTAAGAAATATCCAGTGAATGCACAGAATCCACTACAGGAGATTCAGTGGCCCCAGGTTGAAAATCTTGCCCTATTTTGTAAATTAGAAATAAATTACAGTTTCATAATGTGCTGTGAAATTAAAACAAAACAAAACAAAAACCACAGCAAGGAGCAATACCCAGTGCAATTAAAGTAACAAAGAAAATAACAGAAGAATGGATGATGGCTATGAGGTACTTGCAGCTGAGATATTCCCATTTGCTTGATGTAGACCTTGTATTCCAGATGCTCACATAGCCCTCAGCCTCAGACTTTGCTCTTTCATAGATGAGATTCACTCATTCACTTCTGTTCTCTATACTGTTAACGGAAAGCATCATCCCTTGAACCCATCTTTGCGTAGCCAAGGTTCTCTATTTTCTTTTGCCCTTTTAGTATAACACTCAGCCAGTGATGAGCACACCTAAATTCTTCATCTCTTCACACCTCCTCCACCATTCTTTGGACAAGGTATTTGTACTTCTTGATTTGAAAAGACAATGAAAAGAAAAAGAGAAAAAAAAGGAACAGAATTTGCTAAGTGAATGGATTTCCCAAATCACCTTCCTTTTTCTGATTAAATATAATATTGATTTATAATCTATACTAATGTAAAATTAGAAATATAATATATATTTGTTTAAATAATATTACTTTTATAAGATATATTTCCTAAGTGTTTTCTCAGGTATGTCACAACACAAAGTCATTAAATATACGTTCCTAAAAATTATACTTTACAGGATTTGAGAACCTTTGTTTTAAGGCTGTAATCTTTAGTGTTAAAGACCTGATAATGAATAAATGTTTGGTCCCTGATATAGCTCTGGGAAAAAAAAAAAAAAAAAAAAAAAAGATATAATTAGTTGCTGGCATTTTAACAAAACATATCAAAATATTTAAATTATGGCTTTTTTTAAGAAGATGGTATTTTGAAAAAATGTATGCAGATGTACTGAATGCATATAGAAATATCAATAAAATTCACTTTTAACATCATCAAACATTTTGATTTTGGTAGAGGAGGCCAGGTTAAAAATAACAAAATATTTACAGTTAAATTCTTTTGCCTTACTTTTTTGCCTTACTTTTCTCCATGGAATATGTTTCTGTTGCAGTGATTTCTCATGTATGTAAACATCCTCTGCTGTAGTTTGGATAAGTCTGCTGAAGACATGGCTACGTGTGAGCAGGGTAAAGCCGTGCAGAAATACTCATGTTAACTTTAAGTGAACTACCTGAGAGACTTCAGGCAAGAGAGTTTCTTCAGTGGGATGAAACACTGGGGGGAAAAAAACCCACACCACTGTCTTCAATTACACAGTTTAGCTCATTTAGGACTGGTTCTTATAGCTTAGTTTAGCAGTACCTACTTTCGTGAGTTTAATGCTTCAATGGGCAATCCTTGAAGGATAAAATCCTATGGCTTGGTCCAAGTCTGCTCTGTTTAATTTTGATTCAGAATTTGTGAAGTTTGACTGCATCAGATACCTTGATGCAGAAGACAGCACATGTCACTTTTAACAGGACGAAAGGGAGGATACTGCCTGCCTTGCAACCTGGTCAAGAAGATGAAGGAGCAGATGGCAAAGAGATTTGCTGCACTATCTGCTCTAATCTCACTCCCCAGCAGCGATGGGTTCATATTATACCGCTTTATGATTTCACTACCTCAAATGCTCCTTTTATCCAGAAATTCTGCAGCTAGACAGACATTAGGGATCCTCAGTTCAATATTTTTAATATTGTTATTTAAATTAAGTGAATTTTAATTCAGCAGTTGAGAGGGTCAGGAACAATGCAACCAACCCCCTGACATTTTTGAGTAATTGCCAATGTTCCTGCCACCTGCTGAGTCACAGGTGCAAGTCTCTGTCTACAATACATTCGCAAGTGTACATACACAGATACATTAACTATTAATATGAACTCCATAAGAAAAATGGTATTTTTTCTTTTAAATAATTTTTTAGTGTATCTTGCTACCTTTATTCATAATCTTCATTCATTCACTTACATAAATATTTGATGATCATATTCAAGCATATGATTAAATCTCCTATCTGTGTTGAAGCATACTGGTCAATATTTGATTCTCATTCACTGCAGAATTGGTTAAGGTTCCTGAACACACAGGAAGATTAAAGTTCCTGAATACACAACAACATGCACCATTTTCAGCATGAGGCATGCCATGTTTTGGAACACAACTCTATCACAATATCAAAAAATAGTGCAAGACTTCAACTTCTGTAAAATTGTAAGTGTGATACATCCCAGTTAATTTTTAAGAAGCAGCCAGGTACATCTGTGTTACTCAGCTAGATTCCTTTTATTGTTGTTAGCGAGCAAAAGGCATTACTAAATCACATTTTATCTAGCATTTTAAATCTGTTAATCAAGATGAGATGAGGGGCTTTCTAGGACCAGCTGTTTCTTACAGCACTCTGTAAAAGGAGACTGGAATACCCTGTTAGGTACAGATTTCTACACCACAGATATCTACACTAGAGACATTTTGAAAGCGACCATTGTCTCTGACTGTAAAGGTGTCTTTTGAAATACAGCCCTTCAGAGAGAGCTGTACTAGGCTCTTATGTACATACTTTAGGTTGTTAAGTTTAATTACCTATTTTCCCTGTGATTTACTTCATTTCACCAGACCTACCTCTTGGTCATATTTTTTTCCCTACGAATAATGCAGATCACGTCCCTCTTTCCTCTCCTCATGAAAAAAACCCTGTAGTCATATCGCCATATGCAAGGACTAAAGGAAAGAAAACTAAATACAGTGAATTCTGTGCAGCAAACATGTTCTATTAATACATGTAGGATAAATAGCAAGATAGATAGATGAATTCACTACTTTATCCATTACCCCTCTTCAGTTGTAATCTGTTGCTAGTATAGCATTGACTTGTGATAAGACTGTCTGCTGCCCAAGTAGGATAGGAACAGGAAAAGAAAATAAATGAATTTGATTTATGTTCTCAAGGCCAAATGCCAGCCCAAAATGCATATGCCAGTACCCAATGGTATGTGAAATGGCTCATGTTAATTCAACAGAAACTTATTCCAAAGGCCTTTGCCTGTACCTTTTCCAAGCAGCACTACTAAAGCATTCAGATCGAAATAAATAGCAAAATAGATCATAAAGGAATTACAATCCCAAAGGTAGTTGACTGAGGCTCAGATGCTCTTGGCAGCACTACAAATGATATGCATATGATCAGCAAAAAGCATGGAAAGATGCAAAGGATAATGACATATTTTACTATTGTGTTTGTTTTTCTTCTATTTTGTTCATTATGTACAAAATTAGAGGTGGAAGCCACAGCCAGAAAGCAACAGCTCAATACAAAGTAAAACACAAAACCTATCCAAATAGCTGGCTGAAATAAACTGGGAACAGTACGAAGAGCAGCAACAAGACAGAAGAGAACACTAGGTAATGAAAAAAAGAAAAACCCAAGCCAACCAACCAACCAGCAAACAAACAAGCAACAAACCTAAACAAAGGAAACCCTCATCTTTCCATGGCTGTCATCAGTGATGAAAAGATTGAGAATATAAGTTTAAAAAACGAAATAAAAATCAGTCATACTTGGTGTTTTATTCTTGCATCGGTTTCAAGAGAAATTCCTACCAGAAATTTCTGGGAGAGTACTGTAGCTTCCCTGGGGTTCTGCTGTTCCCACCTTCACTTGACTGCTCAGATGCCCTTGCTGTATCATCACTACCTGCTGAACACAATGAAGTTGCTGGGGGAAAAGAAATATTCTTCCTTAAAACCAAACCCAACATTAATCCTACAAGACTGCTTTCTATTTTTACAGAATATGCCTCTATAAAGTGGAAAAAAGATAAGTTGGGGTTTCTGACAAAAACTAAATCTAAAGTTTCTTAGAGGGATTTTATCCCAAACGAAAAATTAAAGGAAAATTTTCCACCAGTTCCAACTTACTGTTTCCATGATCATTTAAACCTACCCTTACAAGAAAGTTTTTCTTTCTTTAAATTCACTCAGTCTTTTCTATGGGCCATGCAGGAGGATTTAGAGAGCATAGGAACATCATGCAGAAAATTTCTAAACTTTTGTGTTTTGATTCCAAGGAGGTATCTTGGTAGCTATGCTTGTCCCTGAAAACTGCTTTTTGCACAAACAAATTAATAAAAAGCCAAACATGGTGTTTTGCCTTGTTCTTGTGAACCCCTGCAAATTAACAGCCTCAAGAGCTTATCATTCAATGGAGCCTGGGGAATATACAGCAGGGTAAGTATCTCAAATACCTTTTACTACCTACCCTTCCACTTTGGGTTCTGAGTTTCTCCCTTTATTTCAAGGCTTCCCCGTGAGCGCTATACAACAAATGAAATAGAGATTGAAAATAGTGCAATCATGTTATTTTTTTCTTGCTTTTGCATTTCAAAGGATTTAGTGTTACCCATCTTTGTGTTCTTCATTCCTTCAACTGGACTAGGTGCCTCTGAAATTTTGTGCCCTTCCTTCTGGGTGGAAATAAAACCTGGCCCAGTGTAAAAACAAAAACCCAAACCAAAACAAACAAACAAAAATGAAAAAAAAGAAAAATTTTGGTTCTTGTTGTCTCTGACTTTCCACATGACCTTGGACAAATCAGTATACAGTTGCCTGATTTAGATTCCCCATGATCATAACTTTTAAAGACTATTTTCCTTTCTCTGATACACTGGTATCACAAACTGAAATTACATTATTGCTAGAAAGCCTGTCATAGGAGTTTGGCAAACTAACAGAAATGGATGAGGGACTGATTCCCTATAAAAATCCCTTCAAACAGCATTGTGGGCTATTGCAGTTTGGGGAAGATTGCACTACCAGTGCTCACGACATCCCTGTTATCCATGTAAGAAGGGAGGATTGCTCTCTAGAACTGGTAAAGCCATAAGCTGTAAATTCACTATATAAACAGATAAAATGTTAAAGCATGCTACTCCTTTCTCAGTGTGGATTGTACTTGTAGCTTTCTTTTATCAGCTGAGCACTCACACACAAAATTAAGGTGATCATTAAAAACTTATAGGTTAAAACCATAAATAACTATAGCCAATCAATAGCTGTAATGTATCATATCTTTTTCTTTTATCAGCCAAGTGTGAAACACAGGCACAGTCATTGAACGTTGGTTTAACTGAATCACAGTTGCTTAAGTGCTTTCAAGAGGTGATAAATTAAAAAGTGTTTTATGCATGAAAGAAATAGATTTCTGCAAGTTGGAGAAGCAATATGGCATGACACTAGTAATAAATTGTTTGTTATCCACTAACGCTAAATTACAACTGATAAAAATTATCTGTGAGTATTTCAACAAGGAACGAAGAGTAAACAGAAGATTCTACCCCAGACATGATTTTGGATTGCTTCTTTTGGTCCAATTGTTTCCAAGTGATGGAGCGATAATCAAATTATTTCTTGAAGGCAATTATTTCAGAAAATCTAATTTATTTTTTCTTGAATAAGTATTCTCCAGAAGATTGCTGGTTAGATGATTTTATGACTGTTTTCTGAATTTTGAGACCATGACCTTTTCTTTTCTGCTATTATTTTTCTGAAAAAATTCTTGTCAGTTTCTAGAAGGATTTGCTTTTCCAATTCATATCATACTGGTTATGTAAAGTCACTGAATATAGTAAGAGGTTTACCTTCAAAAATATTTTCTATATTTTAACGTAATTTTTTTCTTTCTTAGACGTTCCTGGTTTAAAATGCTTTAAGGCTTCCAGCATATTTGGCTAACAGTCAGAAGAAAGTATGACAAGATATTCAGTGCTGATGGAACTGAATGGAAAACCATCCCATGAGCATAACTGTGTTATACTGGTATACTGTAGAAATATTGTACAGGGTAGAACAGGATCCAGATGGAAAACCTCCATCCCTTGAGTCAGAGATTGATTAAATCCCCAGATTCCAGCCTAAGCCAGCTCAGAGTACTTCAGTTGCAATCTTATCTGGACTTCTTCTTAGCAAACCTCATAACTGGAAAAAAAAACCACCCTCCTTTTGTATTTGCTGACACATTGTGGTCTGTAGATGCATTTTTTCCTCTCTTTTTTTTCCCTAGAGATTTTTCACAGCCCTCTCACTCCCTTTTCTTGTTTCACATGTGAATAGAAGTCTTTCCTATTCAAACACAGATCATAGCCACAGCTTTAAAAATATAGTGTAATAATATAATTTTTTCAGAGGCCTGTTGAATAAGCAAGTGGAAACAAGCAGATACAAACACATCACAAACTGATAAATGCTCAGAGCTATTCCTCCTTCTCCCCTGTCTGCTCATGGGGACTGATGACATTACGGATTTTAATGCAGATCAGGCTGTGATTTCATCTAGCCCAAGATCTAAATTGCACTTGCAAGGTGTCAGTACTTATTTTGCACCACACAGAGCCACCCACCCAAGGGACCAATGACTGGCTCCAGATCAAGTGACACAGGGTGGCTTGTGCGCATGCTGCTCAGGACATGCTCTGCTGCAAAACCCTGGCAGCAGCCCTACAGAATAGCTATAAGCCTGGGTCACCTCCAGACTCCCTTTAGCACTTCTGTGAGTTTAAGACATCATTATTTCTGGAGCTTTAAAAAATTTCTTTCTTTTTTTCCCCATTTTTTTTCCAGATATAATGCCCTGAAATGATGTAAGGATTGTGTTACAGCCTATCGAGCCAGCTGTACATCATGATATCAAGGGCATGTGTTGCAAGACCTTGATTTTAAGGCATGTGAGAATGCTCTGTGGAGGGAACAGTGCTGCTTCTTCTCCAGCTGACCTCAGAGTCATCCCCAGAAACACATCTGAATTCCATCACAGAAGGAATTGGTTGATTCACTCCAAAAAAGAGATCAGGCCTGAACAGGGAAACTGAGGTGTTAAGACAGTGAAGATATTCTCATCCTCCTGCAGGCTCCCAACCTGGAAATCTCATTTTTGTGCATGTTTACTGATGCTAGGAATGAATCTTTCTGATATATGAAGGACAGGCTTTTGGTGCATCAGAACATCAGATATTCCTGTTTTATCGGCCAAACCGATAATGACATTTGGACATTTCTGAAAATTTGAGAACACTGCTTGAGAAGCACCTTAAAATTGCACTAAGGGAAGATAAAATTGAAAAATTCCAACTTAAGAAAACAGAAAGTTAAATAAAATTCTTTTTTTCAGTCTACAGCTATTTGAAAAGGTCAATAATTTTTTCAAGATGTTATTGATATGGAACAATATTTTTGTGGAAAAGAAATTGTTAATCTTTCTTTCCATTTTTCATCTTAAGAAACATCTTTTTTGGTTTTTTTCTGTTTATCTAGGTGGTAATATAAAGTTGTAAGAGTTTTCCAGCAGCAAAACATAATTTTCCCTTTCAAAATTACATAATAAATACCTGCATAGTGGAACATTTTATAACAAAACAATAAATTCAATATACAATACTGCTTCATGTTCCTTGGGCTTGCCTCTCAGGATTCATAATCAGAGTGAATGTATTAGGTCTTTGGGGAGTGTGTGATAAAAACTTTGCCTTTTTTCACATTTTTATGCTTAAACAAAGAATTTATAGTTCCATCCAGTTTAGTAATGAAATCCTATTTGTTAGAGCCTCATACATGAATACAATGTTTCGGAAAGTATGCTAGTAATAACGTAATCTCTTCATCATGTGTGAGAAGAGCGACAGAAAATAAAAGCCCCGGAGTGATTCTTGCTAGCCTAAGATGTTTCCCTAGGTCTCAGCCCCAAGCACATTCTATTGCCATTAGAGAAACAAAGGCATTTCCAAGGGGCCACCTGAACCTGATGGGCTCAGCCAGCCTTTGCAAGTCAAGGATGTCTTAAAGCACTCTTGTCAAGTGTTTCAGGAATGATAGAATGAATTTAAAAAAAAAATAAAAATATTTCCCTATCTGTCCAATTTATTGTATCTCTAGGTGGCTTTGTGCTCAGTGGATGAGGTGTTTGAACAACCTTTTCAATTAAGGAAGCATTAATAGGAAACTCAAAGCACTCTGTTGTGAGAAAACTCATTCTCTCTAAATGATGCTGTCTGCACAATATGTAAGGACAAAACCCTTTTCCAAAGACACAAAAGCAAAAATCAAACCAAAACTAAAAGCTAGAAGTAAGCACCTATTGAGCTTAAGCAGAGCAAAGCCACCTGCCCTGTTTGTAAAACCATGAAGAGTGTGAGGAAGAGAAAGAAAAGAACTATCAGGTGCACCAAGCTGGACCTGGGGGCTGAAATAACCTTGAGCTGGGCAATACTCAGCAGGCAGCTGTGAAGTTGCCTCTGCTTACAAAAGGAATTAGCCTTTCAAAGAAAAACCTGCTTTTTCCTGCTTGGCCTTAGCTTCATGTCAGGACACAGAGACAAACATTTAGTAAATACCTGAACATGGCAGCATGACAACCATTTCCACCCGAGGTTTATTATTCAATTATAAACTTTAAGAAAAGACCATGTTTCTTTCATATGTCTGTCACTTGAAAACACAATGGAGATAAACAAGAAAAACAAGACCACTAAGTTTTGAAGGGACTTTTTGAAAACGCATTGAGAAAAAGAATCTTTTCTGCCAAATACAACTAGGATTCAGACTGATGCATCTCTCTGGCCATATGTGGTAGGTGCTGGCTTCAGGGCATTTTCAGCCATCTAGCACTTGTTTTGGATTCATTTCACCCAGCTTTACCATCTAGCAGTTACATGCCCATTCCCTGTGGTCATTGAGGTTCCCTGTGAAGGAAGAGAGACTGATCAGCCAAATCTCTTCCTGGAAATGCTGGTTGTAGGAAAGGCCCAGAGGAGCACTAGGGTTATTCTCACTAATATGACAGAGGGAAGGCTGGATGGTTACATAGATACCCTACTTCTTACTTAAGGCAACAGAAGCAGCATGAAGTGAATTCCAACAACATGCAAGTTTAGGGTAAAAATGTCATCCATTCATGCACTGCCTGTGTGGAGAGACAGGTTCCTGAACCTCTGGATAGTCTGCAGTTGAAAGGCTTTGCTGCATTCTTGAACTCAAATTCAGGAGCTACTGCAGCAAAAAAATTGGGCATGTAGGTGGTCTGAATATGACTGTATTTGCTTAGTTACTTCCTGAGGAAAGTTGAGGCTTTGTTTTTTTCCTTTCACTACCTTCTCCTTTACATATCATTTCAGGTTTAAGGCTAAAATGTTCAATTGGTACAGTGTAATTAAAATTATTCACATGCTTTAAACTACCATTTAGTACGAACAGAATGGAGATCAGACAAGCTAAAGTGTCACAGTAAATTCTTGCTTTTCATTAAAATTCAGGTTTCTAAGAAATGACACATTTTGAATGTTGATCACATTGATTTATTTCAATTAGTTGTAAGTGCTCATTAATTTCTGGCTGCATTAATGAGAAATTAGATCATTTTAATAGAAAGGTCTAAACCCAGTGTTCCATTGCACTGTTACCAGCTTCTGCAGTAGTCCTATACTTAACTGTTAGAACACTAATAAAATCTTAATATAAGTAGGAATGTTACCATTGACTTCAAGTAAGGCCAGCTTGCACCCGATTTAGCATGACCTGTCTCAGAACTAGCCAATGTCTTTTTGTACTTCTGCTCAACAGAAACTTATTTTTTCCCTTCCTCCAACTATATCAGTTCTCTTAGGTCTGCAGAATTCATTAGGGCTGTATTATAGGTTTGGTGGCCCCCACAAGGAGGTTTTAATCAATCACAAAGGATACATCTATATTAACTTTTCTGTTCTTCCCCAGAGGGGTTTCAGTATTTAACTCATTGTTCAAAACAAAGCTAATTTTTCAAATGATTGCCATTGTGGATTTACAATGATGTTTGGTTGCATTTATAAATTTAGAAGAAGGAGATACCAAAAAAGGGATACTAAACTGATAAAGGAAAAGTCATACTCAAAGAGAAGTACACAAATTTGGCTTCTTTAGCCCAGCAGGAGAAAGGCTGAGAAGGAATATCCTTGGTCTTTATAAAAACATAGGAGTCTAAATATTGGAGATGGTTCCATCTACTTTCAGCTACCAAAAAATGTTATTCCAGAGAGTAAATGCTTGTCTTGAGTAAACTTAGATTGAAAAACAGAAAAAAATTCCTACCTTTGTGAACAAGCATGTTTTAGGAAACCTCTCTAAGTTAATCGGAGAAGGAAAACCCAAATGGCTTCCACGGAGGAACATTTTCTGCAATCATTTATCTGTCACAGTATTGGCAAACTGAACCAAACTCTGACTATCCTTAGTCCTCCTGTCCTCCTTCCTTATTGTGAGCATTTAAAGTCAGTAGAAAAAGGTACCATGTTAATGATTTCAGCTTCAGCATGAGATAAATCACAGCTTACAATTGAAAATCTGTTTTCTTGCTTGCAGCTTTTATAAACCCATTTGGGGCTTTCTGAAGTAGTTGAACTGTGCTGTTTTTTCTCATTCCTGGTAAAGAACAAATGTTGTTACAGCACAAGTTTTACTTACTTATCCCTAACTATCAAAAGTTAGGCTTTTTATTTAATCTGGTTGTCTAGGGCTGTCAGCAGAGCTGTGGGGCAGCCTTGAACAGCAGTGCAGCTCTTCCTCAGATGACTTTCCAAGACGTGGGGAGACGCATCTCCTGAGATGCCTATCACTTATCCACTGAGCCCAGAGGAAACAAAGACAGTTACCAGAGGCTAGAGGCCCAACTTTCCATCAGCTAAAATGAAGCAGGAAGAAACCAAGCCCTAACTACCACTTGTATGAGTTAAAACCTCCACCAAAGTCACCACACTGCAGTCTGGGCTCTTCATGGTGCACGTGAAGACATGAGAGTGTCTTTCAGGCATGTGGGTTGGATGGTGCTACTACAAGACAGTGAAAGCAATTTTCATAATGATCTGTGGCAGAGTAGTTTGATTTAGCTTTGTTCAAAAGAGCTCAGAATGTGCAGAGTAGACCCACCTTGTGGCAGTAAGACAAATGTCCAACTTTCTGTTCTTCCTTCCAGCTCAACCTCCAGCCTACAGGGACAGCAGCAGGGAGAAGCCAGTCAGATGCTTTCTGCTGTTTGGTTCAGACTTTCTCAGGGAGTTTTGGTAACTGATAATCCTTGTTCCTCCTAGCCCATGCAAATCTATATGGCCCACTCTTTATATTCCTCCTCCCTGGTTACTCTGTTTCTCTTTTCCTATATTTGTTCCCCTCCACATTGGTTGAATCTTCCTGCCTTAAGCTTCAAACAAGCCACCACCCAACACCACTTCTGTATTTTAGCCCTTGCCTTCTCTGTGCAAGTTGGAGGTCCAAGGCAGGAGCCTCACCTAGTGGGAACTAGCCATGTGGCTTCTTGGCACTGACACGTAATAGGGACCAGGAAGAGCAGCAGTAACAAGGAGCTACCGCTTTACCAGACTCAGCTCATCAAATTCTCTCTCAGATATATTCAATGTTTTGCCCCCAGCTATTGTAACAATTCTTGAGTAGTCCTACACTCATGGATTCAAAAGGAGCCGCCAGAAAATATTGATTTTGAGGAGAAAGATGGTCTAACTCCTTGTCAGGTTCAAGTGAAGACCAGCTCCTGCATGGGAGGCAGGAGGATCAACACCTTGTCAGCCCAAGCCATTAGATCAGTTTAGTTGTACTGCGAAACATGACCCTACCTTTAAGTGGGCTGAGGACAAAAGGCAAAAGGAAATATCCAAATGTCTTGCCTTCTTGTCTCTTGGAATCAATCACACAAGGAAACTGGAAAGTAAAAGAAGTTGAACAATGCACACTCCCATTGTTTCCAAGCACTGCAAACCATCAGCAGAGCACTCCATCTCACTGCTGATTTCTCTTGAAGATGAGGGACAGCTCAGCTCAGCCCTCTGAGAAGCAGACACTCATGGTGGGTAACTGAAATGGCTCTTTCATCATTATCTGAAGTGCTGCTGTGAAGCTTGGCATGGCTCACTAGGGCTGGCTCATACCCACAGCAGGAACAGCCTACTTGCTTCAATTTGCACATACACATTCTCTCTCTAAAATTTTGTTGGCGAGATTGTTTTAATGAATGGCTTTCTTCTTTTAATTCACTTCAAGTAGCTGAATTAACTCATGGAAGTGGTGAACCACCTAGGGAACTCTTTGGGAAGAATAATTATATGCAACCTCCACTCCCCATCCTCTGTGTACACACGTGCACGCTCACAGATACACACACACAAGTTATTTATGACTTTGTTTCCACCTGTGCTGACATGGCAGGGAATTTACAACAGCATTGAAAAAGTTACAAGCAGTACCTCAGAAATTCCACATTTTACTGAGCTGCGTTATTATGCACATTTGTCAGGCAGCCAAATACTATGTCAGCCCCATAATTGATTTATAGCAACATCTGTAAGGATATTTGAGGAAGAGGAGGAAACCAATGTCCACTTTTGAATCCAGTGTTTCAAAGAAACTAATGGTGGTGGGAGATTCATAAACAGAAAACACAGAAATAAACAACATGTTAAAAGTGATATATGCTAAATGTTATAAAAGGAGGGGGGAAGGGAAAAAAAAAAGTGTGTTACTTTTCAGACAGAAGAATAAGCATAGCCTTTCCAGGCATGTTTAAACTCAGCCATATAAAACACCTGGCCCTAAAAAGCAGACCTTTAACTTTTTTTTTCTTTTCCTGAGGAAAATATGAAGCTTAAGCAGGAAGCCCACATAAGCTCAAAACTTCTTTGTGAAAGACCTCATTAAAAAAAACATCCCACCAAATTTCTTTAATAGTTACTTTTTAATTGCTATGAACTATATGAACAAATCCCTTCTTTTCCATTTAAGAAAGTTTTGTGAGAAGAGGTCCAACACTATTGAAGAGCTGGAAGGGTTTGTGTGGAGAAAAGAGGTAGGAATGCCTTTCCCAGATCCCCCCCTCCTCAGCCTCTACACCTATTTGCTTATCGAACATTCCATTTGTGAGACACTAAGCTATTGAAGAAAGCAGGGAAGATAGCTGATGATATTTGGAAATCCTGAATATTATTTCCATCATCATGCAACATAGTGCTGTTTAAATTGTTGGATTTCTTTAAAGTAAATGAAGTTGAGCAAACATAGACTTTCCCCAGCCGCCTTATTTGAGAGATGACTGTGTGATGCAGCCTTTTATTTGAAACTGATTTTAACAGGAGTGATGATTTGGGCAGTGCTTACACAGCTCCTGAGTTTGAGGTGCTGTTTGAGATCTGCTGGAGCAGGGCATCCCTAGGGTGGAAGTCACCTTCAGCATGGGGCTGTCACTGCTGCTCTCCTGCCCACAGCACACAGTGGTACCTCTGGAGAGTCCTCTGTGCATATTCAGAAGAAAACCAACTTGGCTTATGCAGAAAGTGCAGGGACCAACTTCCTACATCTCAAAGCGTACAGAGAGCAGAACATTTCTAATCACACAGAAAAATATTAAGCTTGACTCTTTACAACTACAGAAAATTGTTGAGTCAGAACTGCTAAGAAGAAAACAGGAAGAGAACAGCGAGTATCAGTCTTCAGGGACCTGCCAAACTCAGATCAAATGGATTTGGGAAGAGGGACGTGTGGTAGGACAAGAACAAGCAACAACTCTGCCTACATCAGCCTCTGCGCGTGGTCTGTGTTGCCCTGATAACCCAAAGGGCTCTGCACTCTATTGCAGTTCTGAATGGAAAACTGAGAAGTTAAAAATAGAAATGAAAATAATTTTGCAATAACAAGTAATTTCAAAGTGCAAAAAATCAAAGCATTTCCATTTTTTTCAGAATATTTTTGATGTTCTGATTTAAGCAATTTAGTAAAATGTGTTCAGTGGCTTAGCATCACAGAGGTGCTTTTTTTATTTCATCTTTTTTTTTAAAAAATCTACTTTGAGTGAAAATGCTATTTCAGATGAAACTGCTAGAGTGTGTTGGTAGGTGAAATAACACAGTTGTTACAAGCTACAGAGCAATAAACAAACACGTTTTTTAAAATAAGATGCTTAAGTCCCTCAGTTTACATTAAAGCATAATTTTATTCATTCAGTTAATACAGCTTTCTGATTAGTCATATTTTCCATCATCGCCATCATTTTACTACTTTACCTACTGTGTGGTCACGGTTATGTGAAATCTAATTCATTCTAAGTACTATTTTACACATAGGGTTTTGTCCCCTTGCCAAAATCTTAGAGCAGATTAACTTTTCCCTGCTTACAGCAAATACCTACAAAGCTGATGCGAGCTCCCCTGACACTTTCCATTCTTTAGCTTACATGGAAGGCTGTGTAAGCTAATTATGGTGAGGGCCATGTTCCCCCTTTCCTGAGGGAAGGTTAACAGAGAAAGAAGTTTATGCTAATCAAGGGTAAGATCAGTGTGTGGCAGAAGCCAGGCTCTGGGCAGTTGGCTGCTGTAGCACCGATGCCTTCCTAATGCTATTGGTGTGTACACCCGCAGCAGGTGGGTACAGTTTATTTTAAGCCAGGAGAGTAGCTAGTTTCAGTTATAAAAGACAGCTTGTTTATATATGTCTTCTAACACTTAACTTAAATAGTAGCTTCTTCATTGCCGTGCTAGTGAGCCACAGCTGTTAAAAAACGATTGAACAAAAGCCTCATTTGGAGATGGGTTACAATTATTATGTGGCACCAGTGGATCAAAAATTTTTTGTATGAACTCTCTGGTTTTCAACTATGTCAGTCAATAGTCTTCAAAACCTTTCTGCATGCAGTAAGGCAGGTCATGAGCAGAATGAGGGAACTCCTGATGACAAATGAAGGACTAACTCCTTCTGGTTATTTTGAAGAGTCCACAATGAGTTTGAAAAGCAGTCTCAAAAACTCCTCTAACATTTCTGGGGAAAATGTGCTTATCTGTTCAGATGCAATTTTCCCTGCCACCTGGAGGGCTCTTTGTGAGCAAAACTTCTGCCATATGGTGGATTGAGTATCAGACAAGTATCTCACCTTCTCCAGCTCAAACATACTCTGCACCTTGTAGAAAGTGGCACAGCTGCCTCATTCAAGGGCTGATAGAGTGGCAGCTCTAACACCTTGATAAGCTCACTTAACTCGAGAAGTGGGCCTGTGTGAGCCTCATGAGGTTCAACAAAGCCAAGGGCAAAGTCCTACTAGTGGGTTGGGGCAATCCCCCCCTATCAATACAGGGTGGGAGATGATGTGATTGAGAGCAGCCTTGCAGAGAAGGACTTGGGGATACTNGGGAACTCCTGATGACAAATGAAGGACTAACTCCTTCTGGTTATTTTGAAGAGTCCACAATGAGTTTGAAAAGCAGTCTCAAAAACTCCTCTAACATTTCTGGGGAAAATGTGCTTATCTGTTCAGATGCAATTTTCCCTGCCACCTGGAGGGCTCTTTGTGAGCAAAACTTCTGCCATATGGTGGATTGAGTATCAGACAAGTATCTCACCTTCTCCAGCTCAAACATACTCTGCACCTTGTAGAAAGTGGCACAGCTGCCTCATTCAAGGGCTGATAGAGTGGCAGCTCTAACACCTTGATAAGCTCACTTAACTCGAGAAGTGGGCCTGTGTGAGCCTCGTGAGGTTCAACAAAGCCAAGGGCAAAGTCCTACTAGTGGGTTGGGGCAATCCCCCCCTATCAATACAGGGTGGGAGATGATGTGATTGAGAGCAGCCTTGCAGAGAAGGACTTGGGGATACTGATGGATTAAAAGCTGGACATGAACTAGCAATCTGTGCTTGCAGCCCAGAGGGCCAAGTGTATCCTGGGCTGCATCAAAAGAAGTGTGGCCAGCAGATCGAGGGAGGTGATTCTACTCTATGCCCCTCTATCCCACTCTGGTGAGACCTCATCTGGAATACTGTGTCCAGCTCTGGAGTCCTCAGCACAGGAAAGACATGGATGTCTTTCCTCCAGAGGAAGGCCATGCAGATGATCATAGGGATGAATCACCTCTCCTATAAGAAAGGCTCAGAGATTTGAGGTTGTTCAGCCTGGAGAAGGCTCCAGGAAGACCTTATTGCGGCCTTTCACTACTTAAAGAAAACCTTATGAGAGAGATGGGGACAGTTTTTAGTAGAGTATCTACAAGGGTAATGGTTTAAAATTAGAAGAGAGTAGATTCAGAAGAAATTTTTTACAATAAGGGTGGTGAAACAGTGGAACAGTTTGCCCAGAGTGGTGGTAGATGACCCATTCCTGCAAACATTCAAGGTCAGGGTGGATGGGGCTGGAGGAACCTAATCTAGAAGACGGCCCTGCTCACTGCAGGGGGGTCGGACTAGACGACCTTTAAAGGTCTGTTCCAACCCAAAATATTCCAAGATTCTATGAACTCTGTTATGAGGGAGTATATGTTAAAACATGCAAAACTTATTCCATTGGAACAATAGGATTATTTAAAACCACTTTATGATTTGACAGGAACTCCTGCCTTTCTCCCTTACATTCACTTTACCTTATCTCTGTAGCTCTGACAGTAGCTCTGATTACTTCCAAATTTTCTGCTATAGCAAGGCAAAATGGAAGACAGCAGCATAAACAAAACCTAAGGGCATCAATATAAATTCCTTCATTACAGTAATTTTCAGTAGATTTCTAAAATAAGTAGACTGGGCAGCAGGATCAGTGATAAAGGCAGGTTTTTTTAAACTGGATAGGAACTGATATGGTTTGCATAATTTTGCCTCAGAAGAAGCTGAAGCCTCACTGTTCAAGAAGATATTATTTCAAATGGCTGTATAATCAATACCTGAATTTGATTGTCCAGCAGTAGACCTAAATCATAACTCTCAGCTTCTCTAGGCACATCTACAACAGAAATGCTGATTAAGAGTACAATGCTCATTGCTTAGGCAAATAAGAGGGTCTTTAGACCATACCACATAAAAGCCTTTCAAAGTAAAGGCATCATAGCCTACAAAATCTCAAAGCCTATTTTATATTCAGGGGATCATATTACCTCAATCAACCATGTAAAACCTTAATTTCCAGTGACATCAGATTTGAAATTTGCAGTGCTTAAAATTAGTCACAATTAATTTCAAGACATAGCATATACAGATGCTCAAATTAGAAACTCTTGTATATACCATTTCTTGGCAAACAGCCCACGGTCAAAAGTCAAGCTGAACAGGTATAAAAATAAAGTGCTTGGAAGTCACTCTACTGATGGTTGAGGAAAAGTGTTCATTCTGAAGTGCTATCAGTAGTCCATAATCTTGAGTAATTTATGCTTCTGTTCTCCATTGTGTGGGAAGTAAAATCCTGGACTCAGCTCACAAAGCCTAAATTTGTTTTGCAAGCAGTGAACTTAAATTACTGCCAACTTCACTCTCAGGTCCTGTTGTCCCATGGCATTCTTGAGTCACATTGATCACAGGCCTTCTGACACAGTGGACTCTATGGACCACACAACTCTGGGAAACTATGCACTGCACCAGCAATATTTAGCCTCGAACACAAACACAGAATAACAGATGGATCTTGTTTCTTGTCAACCAGAAAAGGAGATTTTAGATGCAGTAAGACATAACTCTCCAGACGATATGCTCTTTGGTGCATAGCTGCTTCTGGCATTTCAGAAGACAGAGAATAAGTGGAATTCAATACTCAAAAAGTACTGCGAAGAGCATGGCAAGGCATGTGTTGTATTATAAATATTTTATATCTGTCTCCTCAATTATGCATTTACTGCATATTCATACGAAGAGCTTCCTAAAGCTGTGGCTTCCCCCACACTTTGCCTCCTCTCCTCCAGCACCCAACCACTGCTGACTTACTGCCTTCAACTTCACTGTGCTCCCTGAACTGAGTAAATTTGTCCTAGCCTGTAACCACAGTGACAGAGCAAGCAAAAAAACTGGAAACAGAATAGTGTGGGTTACCAAAGAGGGTCCCAAAGAGCAGTATTGAGCTATGAGAAAAAAAACCAGCATGGGAAACGGGAGAGGCCTCCTGTGTCTTTCAGTAAGTGATAGGATGTGCACATATGTTATTTCAGTGGAACTACTGACCCCTAATACTTAGGCACAACAACCGTGAGAAGCGCTTTTTGCCACAGGTAAGTGAGCAGACACACTATGGCTTTTGTTCCCTGCTGTAGCACTTCCCTAAAATATAACAAATGGAGTTATCTGGTAAGCTCTTCATCTGAGTAAAACTGTAATGCACAAGAGCTGCACCTTGTTACACACTGGTTTCCTACCTTCACTAAGCAGGCTGAGGGTCTCTCTCTCCCTTTTCTTAAATAATTTCACACAGCTGCTAAATGGACATCCAACTAGTCAGAAACATTCTCCATGACAAAGCAATATATGTGAGAAAAAAAGGGACTTCACTGAAAAAATACAATTCTCCAAGATGTGTCACATCTGCAAGGAGAAGTCTTGCAAGTAAAATTTCTGCTTATATTTATACTTGAAAGAAACAATCTCCAATTACGGCCCCGGCAGAACATAAATGTTTGCAGTATAATTCTTTGTGAACATTTAGCGGATCTTAAATCTTAAGTCTTAGTTTTAAGCTTCTTTGAAGCAGTTCAAGTAAGACCAGTGTTCAAGAGATCCCTGAGACTGAAATAAAAAGTGTTTGGTGACACAGATGAGTCCTCACTTGGAAGAGCAGCGATATTCTTCAGCAGAAAGCTTGAACCTAACTCTTTGCCATTGTGGCAATGTCAAGATCCACTTGCAGTTAAGAACTCTAAAGCATTTGGTCCTAAAATACTGTAGCATTCCTTAAGGTTTTTTGTTTGAAATAGTAACAGCCTTCAGCTTACGCAGGTATCCCCCAGTGTCATCTCAAACACTTAATTTAGGTTACTCAGGAAACGCTTGCTCCAGTGAAATTCTGCTAAACAAGTAAATCCATTTATCTGTCAAAAATTATTAAAATTATTGTTCAGGGCTTGCAGAAACTATACCTCAGCAATTGTTTGTATGAGTTCATTGGGTAGAACATTTTGTTGTGTAAAGCATTAAGAGAATACTGCCTTTAAACAACATTTTACAAGTTTTAAGTGAGCCTATGACAAGACTCCAGTTGCTGCTGGTCATAAAACTGCAAAATGTCTCTTCCGCCATCTAGCAACATCTGTTTCTCAAAGACTCCGAGATGCAGTACAAGCTTTACTCAGTCTTGGCCTCAATTTATTTCCCCATCACATCAACTTACAATTTAGGTTTCAGCTGTGTAAATGTCAAACTACGCGCTCCGCAAGACCTAGATCTTCAGAAAGGAAAAGATCATTTTTTAAAGAGAGAATGAAGGCAGGGGAACTTGCATGCCTTTAAAACAATGTTTGGTTACATCAGTGGTCTTAAAAGGAACTATTAAGATATTGCAAGTGTCCTGCAATTTACAGATTGCCACTGTATTTAAGCACAACCAACTTACTAAACATGAAAACTCACACTAGCAGAAAAGAGGACTCAAGACTGTTCACTTCCATTTCTGGGTATTTAAGGCATCAAGTACGATTTTAAGTAATTTATATTTTTAGGATGCTAAATGAAACTTGATGGGAAGCATTTAAGATATAGTCATTGACCCTGAACATTTATTTGGGTACAGAGAGCCATGTCTTTGGAAGATTACGATCTTTATACTCTCCAACAGTGAGTCAAAACAAAGTATTTAAGGGAGAAAATGAGAAACTAATGACATTGCCACTGTTCCAAACCTTCCCCCACTACAGAAAATAAATTTAAAGCTTGTCTTTCATAATGAAACTGTAACATGGAGTCTTAAGGATAAACATTAATTCTAGAATTAAAGATGCGCTTACTGTTTTTAACCTCTGTTTTTTTAGATATGTCAAAAAGCAAAGTCTGGTTATAAACACAAGCTACCAGCCCCCAGCTCTCCTCTCCTGCCTCTGAAAAAGCTAGGGTCACTGGGGGGGAGGGGAGAGGGGGAAGTAGAGTTATTCAGTCAATCAAATTTAAGATTTCTTGCTTGCTGACTTACAGCTTTGTGCTTAACCCAGGAAAAATTAATCTCTTTCAAAATGCACTTAATTACAATCAAATACCCATATCAATGTCTGTCACCACAGCAGCACATCTGGCAGCAATGAAGACAAATTAACAATAAGAGTCAGAAAATCTGGCAATGTGATGAACTAAAGCACACAAAATCCATTCTCTACACTTAGACCACCAGTGACTAAGGATGGATTAACTTCCTGTCTCTAATACTGGTGCCTAAATTAAAGGGAAATTGCATTGCAATCTGGGTACCAGGTTTCTGGCTACAAACAACAAAAAGCCCTTAGCTCAGCTACACCAGCAGCAAACCATTGCTCTAGCTTTAGCCATGATCTCTGTGATGGGCTACTCTAACAGCTGCTTTTAATTTAGTTTAAAAGAAGCAATTTGGCAAGGGTGTAAGTTTGCACCTTCAAAGTAAGCAGATTTAAAAGCCGATGTCCTGTAATATTAACCATTTTGGAGTCTCACTGTTTTAATGCAGTGACGATGACAGGATTCACAGCTTTTTTAGTAGGCATCTGAACACAGAAAAACAAAATGGGAGTGTTTTCGCTTAGTTTTAATTACCAATTTATACCATGCAATTCTCCTTCTCTGACGCCGTACAGTTACAGGCACCGCCTTGACTACTGCAGATTTAATCCAGCAAAAATTTACAATTGCTCAACTTGACTGAGCAATGGAATAAAGCACAAATCTCATCAATAACCAGAAAAGGACAGCTGAGTAAGGAACAGAAACATGAGTTAAACCAAAGAAAGCATTATCTTGCACTTGGATTACCTTCTCATCTTGGGCGTGGAAGTGGCTGCAGAAGCAAAAAAGAGGGAGAAAGAGTATGAGAAAGCAAAGACCTAGGCATGCACCGCATATTTGGAAAACACTTAACACTAAGCCACTTAGAAAAGAGTGGTGCTACCAGGCAGATATCCAGCGCCTTTCTCCTTCTTTTATTAAACGGTTTTATGTGGATTTGTGCATCTACCGTGCATATCCTCCACCAGATGCAAGCACGTTATTTGCACACAGGCATGGGTGGACTGTTGGTACTACAGCCTTGTCTGCATGAAAACTGAGAACGTGTCCACACACATCTGACACTGGGAATTCACAGAGTGGAAGATTTGCATACTTATTTTGTCACAAATAACTTCAACTCACCTTACCAGTAGTTGTGGCAGGACCACACCCACTCTCAGAAGCTGAACGTATTTAACACAGGAACTCTAAAGATAACAAGTTTTAGACAAACCAAGGTGCAAACCATGCAACAGAAGGCACCTGCATAGGCAACACTACAAAGGTAAGTCACGCTTTTCATTCTTCATACACTAATGTGGGTCAGAGACCACATGGCAGCATATTTTATTACAAGTAATGTGCAAATAAGATGCATGATACCTGCAAACAGCATGGAGTTTCCATTTGTAAAAAGGTACAAGTAACAGTATAAAAGTAGAATGTTTACTATTCAATTCAATAAAATGAAGTCTGACATAGAAATACATATGCTGTATTATTTACACCATTAATTTACAAAAGATATTATCTGCATAAAACAAAGCTATAAAATAATTAGAAATATAGTATTTTTATATGGAATGTTTTCCCTGTATAAAAACATAGAGCATTTTGGCAATTACGCTTTATTTGAATAAAAATGCATTTATTTGTTCCGAATTCTTTCTTCCCTTCTTCCTTTCCTTATCCCACTTTTAAATAAAATTCCACACTGAGGTAGTAGCATGTCAAAGTATTTCTTTGGTTCCAGAAATCAATGGCAGGTCCAAAAGGAGCTATGTATCCAAATCACAAGATTGGAAAGTAGAAGTCCTAAAGTTTTCAAAGGACTGTTTGTAAGTATAAATGTTATCTTCTCCTCTAGAAACTGTCCTTTCCTTTCCATCTTTGTCTGCCTCTGCATTGAAGTCCAGCGAGGCATGAGGATTATTACAGGAGGTTTTTGGTTGGCAATTTGCTGGCTGTCTACAACTTGAAAGAGAGTCCAGCTGAGGCCTCCATAAAGGCTTTCCAAATGTTCCTGAAAGACAGTAAATGAGTAAGTAAGTTTTGTGTCTCACTAAGGGCTGCACATTAGAATGCGAGCCAAGGACTGACACAAGCAGAAGTTCACCAAACAGATTCTAATTAACTGTTATTTTACCCCTTAATAGAAAATATCCATGTGATCACAAGCATAAGGCAAGATTCTGGCACCTGAGAGATTAAAAACAATTCCAGAGTAAACGTACAGCCACACACAACTTCATTACTTCTGTTTTCTTGGCTACTCCCATGCCCACTTTTCTTTGGGGAGGGTGGTAAGCGGGGAGGTAGGCACACAGACAAAACTGCAAATGTATCACAAGACACTTTCTAATGCAAAAGTCACAACAGTTTCCCTGTGTTGTTCTTCAGTGAGCAAATGGCACATGAAATCTGCCATGCAGTTTAGAAAAAAAAAAGTAAAAAAAGAAAAAACCCAGCATGTATAGGGTTATACAACATCCTCCCACTGTGCGACCTGAATGCTAAACGAATCTTTTTCTGGCTAGCATCTCCCCATCCATAAATTCATCTCCCCATTCACCAGCCAAATTCTCCATTCCCACCTGTTCATTGCTTTGCCCACAACTGGCTAGAACAGACATAGTCCAGAGAGAATTCTGCATTTCAGTTCAATCTTTATTAATAATTATCTGGATTCACTAGCCAGAAAATAATTAGTGTGCCTGTTACTCTTCACCATTGGGAAGGTATTACTGTCAACAACTCTGTAAAAAGGGCCTTCTCTTTTTTCACTGCCATCCCAAGTCAGTGTCTGTGACACTCAAAAGACTTACTTTCAGAGGACAATGTGCCATAGGCTGACTTTGAAGAACTCAATTTTTATAAATAACATAACATTACAATCATTAATACATTTTGCACCTAAAAAGCCATACTTCTAGTTTTGCTTAGTTGCTAGATGCAAGGTTTCAAGTGAAACTGTAATGTGAGAAGTTACTAAAAATTGATTTGGACAAGGTCCATATTTGCATCAGTGATTTACAGAGCAATTTTGCTCCTAACACAACATGAAAGGATGTTCCTCACAGCACCAAAGCTGGAAAATAATCCTGTCTTAACAAAAAAATCCAAGCTGTGAACTTTCAGACTCATGGGTCAACAGTGATATTAATGTCAGCTGTCTTCTTCATTGTGATTGTAGAGGCAAAAGAGGGGGCTGAATTTGAAGACAGTAACGCTGAAGAAGCAAATACAAAAGTAAATACAAGTAATCTATCAAGACTTCTTCCACAGCCACCACCTCCACGATGTAACTATAGGCTTTTTGGGTGAAGAGTGCAAACAATTATGAAACATTCAAGGCAATGATGATGCAACTTGGGTGGGGTAGTATCTCAAAGAACTGACATTAAAAAGTAGCTCTGCATAGATTTTTAAAGCAGAAAGGGGAATATGAGCCCTCGAAGTTGCATTAACTCCTGGGTATACCTACACACAGTAGAACTACTTTCTGCAGGAGGCATGTGGTAAAGCCCTATCTGCACAGTCCCACCACAGCAATAGTGGCAGGCAGCCAGGCCATGTGTAGTCCCAAGGCCTCTGCCAGATGTCATGGCATCAGCAATGTTTTACAGTCCAAACATCTGGCTTTTAAAGGGGGAAAACTTCAGAGCTTTGTACCTCCCTCCCCACCCCCTGAGAACAAAGACCCCAGTGATGTACATTCCCCCCAGTCCTCTCACAGAGCCAGCAGACCCAGGCCTTGATCAACCATGCTGACACACCAGCCAGGAGACAATTCCCAGTACCAGGGCTGCACTTGGTGCTCAGATATCACAGGGATGAAAGCAGTATGTGGGTTTATATGCATTTTAAACCAAGCAACCAAACCAACACCAAAAATCTAGGAAGCTTCAAAGATAAAGCAACACTTTTCTTTCACCCACCTCTCCCTGAAATCTGGACTAAAATTATAAACCTTGAATTAAGCTTCAAGAACTCTTTTGTCAACAAGCACCATGAGAAAAGACAACAAAGGAGGGGTAGAGAGGGCATTTTTCCACAGTGCCTTATTTTGAAGGGTAGATAGTTCTGGTTCACCATGTTATACAATATATCCTCATACACTGGGGTTCAAGACTTCCCACATGCCCTGAGCCCTCCTGGGACCTTGCACTCCTTTTGCCTGTTAGGCAAACCTTCTGGTATGCCTGAAGTTTGTTAAGATGTATTTAAGTAAGTATCTTAACTTTTATGGAAATCTGCCAGCTATATTAAGATAAAATATAGAATAATACCACTGATGAGTTTTTTAACAAAAGCATGAGCTATTTAGATCTCCTGGTAACCTAAATATGCCTATTACACAGTTTTACTGTAATTGCTTTTCTGTTCCTGAATGTTTGGGATGTTGTATCTAATGGTCCTTAGAAGTTAGGTTTCCTGAGAAGCACAAGAGGGCTCACAGTTACACCCAGAGGTGAACCACCTCACTGGACTACCACATTTGACCTGAGGACTCCTTTGATCTAAGTCAGTTCTGCTTCTGACCAGCCCCAAGCTGCTCCCTTTGCCACACAGGGTAGCTAGGTCCATCTCCTGGCTAACTCCCGGTAGGATCCAGAGGGCACTGCAAGTTCTGGGGCATCCATCTGTCCTCATGCATTGCAGTGGACAGTGAGCCTACGTGTACAGTGCAGATGTGTGAGCCTTAAAAAACAGATACCACAGTATCAAAAGTTACTTAAGGAGGAAGAGGGGAGTGCAGAAAACAAAAAAAGACAAGAATGTGCAAAATGTTAGGGACAACTCTCAAACTGCCTTTCCTTAGCTACTTCCCATCTCTCCTCTCCTCCTTTCTTAAGTATTTATATTCTACATGCTGTATTATCTTACTAAATTCACAGACGCCAGCAAAAAGAAGCCCCATGCAAAACTGCACAAAATCAGTTTTTCTTCACAATGCTAGCTATATGAGCATTGAAATACAACTACAGAATTACCTATTGTAGGAGGGGGAAAGAAAAAGCCGAGAACTCAGTTTTGCTTAGTGCTGGGAATAGGAAACAAGACAGCAGCTTGAACAAAAGCCAACAGCTAGAACACACCCATGAAAGTGCTGTTACTGCTAACAGATGAGAATTCCAAACTTCTGTTTAAATCAAATGTGTCCGAGTTCAGACTTCTGCTTTTTCGTCCAATTCCTTCATTTTGAGTATAAATAGAGTTAATCAATTTGCTGCTTGAAGCCTGCATCCCAGTAACGCCAACACACTGGTCAAAGGGATCTTCCAGTGGAGGTGAGTACTGATAGCATTCCTTTCTCTTTAAATATCCGGACTCATAAGGGTCCAGGCATGCTGTTCTTTGGTCAGGGCTGCAACCTAAAGAAAACGAAAAATTGTTTGTACATAGATTCATCATAGCACAAGATCAAGTTAGGACTAAAACTTCCCCCCCCCTCAACTTACTTGTGCTGTATGCTTCAAATGCCTCAGAGCCATATGTGTTTCCTTTTAAATACAAAGTCCCTGAAGTCCCCAGATAGTGGCATAAGAATGGATCTGCAACACCCTCCAAGTCTGTTTCACTGCTGTTATCTAGATGACAAATGCCTTAAAAAAAAAAACCTGACATGTCAGCATATGGTCTTAAGCTTCAGCTTACAGTCTCTTAAGTAAGTTTTGTTCTTTTAAGAACCCTGTCTGTTCAACTAAATTTCATAGTGTATTTAGAACTTGCTTAAGTTTAACCTAACCTTCTGATGAAAACTCTGATTCTAGCAAGTGTTAAATTAATTAGCTTCACAGAGAACGTGTCACATTTTGTTTCATTATACAGTCCCTGGATAACAGAACAAACCCAATCACAGGAATCAGAACCAGGGACTTCCTGCCTCTAAAGGACTCAAAGCCAGGCTCACGCTCTGTCACACAGCCACTTTTTGGAGCAGACAAGAGCCCTGAGTGGAATAATTTGAGGGAGTCACTAGCTGCTTGAACAGCTGTACTGACTTTCAGATCAATGGTTCCCGAAAGCTGTGGACGTAGTCCGTGGTTCTTGCTCCACAAAAAGGCTGCTCCTCTCGCTACTCTACAACTGCAGAACTATCTCACCACTGCTCCATTCCCACCTGCCCCAACTTCTGACTGTATCTCGACCCCAACACCTTTCCATCAATGTGCATTTCTTTCCCTAACCCAGGTATGTTCTAGATTCTTAGGGGCCAGATGTGTAACTATTAAATACTGCAGCTTTTCCCTTGCAGTCACCCTAAATCCTGTATTGACTGAGACCCTAATGACTTTTCTAACAGAAAAGTTTAATTAGTTTTATTATGCTAAAGTTACACTGGTATTTCCACCCATGCCTGCATTCCATTAAAGCTTTACCTTTTCATGCTACAACAGAGGAAGAAATCCTGTTGTAATTCCTTTTGGATACTTCTGTTTTGGAAATGTGATCATCAGTTTAAATTTACCCTTGAGACTAGAGAAAACCTTCATGATTTGAGCAAAGCCATAATGTCATTTGGATGAACAGAACCAAGTTACTGTTGCTATCTCTTTTGAGCAATCCCAAGCAATATATTTCACATCGTCTCTTAAACTGCAGTGAAGATTTTTTTTAGTGTTATTTCTATTAGTCAGAAAGACAATGGCCAAACTGTAGCTACTCAAGCAACATAGAAAATCTGTTTAACATTTCACACCTACCATTACTGTCTCTCTGCTGCAAGAAATACCCTCCTACAGAAGATGTGAGGAACTGATGATGACTGCCATTTTCAGATGAGCCATATCCATCCTGCCTTTCAGCCAGTGTCCCCTGGGATGATAGGTAACTTGGGATGTCAGCAGGCAAATGTGTTTCATCTGTGGAGAAGCAAAACACACACAAAAGCCATCAGCATACTCCAGAGTTTGTAGAAGCATTTTTTAACTTGTAACAAGTAATTCACTCTTCTGACTCTGAGTCAAAGCACACAAATGTTCCTACAATAAAGTCATTGCAAAGCAACCACAAACATTTATTTTTTTTTCTTTCCAAGCCAAACCTTCAGTATACACACCTGTATTTGTGATGCTGCAATCTTCATTTCTCCTTCTGGTGTGGTAGATGATGACCACCCACACCAAGGAAGTGCCCACCACACAGCAAACCACAGCTATGATCACAATGCCAACTGTGGCCCATCCATCATCATCAAGTGATGGCGCAATGTTTTGAGGAGAATCACAGGTGGGAGTAGGAATTACGTTAAGGCGGATGTTGCCTCTTTCTGTTCCAAGTGTGTTAGACATTTCACAAGTGTATTTTCCAGCATCTTCTACATCTGTATCCACAATAATTAGTAACTGGTTGCCTGCAGCAAAGAAATGCCTTTCTGTTACCACGAGAGGGCTGTCATCCTTAGTCCAATTCAGTCGGGGTGGAGGGCTACCACCAGCAATACACTGTAAGACTGCAGTTTCACCTTTTGTTACAGTTCGATCCAGCAAAGGCCGCAAAAAAGATGGTGTTTCTGCAAAGAAAGCATAAGCCTTACTTTCTAAATGACCTTGCAAGAATGGGAACATTCCCTTTCCTTCACAGCCCAAGAGGAAAAAAGAAATTAAATGCATCAGTAAGGCCTAATGGAGCTTAGTCTCATTCTCAGAAAAAACACACTGAAGGAAGCTGAACTTAGAGCCCACAGCTTACTTGTCAATTGATCGGACCTAGATGCTTGATTACCTCAAAAGGTAAAAAGGTCAAATCATACTTGCTCAAGATTGCACAGAACTGAATTAAAACTAGTTAACGAAACGCCAGGAAATTAAAAGTTAAACAAAATCTCCTGTCTCTAAACAAAACAGCAGCCCCTTTCCACCCTTTTCCTGCCCTCCCATATCAGACAATGTGTACAACACTGTGAAACATAACTAACTTCTGTTATTTTGCATCATAATAGTGATTGTGTGCTGGAGTACATATTTCCAATTTGTAACTAAGTGTTAATACAAATTATTTCAGAGTATTTTTATTTCTATATAGCACTTTCATAACATGGCTATTTTTAATCAGCTGACGATTTTTAAAGGACTCAGCAATAGTTTTGTTCTTCAAGAAGATTATGCTATTAATAATTGCCAATGTCTTACCTAGTACTGTTAATGTTGCGTTAGCTGAAATGCTTCCAGCAGTGTTTTGAGCTGTACAGCTATAAACTCCTGTGTCCTCAATCTTTACATCAACAATAAAGAATACATCATCTTCAGGCATGACATGCATGCGCCTCTTGCGTGCTGCAGGAAAATCTGTTCCACCATCTTTCTGCCAAGCAATCTGTGGGACAGGATGTCCAACTGCAGCACATTCCAAACGTGCCATTGCCCCAGCACGAATGGTTAAGTCCATGGGGATCTTTGTAAATGAAGGCAGCACTAAAGAAAAGTTAACGATACCAAAATGAATAAGTGAAACACAATTTTCCTGTTCTGCACAGCATTTTGTTAACAACCTTCTTGTGCCTAAAGCTGCTGGAGAAGTGTACAACCTAAATTTATCAGCAGCCAGAAAAGGGAAAGGGATGGAGCTGTGAAGTATGTGAGACCGCCTAGATCAAAATCTCATTTCTGCCAACAGCCTTCTACATGATATTTCCATAGCACCTTACAACAGAGTATGCACTTGCCTCCTGTGAAGGCAAGATTAATGTTTTTCCATCTTGTTACACACATTTTGATGGATCTATTATGAATTGGGTCTGTTATTTGTTTTTTCCTATACTGTGCTTCAGTACAATGGAGCTAGATGTAAAACCGAATGGTGATCTTGGAAATAGATATATTTTAAGAAATAATTTCAACTTATTAAGGGATCTTCTAAAAGACAGATGATGAGAATGGAAAAAAATATGTTTACATATTGTGATTAACACAATTCTACTTTTAAGTCCACAAGCAAAAAGGAGCATACTTACTGTTTACTGTAAGTTTGGCTTTGACAGAGTAGGATGAACCAAAATGATTTGAAATAACACACTGGTATTTCCCTTCATTACTGAATTCAACATTGCGCAGTCGAAGGATGGTAGTGTACTCCATCACTTCACCGCCCTGTGCCCGGAGGTGTGCATAATTCTCCATTTCAGCATCTTGCAGTAATTCATTGTCTTTCTTCCATGCAAAAGTCATTGGGGAATCACTGCTGCTGGCTGCCGAACACACAAAACTCAAATTGGAGCCTTTGATTGCTGACTGGGTTTCTGGCTGGACAGTGATCTGTGGTTTAGGAAAATCATCTGCACAGAGGAGAGAAAAAGTAATACAGAGAAAAAGAAAAAAAAATAAAATGTGAGGCCTGAGCACTCTTTTTAGAAAGAGTTTGCAAGCCTTGTTTTATAGGTTTGAGAGAAGAGTGAGATAAGTATTTATAAAATGGATACACAATGCTTTTGTTTTAAATTTCATTAGCCTTAGGGCATTTAAAGATGCCATATTTGTGAGTTTATTGTGCCAAGTCACCTCTTACTGAAGAGAAAGCACATTTGCAAGCAAACTGTGTGTACAATTTGTTCAACAGCAGCACTAAAGAGGAATGAACTACCCCATGACATGCCTAAGAACTATTCTGAATGTCAGTCATGAAGCCTACCCTTCATCTTTACACCACCTCAGGCTGCTGTGAGTTTTTCTTTATTGAAAGCATAGTTCTTCTGCCATCAGAAACGGCAAGTTACAAGTCGAGGGTTTTCCCCAAGCCCACAAAAAACAATAATGTACAAAAGTCACTGTTCCAGTAATTTGTGGCTGTTTGGTCCACCTTACAAACACAGCAGCGCTGAAGATCCCTTATGCAGGGCAGCACACAAGAATTTCACAATATTAGTTTCTGGAGGTCCCTTTACTTTTGGAAAGTGACCTTAAAAGTGCCATTTTGTGAGTTTACAGAATTAGTTGCCTTCTGAACTATTTATTCTGTCATTTGTGTGTATGCTGCATGTACAAAAGGAGCAGGCAAAAGCTTGGTCTCCCAAAAGCAAAGCCTTAGTATACTCCCGATTTAATGTTTCCTACCTCCTGATGAAGACACAGGCCCAGACTTCACAGGGACTGCAGGAAAAGCCCTGGGCCCCAAATACTCCTTACTGCAGACCCTGCCTTCACTGTTGAGTGTCAGGTTCTACCTAGCCCCTTTGCCTCCTTAAGTCATTTGTTTGAGAACAACATAGGAAGGTCAAACCATAATTTCCCTCAAGAACCTCCTCACTGCATGTTGACAAAAGAAAATGAAATGTACAGATAGCCTGAACCTGAGCTGCCTGCAGAACACTGGCAAGTCTGGAGCTATGCATCAGTGACAGGGCAAGACAGATCCCCCAGTCTGGGACCCTAAGCATGGGCCTTAAGAATCTCCTAGGCCCTTTGGTTTTCATGCTTCATACCCATGCCTGAAGTCCTCTATGACAAACTATACATTTGCAAATTGAGTTGAGACTTTTTTTTCCACTGTGAACACTTTAATTAGCCTTGTGAAAGGACAAGAGAACATTCTTCATTCTGTTTTAGTTCCACTACCAATAGAATAATGAAATACTTTAAAATCTTAATTCTTTGGCAGAAGGAAGGATGAGACGGTCACTCAAATAGGCAGATATGACAGAAAATACAACAACACTCTAGGATAAGACTGGCAATGTGTTTTGTCAGAACCTAGTAATTTCGGAGTGTATTTGAACACATGTATCACAGAAACACATGCACATATACATATACACGTGGATACACAAACACACATACAGACAGAGTCAGACACTCACTGAGAAATGTATTTCTCGTTTTATAGAAACCACTTGACTCCTATACATAGAAGCAACTTGACTACTATGTCACAGAAAACAAGGTATTCATCACCTAGATGGTACTCTTTCAGCATCACTATGTCAACTTGAATTAAAACGGGTCAGAAAGCACCTATTCTGTTTTTCTTCTACAGTTATCTTTAGTACAGAAATGTCTCATTATTTGTTTCAGCTTGAAAGACACGATCTTAGGAACCACAAATTACACAGACACTCTATTTTTTTAAATTTTCATTTTAGTTTCACAGATACGGAACCCTTGCCTAACACACGCGTTCCTAAAACAAATTTAGGATGACTCCCTGCTATCTCCTACCCATTTGCAAAAGTGCAACTTGGCCACAGTTTGGAGGATTTTTACATTCATATAAATTATACATAACAGATTAATTGTTTTAATTTCAGACAGGACTTAATATATTCCTGTTGAAAATTTTATAAAAGCAAAAGTGGCCATTTATAAGGCAAGGTATTTACACCCAAACATCTAGTGATGGCATACTTTAAAGACTGAATAAACAGTTAAACACTCATTGATTGTATTAAGAGACTCTAGTTACCTCTGCATGACAATTACTTTATGTATTAAATGTAACAACTCACTCTTAGGACATCCCTTTTTGCTAATATATTTTAAAAGGTTTGAAATTAATTAATTAAAATTGGCATTCAGCAGCTAAAAGAAAGATCACAATCCCCTGTGGTTTAACAAGAATTATATATTCAAATCTCCCCATTTAATTGCTTGTCAGAATGAGTTTCTCATAAATAGGGATGTATACTTCATACATGCCCCATTAGCCATTGGGTAATTTGTAATTTCCTGCACTACGTCAACTTCTTTTCAGCAGTAGCTAGATTATGCACCATCTATTCATTATTTAACATTAATATATTAAAAATTTGACTGCTAATAGGAACAAAGAAAACAACATTTTTATACACTATTTTATATTCTGTGCCTGCTTTGCCACTGAAAAAAAGGGTGTGGGTAGCAACAGTAAAAATTAAGCAGTCTTATTTGCTATGAGAGGAAAGTTATTGAGAAGACAAAATATGGTTACTGTTTTGTTTCCAATTAATATAACGTTTGAATTTTCTTCAGTGAAAAAAATAAAATGTATACAACAAAAATACAGAAAATCCAGTTAGTTTTTAATTTCCTGATATTTTCAATGTTCTGACTTAATATAGCAGAGTACTCAAATGCACATCTTTACTCTGAATGCTTAGCTTCACTTTGCATTAAACAGAGAACATCACATATAGTTGATAATGAATGTTACTAAACACACAGAGAGAAATTTCATTTTTAAGGTGGATACTATCACCTCAAATTCTCTGGTCTAAGTAAAAATATTTTACTAGCATTACTATCTGGCGTACTGAAAAACAAAATATGAGTAGCATAACTGTGGCAATCAGGTATTTTAAAATACAGTTTCCATATAAGCAATAACTTCCATGGTTGAAGTAATTTTTAAAGTACACAAGAAGCACACAAAGGTCAGAGCTGAGGCCAGTACATCTATTTTACCTTCAAATTTTCTCAGCTCTGGAATAACCTCAAGACCAATGAATTATGAAAATAATTTACAAATAATCAAAACCAAAAGTTGAATCCTGAATTTTCCAAAATACACCTCTGTTAAAAATGACAGTTATCCATCTTTTAAATCTAGAGGCGTATACATTTACCACCACAAACTATTGAGCTTTCCCTTGCACACTATGTTATGTACTATGTAAGCAAGCTAATATGTAAACATGAAATAAAAGTCAGAAAATTGTCACTCCCCATCTTGTACAAAGCCACAAGCTTTGAGCATCTACATCACAGTTCAGGAACAGAGAAGGAAATGTTAATAAATATTAAATCCTCTCCATTTTATTAGAGAAATCAAAACGTATCAAAGAAACGACAACAAAAATAAATGCATTTGGCAAAAGTCCTTCTATGGTATGAGGAATAGAGGCTATACTCACCACAAACAAACCCATCCAGGCTGACAGCAAAAATACTTCTCCCTTTTAGCAGCTGAGGATGGGCACAAGTGGCGTGTACAAAGCTCTGAAAGTTGTTCTCTGACATCCACTGTGGTAGCCATTTTAACTGGCAGTCACACAAGAGACTTGACGTGTTTAAGTGCCTAAGAAAAAGCAATTATGTTCAAAGCCTGTTTGCTTAGTTTTTTTTGTTTGCAAGACAGACCTATATGAGCACACGTCAGTAAAAAAAAAAAAAAAAGAACCTAAATATTTAGGCTAAATACATATATCACATAAAGACAGCAGTATTATTTAACTCAGATGTGATGACATCATTGTCTTGCCTCCTACATTCTACAAAGTAGACACGTTATCTGGAACTCTCAGCTTCTGCCACAAATACGAGTCCAGGCAGTCAGGCAAATTTGTAGTGTCTTGGATACAAAACTACAGTCAACAGGACACACTGCATGGACACGTTGCAGAACAGACCAAAAGGGAGATGCTCTGGAAGCTAACACTAACAAAATCCAAGACAATTTAATTCCCTCATTTTCATTTCAGTCAGAAATTATCCTGGGGAAAATATTTTAAAAGGGGGGTGAGGAGACAAAGAATAGTCAAGTGTTGAAATAACAAGCGCAGAGCTGGTGACCAGCTTACCTAACCTATGCAAATAGCTATATTCACAGAGGGAAAAAAAACATAAGAAAGCAAAGTGATTTTTTGTGAAGCATCTAAAATCAGATGATACTAGAGTCGAAATAGAATTCTCCGTTTTGGCTGAAAACTCAGAATCACCCTTAAAAATACCATATTAAAAAACACAAGTCAGTAATAAAATTCCTCTCTTCAAATCTTACCTGTTCTTGGAAGAAAAGCAAAAATAATTTATGGATCCAGGGCGAGAAACAGCTTTAAAGATAAATGAAGACATACCAATTCTTGACTTTTTCTCCAATAAAAGGAGGACTGTCTCTATGCTCTTTTTTCACACTAACACTGCATGGGTAAAACCCAGGAATGCCAGCTCACCAGTGCACATGGAGATGAAACAGGTCATCTTTCACTGAAGTTCTAGGGGCATTTCTTGTTATTCTTAGGAGGCAGAGAAACCATGGTATTTTTTGCTACCCTGATGCAGTGAGTATCTGTCGTATTATTTTCAGATTTACTTTCTAGGAGACTCAGAATAAAATTACTGGATGGGAATTCATACTAAATAACCTTATTTCTGGGAAAGTACTTTCTACCTTCTGTCTACATCTTCCTCAGACATAACAGATGTCTACCAGGTGTTGCAAGAAAAAACTCCACCAAACCTACAATAGTTATTTTATTGAAGCGTTCAGAATCTGGTATCTTGTAGCATCTTACACCTCCTGGAGCAGTGTCAGCCTGTCATTCCATTGCATTTGATCTCTCTTCAAATCATCTATATCAACCCTAATTGTCAGCACTGTGCTCCTACTGCTTTCTAGAGCACCTGCAGCTACACCAGGGTATGTGTAACATCAAACTGACCTTTGAATGCAGCAAATACTGTCTAGATGAAAGAAAGAAATATTTCATTATGTGAACAATCATACACTGGAACAACCTCTCTGGGGACATGGTGAACTCCCCAGAACTGGAGGTTTTCAAGACGCAAGGGGACAGGGTGCTAAATAATCTCACCTAGGCTCCCTCTTCCAGAAAAGGCTGGACCAGACCACCTTGTCCCTTCCAACCTAGGCTGTTCTATGATTCTATGAAATACACAAGACTCCTTGTTACTTCATCTATGGTGCCTACCATGGAGTTATACCATAAGATGAAATAGAGCGCCAGCTTCTAGGGGGATACTTGATAGGAGCCTGGAGAACACAAATGAAAGGCTTCAGATACGTTTTGGGCAGTTTCTACTCCTAATGAGAGCAGCATCTTCTCATTATTTAGTCTGTTGACAGATTATCTGCAGAGCAGCTCAGGACAACAGATCTGACTGGAGAAGGCTTGATATGAATAGAGGAGACGTAAGATATATGCAAGAGGAAGAATCAGCTGTGCTTAAAACACAAGGAACAGTGCAAGTGTTTT
>VZZY01023191.1:27516-43405 GCA_013400335.1 Eurystomus gularis | reverse complement strand
TTCTGTGATTCTGTGAAACTGTTCAGGTAATGAAACTCAACTTGTTGACTAGGATATTCTATAGTCTTTACTGGCCTGTTGCCAGATTTTTTTGACCCAACCATGAATCCTGGAGGGAAATTTTGACTACTAATGGAACTTTTGTGTCGTAATGGCTAAATCATAGAATGGTTTGGGTTGGAAGGGACCTCAAAGATCATCTAGTTTCAACCCCCCTGCCAATGGGCAAGGACACCTCCCACCAGACCAGGTTGCTCAAGGCCCCATCTAACCTGGTCTTGAACGCCTCCAGGGATGGGGCATCCACAGCCCTCCTGGGCAAATGTGGGACAGTATATAGTGTATAAGTCTCCTTCCTGGCCTGGCTGGAGGAGGGTGATGGCCACATTTGTAAACCCTTGTCTTATAAAATCTGTTTCAAGCACTGCATGGTTTCAAGTTGCATATGAAGTTTTATTGTAATATAACTGCACTTTAGCCTTTCCCTATTTTCACATTCCTTTCAGAACGTCATTCAGAAGAAAGGTTGTGGTTCTGAAATTTGTCTGTATAGTCCTTGGTTTCTAACTTAACTTGTATTTTATGTGCAATCCTGCTTAGAGATGGTAAATTTATGGTCAGACAATTTAATGGTGGAATTGTCCTCAACTAGGCAACACCATTGGAAGTAGTTGATGAAGGCATTTTTATTGTGTTTTTGCTACCAAAACAGAAATTAAAGAAGTAAAAATATACCTGACAGTTCATTACCATTATTAAAGGAATATGCCTTTCTGATGGTGCACCACCTCAATGAGTACAAATTTGCCTTATGTCTGCTTAGTACATTTTCCTGTTGATTCTTGCTGGCACCTGATCTCGTAAGAGCTCCCCAAATCATTACAATAGCATTCTTTGGGCATGACTATGTATGTTGGGACTTGAAACATATTTACCACGGCATCCAGCCCTTGCTGCAAGAACAGAGGGAGTGATTCTGAAGTTGGCACAAAATGTTTCTGTGGTGCTGAAGATTGCCTTCCTGACCATACTTGTCACTTTTTTTGTTAGAGTCCTGTGATGTCTCCCTCTTTCTCTTCTGAGAGATCCAGAATATTGTTAAATGTTATATTTTTTGTCTGTTACTTCTGTTACTCACGGTTAAGATTTCTGAAGGTATTATTTTTCAGAATTTCTTTTCAATAACTAAAATTTCACTGAATTTGTAAACCAGGGTTTTAAATTGTGGCTCTTGTCGAGATCACTTGGTAAAATATGAGAACCAGGAGTCAGAAGTCCAATTTTTTTTTATTATTTATTTATTTATTTATTTTGCAATTAATGGCTAACTCAAGCTGTCGAGCCTTCTTGTTTTACCTGAGGAATTTTATGCTTCTATTACAAATATGTTGAATCAAGAGCATAGGAGATAGCTGAAGAGTATTCATACTCTTAGAAAAAGTTTAAAATATAAAAGAATCACAGGGGTGACTTTCAGGAGTTCTTATTCACCTTTAATTCATTCAGAAGTTTTTATATGCTAAGGTTTAATAAAAAAGGGGATACTTAAAGTAGCTTAGGATTCTTTTTTAACAGATGAGTTACTGTTCTTTAATGTGATAGAACTTGAATCTAGAACAGGTTATCTAATCTAGAACAGGTTATCTAATCTAGAACAGGTTATCAACTTGGTTTTGGTGTTTATAAGAGCTTGGATAGTTTATGCCCAGACTGAGTCTACAAATACTTATTCCAAAATGCAGTTCTTCCTATTGAGAACAAGTAAACACTTCAGTTTGTAGGACTGGATCAGATGCCTCAAGTGCAGCAGATGAGATATAGGTTGAACTCAATGAGATGTGTGAACTGACCACGTTTCCACCTGGAATATCTGTGCCTAAGAGAAATCTTTCCTTTTTACTCATGTTCTGATCTCTCCCTAACATCCTGTAATACATAGCTGGAAAGGAAAAGGTGGACATTGTTACGGTTTAGTGCCTGTGATCGTTAGAGCTGAAACATGGTGAAGACTGCTAAGTAAAAACACTGATTTCTTTCTACCTTCCGCTCTACTGAACCCCCAGAAATGTTTTATGCTCAGGGATGTTAGTTTCTATAATGACTTACAGACTTGCCTTTGCATTAAATAACCTGTATCCAAAGAAAGAAATGTCATGAATTGGTATTTATGTTGTAATTTTAGCAGCATTCACTGTCTCTAGATAACTGGGAAAAGGCATGGGAAATTTCCTAATAACCTTGTGAAGAAAGCTCACCTCCATCTGAAGGCTGCCTTGCTACTGTTGTCTTTTTGAGCTGAGAGCCCTTTTCCCCATCTTGCCTTTTTATTCCTGTGTGTATCTAAGGACTTGTATTAAGTGCTACTGAAATAAATTTATTAGAGTGATATTCTACTGCACTAATGGTGAAAGTTAACTTTCACTGCTCCCTGAAGGGGAAGGCATATCAGTAATTGAGGCGTTCCCCTTGCTGTTCTTTGAACCTTGCGGTGATGTATGAAAGATGCCTTGAATTATTCAGTGCTCCTTGTTATGTTTCTCCTTGGTTTCTCTGTGTAGCTAATGTCATTTGTGGAGGTGAGGTTTTTATTGTGTGGACAGAGCCTAGAGTTTTGGAAAATCTCTCCCTTTTAAAATTTTGTTATGCCTAAGAGGTAGCATTTAGTCGCTGACATTTTATATTTGTCCACCTTTTAGGATATTAAATGTTTGGAAAACTTTAGAAAATGAATATCGCTTTGTTTGTCAAACTTCCTACACTGACAGGAAGAAACTTATGGAACATTGCAATAATGCTGATGCTTGCCATCCTTAGGGTAATTTAGTGATGAGATCATGGAGAATGCTTAACAAGATAAGCATTTCCATTCTATTTTATTTAAAATGACCTCTACCTATAGGTACATCTATTTCTGAAATTCTGCTCATTTACGTTTCACACTTGAATGCACATCCGTAAAGACAACCTCTCATAAAAGCAAAATGCACATGTATACAAACCTAGAGTTTTTATTTAAAACTCTTTTCTAGATTTTCCAGGTTTCTCTTAGTTTGGTTAATCTTAAATTACTACATATACCAAAAAAGAAAAAAAAAATTAACTCCTTAATCCCCTTAGCTATCTACTAGCAGTAGCACCAATTGCACCAGCACAGATGTGCTGTCTCTAAGTGCTGTAGGACAAGCTGGAAGAACAACTCGTTCTGGCATAAGAGCATTTCACTATATTAATGTCACGAAAAAGCCTGTCACTTCTGTGGATATGATCTAGCTAGATTTTTATTAGTCCTTCAGCTTTGAATTCTCCATCCCACAGGCTAATGAACTATATTTTAAATAGTTATGTAGTGTTTATATCAGAGACTACATTTAAAATATTGTTATTTTCTGATATTGTCAGTCAATATCAATCCAACTACAGTGAACAGCAATATGGCCTCAAACTGATACTGAGCAACACGAAATGTACAATTACTTTTGAAATTATTTGTCATCTTGCTTGTTGCTGATCTCATCACAGGTGGAGTGAATGTATTTGTTTTTCCTGCTTTGTCAAGGAAAGAAGATCATATGCTTACAGACCTTGAAGGAAAGAACCATAAAGGAACACTGTGTTAATCTTTCAAAAGTGCAGAAAACATCCTTCTGTATACTGAGACACTTTTCACTTCTGAGTAGTTTTCTGAGCACCTGGGGGTCAAAGGCAGCTGCAGTAGGCTGGCTGATCCACTGGAATACATCAGCCCTGGTTTCAGCTGGGATGGAGTTAATTTTCTTCCTAATGGCTGGTACAGTGCTGTGTTTTGGATTTAGTGTGAGAATGTTGGTAACACATTGATGTTTTTAGTTGTTGCTCAGTAGTGTTTATACTAAATCAAGGACTTTTCAGCTTCTCGTGACATGCCAACGAGAAGGCTGGAGGGGCACAAGAAGTTGGGAGGAGATACAGCCAGGACAGCTGACACAAACAGGCCAAAGGAATATTCCATACTATAGGATGTCATGGCCCAGTATATAAACTGGGGGGAAGGCTGACCAGCGGCCACTGCTCAGGAGCTGTCTGGGCCTTGGTTGGTGAGTGGTAAGCAATTGCATTCTGCATAACTTGTTTCATATATTCTAATTCTTTTATTATTATTATTATTGTTTTATTCCTTTTCTTTCCTATTAAACTGTCTTTATCTCATCCCATGAGTTTTACCTTTGTTTTATTCCCTCCCTCATCTCACGGGTACCTAGTTGCTGGCTAGGCTTAAACCTTGACAATGTTGCAGAGAAGGATAAACTTTACTGTTAGATAAACCCTGGTATCTTCTTCGAAGACAAGAAATCACGTAGATTTGAAAGCTGAGTATTTCCCAGATAAGTAAGAAAACTCCACTTTCGCCTCTTGGTAGACAAAAATATTTCTTGCAGTATAATTGAGCATATTCATCAGTTCATGTAAGATTGTTATAATTGAAAGTCTTAATTCTAGCTTTGCAAGGGCACCTTGGTCCCTAATGGAGAACTGTAATGAAAGCCAAGAGACTGCAACACTATTCCCAGATTCTGCCACTGACCTGCTTTTGCAAATTATCTCACATTATTTCTCTTTTTCATGTGTGTGTGGATATTTTTACTGTACACTCTCTCAAAGGTAGGGATTGTTTGGTTTAATGCGTTATATCCAGGCTTGGTTTGGACTCCTATCCTCCCTGAAGCATCGAATGAGAATAAAAGGGAGAAGAGCTGTTTGCATTTTATGTTAACAGTTAGTTCATAGAAAAACTTTCGTGAAACAGTAAAATGCATGAAGCCCATCAATTTGGGTAAAAATCTCAGCAGTGGTTCAAAGATAAATTCTCCTCAAGTAAATGATGTAAAGTAACTCCTGTTTCTGTATTAACATTTTGTAATTGCTGACCTTAGCAGTCTGATTTGATTATTCATTTTTAAACTTAAATAGCATGTTTTTTTAGCATTGAACATCTTATTATTACAGGCTTTATTGCATTCCTAGTGAACTTTCTGCCCAGCTCATGGCTCCATCTAGAGTTTTATTGACATAGTGATAATATGAAGTTGGTGTGGAGAGCTGTAGGTGTGCCACACCTGTTGATGCTACTGTAAATTGCTTAACTAATGGCCTACATGCAAGGTTGATGATGTCCCCTCAGACTCTGGGAGCTTACCAGAACAAATTCTGCATCAAACCCTTTTCATTCTTGCATGATAAAACAAGCCACAGTACAAGAGCTGTTCAGAAATTCAAAGCTTCAAGAAAATCTTTGATATTTTTGTAAAATCAAGTAGAAAAAGAACAGAGCTTTTGGGGCAAAAGGTAATAGAAAACCCAAAACATATGCACCTATTTTTCAACCTAAGAAAAGACAAGTTGAAACTACCATTCACCCAGAGAGATGTAAATGAGGTTCTGAAAAGAAATGCAGCTGTTCCATTGTATAAATTTCTCTACAGCTCTGACTGTCATACTAATAAGATTTTAATCTGCAATCCTCATAAAAAAAGTAAAGGATTAACTGCTATGAAGGCTGATTCCATGTGAGAGGACTGCATGGACCTCGTCCAGTAATTCACAACCTGTGTCATACATACTGCTTTTTATTTAGAAGGGAACTATCATGACTGTTTTCCCTTTGGCAGTAGGGTTACAGCTGGTACCTGCCTGACACTGGCATTTTAGATGTTTATCCTGGAGGAAAGATGTGTCCCAAAATGTTCTAGCATTGCAACTGAAGCTAAATTCTGTTGGACAGTTTTACAGGAGCCAGGTGCTACTGCAAAGAGGACTCTGTAAATTACAGGCTATTTTTATAAAAGTAGAAAGTAATTTTCAAATATTTGTACCTCAGATTGCTGAGGCTGCAGAGAGCATACTACAATGTAATATTTCCATCTTGTAGTGGAAATACAGGAAAATAAAATTTAAAAGAAATTCTTTCCTTCCTAGACTTTTCCATTTACTCTTTTCCGAGACATCTCATTTCAAGCTAAAATTTTTGAATGAAGTATGGTTGCGTAATCTACTAGCACAGGTAGGCATTTTAGATCATTCATGTTTGATTATGGTTAGTTATGTTCATTCTGCATGCCTAAGAATAACTTGAAATCAAGTAGGTGTTTTTTTATTACTATTTATTTATTACTATTACTATTACTATTACTATTACTATTACTATTACTATTACTATTTTTATTACTATTCCTTTATAAAATACCTTGGTTTGAAGATACTCATTGTGATCATTAACATCACCTCTGCTTTGTAAAGCAACGTTGTTAACTGCAGACATCTTGCCCATTCCATTTTACTCCCTACTTGTGCAGCTGTGGGAAATTGAGAAACTCTGGCATTCCTCTCCAGTTCTCACTTTTCCAACCTGGATTTAAACTTCTGAACACGCTCAAAAAGATGTGTATATGACTATCTGCACGTAGGAAGCTCAAAGCACAAAATTAGCAAAATTTTACATTTTAATAACTTTTTAATAATGTTGCCATTTTAACCATAATATCTTATAAACAGATGAAGGAGGTAAGGCAGAAGACACAGGATTTGAATACTGTGACTTGGCATTTCGGTTCAAATTAAAATTTCTGTGTAAGATTGCTTTGTTAGGAGACTGATGTACTTAGTAAATCAAAGGAACTTTTGAAGCTTGATTTGACATGAAGAGCAATGTGTTAATATTCTGATTTCATGAAGCACAAAAATGTCAGTTATCAAAATGGTGTTGATTATATTTCACAGCTGCTTATGCTGATTCCAATGAATTCCAATTATTCCAGAGGATAAAACTGGCTGCTTTAGTACCTTTTTAAACATTTTAAGCCGCTACAAACAAAAGAGTTGTCAAGAATAAAAACACTTAGATTGTGAATAATAATTTGTGAATCAAATATAGATGGATTATTTAAGTTATATTTTAATACAGTTGCTTAATTATGACAGTGATAAGCACTATAAAATTTTCTAAAAACTAATATAATGCACTTGAAATAATAATGTAATTAAAATCTTGTGGAGATGAGGCTATTGATCATGTTTTACAGATAAAATTTGTACATTTGTACATTCTTTACTGAGGTCTTCCCTTAGATTGTAGTGTAGTGTTCAGAAGGTCATGAAAGCCCCATTTGGCTACTGATAATGTGAGAATAATTTCAATCTGCTTTCCAGAGAATTATAAGGATGACTCAAGGTTTAAGTAGCCTTCACAATGTCCTATCTACTAAACATTTTAATTTCATTACCATGGTGATACATATATTCTGACGTGAAGCAAAAATTGGAAAGTGTATCAGCCAACAAGCAGTTTACAGTGCATATACTTTTGGGAAGGAGGAAAAAAAGAGCAAAAATATTTTCTGTCACTGAAGTATGAAAAATGTAGCTATTATAAAAAGCACTGTCTTAATTTTAGGTTGCTCAGATAGCGTTATTTAAAACAGAATTTGAGAAAGACCACCTGTTTTATGTGGTTCTTTATACTCTTTGAATACTTAATATCAGGTTGTTTAAAAAGCATCTATGGGATTAACTCTGGTCTATAGCGTCTATGCCACAATTTATAACACCCTAGATCCAATTCTTCAATTAAATTATTAATGGATATAAAGAATTATTCATCCTGTACTCTTTATATGTTGAAGGAACCTTCTAGAGTGTAGCAGCGTATTTGCTTTTTCCAGGTGTTACTGTATGCATGTAATGTGGCCCAAAATTAAAAAGTCATTTAATCAGCAGAGTAGCTGATCTGTTGGCTGCTTTTTTTTTTTTTTTTTCCCCTTCCATTAACCAGAAATCTCTACTGAGAGAGAATAATGGAAACTCTATAATTATAAATTGAAACTGATAACAGCTCCAGTCACATATTCAGGTAATGATCTTGCCTAGAGGTTATCAATAATTTATGTGTTAAGGGAAAGGTAGTTAGCAGGTACGAATATATTTTAGGAATAATTAAGCTATTATCATATCTTCTCTTAAAGGTATAGATAAAGTCTGAAAAGAGGATGTTCATGCTGGTAGAGTCAGGAAAGAAACATCACATTCTAATTGTAGCAACATTAAATGAAGATAGGTTTTGAGGTGGGGAAAGAAAAGTCTCTATTTTCCTCTTGTCTATGATCACTGACAAGATGAAAACAGTGGGCAACATTGCGATTAAATTCTACATGCGAGATATGCAGAAGCTCCAAAACAACTCTGAAAAATAAGATCAATGTTTTAAAATGTTTTTCACTTTGGAAAATGCTTTCTTTAATCCTCTGGAAACAGAAGAGTCTGCAAAGTGAAGACAGAAATTCCTGTCTGTGCTTTGAGGAGAGGAGAGCAGATGGATAAATTCAAAAAGCAGTCATGTCCGCCCTGTTACATGAGGCTCTTCTGCCTTATTTTTCTTGTGTCTGTTTTTTCTTGGCAAAGTATGGAAAGATGTTAGTTACACCCAGAATTTATTATTCATATTTGAATTAATTAGAATTGCTATGCTGGGTCAGCCCCAGGGATCTATCTTGTTCAGTGTCCCACGAAGCAGGTGGGAGTTGTACCAGAACTGAGAACACATATGTGATAGTACTGTCCCAGTCTCCAGCTTTTCAACTAACAGAAGTACTCTGGTTAAAAACAATCGGTTTATTTATTGTTTATTTAATTTTATTTCACTTTTACCTCTCTTTTAATGATTTATGTACTACTGTCTCTATATTCAGATTTCCCAGAAGATCCCTTTTTGTTCAGCTCTCCAATGGCATTTTTCACTTTATGTCTGTTTTTTTGCTGTCCCTGCTTCATTTTTATTGATTACTTTTCTTCTAAATTAGGCAGACATTAGCATACTTACCCTAGGTGGATTTTATTTACATTTCTTTGATCTTCAGACTTTCTTGAAAAACTGGTAGGAACTGGTTTCCAGTTACTGTTGGAAGGTGAATTTATTAAAGAGGAGTTTCTCTTTTATCTATCATTTTTATCCCCCTCTTTTCTTTTCCTTGCTTATTTTCATTTTACTAGGCATTCAAAATTTCTGGTGACATTAACCTGCATAAAAGCGATTCCTGTTGCTAATATTTTAGCGCATTCTGCTTTAACAGGGGCTCAGAAGCTCGCTAAGGAATACATCAGTTCTTTTTCCCCATTGCAAAAGCTCCTGGGCAAATTAATAAGTTTAACACAATTATGCAGCTGTAACACACAAGCAGACATAAACTGCTTAAGGGGTCTAAGAACATAATTGGCACGATTTCGGTGTCTAGGCATCAGTGTCTCGTGCACTTTAGGTACCTTAGAGAATGTGAGACAGCTGCATGAAGGGGCAGATATGACATGGGACCTTTAGAAATCTGACCTTTTCTGGAGTGGCAGCTCTAGGCTTGGCAGGATACCCTGGGGCACACAAAATGTTACTAGTCTCATATACACTGCCAGCTGTATTCCACCCCAGATCTTTTCTTTCATGTTCTTAACATGCTGTAACACTTTGATGTACAGTCTTGCTTATCTGCAGTTTGCAGCGCTGTGCACCAAAACCTACATTTTTGGGAAGCACTCTCTTGTGTTTCGCCAGCATCTCCCAATGCATCTGAGAGCTGGGGTTATGTTGAAAGGTCATTTGCTTTAAGTTTTGATTTTTGTGGCCACTGCGGTATATATAAATTGTCTCAACCATTGCCAGGAAAGAGACGTGATACCGTGAGCTCTCTAAAAAGAAAAATAATTAACAGTAATTTGACTGTTTGCAAATTCCCATTGTGTATACAGAGTTATGCATATTGAACGTCAGTGTTTTTCTGGGTTTCCAGCGAATTAGGAATTTAAATAGTGACACCTGGTTTTGAAAATGAGTGAGATTTTAGCACCTGAATTGCTTTTATAAACTGTCTTAAGTCTGTGTTGGTAAACCTGTTATTGGAGGAGTGGGGAGACAAACTTTTAGTTGTTTCTTTTTGAGAAAATAGGTATTTGAGGGTTTTGTTTTAAAGAAGAAATTTACTGATAGTGGGGGGGGGNAAAGAAGAAATTTACTGAGGGGGGGGGGGGGGGGCAGTGTGTGCACATTATTAGGTGTCACTGATTTTCTATGCAATATTTGAAAAATTAATACCAAATAACTAATCGTAATTTTTGTTTCATTTCCATTTTAAAAGAGGTTCTTCAAACCTTCTCTAAGCTGTTCAGCTTTAAAACTACGGGCTAAAAATCCATTGTTTCCAATATTCCCTAAAGAAAATAAGTTAGTAATAAATAGAAGTTAAAGGAAATAAGATAGGAATAACAAAAAAAGTCACTTTAACCATCCTCATGATTCCAGACAAGATCAGCTATTCCTAAGAGATGTCTTTCTAATATACTGAAAATTCAACATTTTTCTATGGTCACCTCAGGTAATCTACTCCAGCACATCTTGTCTTTATGAAAATTTCCTTTGCAAATGTTTATGGAAATGTAAACACTTTACCTGTTTAGTTCCTTCTTTGTGCAGCAATCTTTTCTTTTAAAGACTAGTATGCCTCTTTATGACTCCTTCCCTCACTAGACTAAATCAATCCATTTTTTCCCCATATATTACATTTTCAAGACTGCTGATCTTCCCCTTGTCTCTCGCCTGGACTTTAAGTAGTCATTTCACAGTTTTTTGCAGGTTTCAACTGAAAACTCAGTTTGCAGCTGAAGTATTTTGAGCTGAGAATTCCTGCTGGCAAGTTCCCCTTCCCTTTTTTCTCATGTTGTCCTCAACCACCAGCCCTACAAAAGTATCACATTGAATGATTGAATGTTGTGTAAATCCCTAGAAAAGTTTATAAGAAGTTTGTTTTTTTTTTCCATTTGCTGATATTGTCAGGAAAGGAAAAAAGAAATGGGAGGCAACCCCTTCAAGTCTGATTCTGACTGAAATGATCCATGACCTTTTTTGTGCCTCAGAGGGAAAATACGATTTCTTATCCTAAAGCTGGAGAAATCATAGAATTTTGTCAATGACACAATATTTTACAACTAGTAGGTGAATTTAATGCAGAAACTCAGCAGAAAATTATTTTAGAGGTTTTAACAAAAAAATCAATTACACAAGTGTTGAAAATAATGAAGACAACAAAACACTTCAATCAAGCCCAGTGCTGTGCAAGTCATGACAAAAATTAGCTGAGCAACAAAATTAGTTTTCCCCTGCACTGTTTTACTTCTCTTTTGATGATAATCATATGTCAGTTTGTGCTACTTGACAGTCACAATTTCTTTTTATCTGTCTAAAAGCAACAGAGGCCTTCCAGCTGAAAATGATGCTTTGCTTTGAGGGAGAAAGTAGAATCTTTCTGGGTCGCTTGCAGTATCATTTCTAATAGTTTGGTGAAAGGACATTACTAGAGCAAATGGCACTCGTACTTGAGAGCCCTACATGTGGTGTGAATGCATGCTGTCGTCGTATTTTTACCCCTAGTTTTCTTACTTCCAAGTGGATTATCCGGTGTTTAAAAATGTAACAACACTGCAGCCTTTCTTTCACAGGAGGCAATAACATGTTCTCTTTTTTTCAAGCGTCCTACTGTTCCCTTGAAAATTACCAGGAACTGTGAAAGTTGTCCAGATTTGCTCAGAAATGTTTCCGTAATTATTTAATTCATTCCTCAATAATCAGCAGACAGCTGATATAACTTGGACCAGCTCAAAAATACCCAACCAGTTTGGACACTGAGTATTTTAAGTCATACCTCCAAAAAACCAAAGGTGGGGGCAGCAAAAAAGTTTTTCTATGGAACTGATTTTCTATTTAGTATTAATACTCATAGCAAACTTGTTTCTCAAATGTTACCTGAAATGAAGACAACATTGTGATAGTAGTAAGAACATCCGATTAATGACAAATATGTCAGACTGGCTTCCAGAAAATTAAATCAGAGGCTGCAAACTTTGCAGACAATTCTATTTCCAGTGTGTTTGCAGAGGATGCAGAGGGGGAGAGAAAGGTCAGACAGCTTTTCCACAATTGCAACTTTGCTAGCCATAGCTTCTGCTTTAGGCATTATTTTCCTGTTATTGGTTTGGTGTTGGATAGATATGTGTGTCCTTACATGCTCTCAGGCTTGCATGATTGATTTTTAAAAAAATAACAACAAAAAAAAGAAAGAACCAGTTCAGCTTATCCAGCAGAATTCATAGGCCTCTGGCATTTAATTATGTGGCTCTGCGAACAGTACTTGGGAAGCTTTTTATTTTTTCTGTTTTTTTCACAGGCTTTTCATAAGGCTACTACATCTTTATTGGCCACATTGACTTTGTGTCGATGGAGTTGTTTTTCATGCTTCATGAGTGCACTGATGCTGTGATCTGCTTTTGGCAATTATAAAATAGAGAACAGTAACATTAGTACAATAGAAGAGGAACAGTGTAGGACACGCAAGTGAGAGAGAGCAGCTACTGCATAGCCTGTGTCATATAAGAGTTGTTAATAATGGATTAGGATTCTCTCTGAGGCTCCAAGATAGGTCAGGCAAAAATGATAACCAATTTTGTGGCATGTGCATGACAATCTTGGTTTGGGATCACGCAATTAATAGCATCAAATACCATAAATTACAGTAGAACTTATGGGTTCAGGATACTGTTGTATACAGAATACTAAAACTGTTCCATGAGGCTTTGAAAACAGATGTATAAGGGATTTTTTTTTAATATATTATAGGTTACTTTTTTTTTTTTTTAGTGAGAAAACAGTTAGAAGACTGGGGTAAAAATGAACTATCTAGTAGTAAATAACTCAGCCTTGACAAATCACAGAGGAAGTGTACCCAGTGTAAAAGCAGCATCTCATGAGGTTTTGCACCCACATTACCAAAAAAGGTGTTCTTTGGATGGGCAGAAAGGAAAAACCCAAGAGTCCAGCCAGCTGAAGTGGCCATCTCTTCTTACTATTTTTAAATGGAAACAAAGTTTGGAAGAGCGCCTACTGAAGAAGCACAAAACTAACTTGAATTGTTTTCAGGTAATGTGTCAGTCACAGAATATCTTGGCTGTTGTAAGTAATATGATTAAACGTAATCGGCAGCTGCATGTGGTTGTGTCTAAGAGATTAATCTTAGATATGTATGTCATTCTTAATTTGGGCTAATGGTTTGGAAGCTTGTTATGAATATGTTTTCAGAATTTTTATTAGTGCACAGCCAATTATATGATGGATTAAAAGTCTGAGTCAGTTCTTACTGATGCTTTCTGAAGTGTCAGCAAATATAATTTAGTAGATTTTTGCTGAAAATCATGGACTCTTCTATGCAAGATCTCAGATGAGAGTTCTAAAGTAAGGAATAACTCATTTTGAATATAAATATAGCTATATTAAATTTGCTGTGCATATAATGAATATTACATAGTATTATATTTCAGAGATTACAAATGAAGTCTTACTGTGCATTATATTTTCTTTTCCATATTTGATTAAAAGCAAATTTAAAATAAAAATATTTACTGTAAACATAGCAATTATGAAAGAAGAATTTTGACAATTACTGTAATATTTGCAAGAGTGTGCAAGTTCTTGCCATGTTTCAATGCCACAGTGCATAAAATAAAAATATACTTGGAAAAGGTAAAAATACAACAAAAATGATATCTCAGTATGATTTGGTAAAAGCTTGACTAAGTTCAAAGTCTTCTGCTTACTTCAGTGGAAACAGAATTTCAATAATAATCTCTAAATACAACTCTGGACTATTTATAACTAGCAGTGTTAGAGATTAATATAATAGACTCAATATAATACTGTGTATATTTGTTTTCAGGATACTTGTGTAGTGAACTTAGTTTCTCCTATTATGTTACTATTCTAACATATTTAATCTCATCAGTGCTGTTACTCATAGATGAACAGTTATAATTCATGGATACCATTATATCTGCTTCTAACTTAACCTTGAAGCAAAAATCCTTTTAAACTCAGAAGACAAAACTTCACTGTGCAAAAGAATACAAAGCATTTTTTAATGAGGAATGGATTATATTACAGGTCTGGTAGCAGTGCTTGAGTGATAATAGTGAGTGGGTCATAACATTCATTCACAATTCCGTTCTTTTCAGAAGCTTCCTTTTTAAAATTAAATGCAGTGCAGACTCTAATAGCGGATTATTTTAAAGAACACTTTTACTGTTCATATTCAGAATAAGCTTTTACAGAATGCACTGCTTTGTACTCATTTGAGAGTGTTAAGCAGCAAAATAAAAAAAAACTCTCTGGAAAATGCTTTTTTCCCTACCTTTTCTTGCACCTCTCTTTGTTAAAAAAACCCCAACCAAATCAACAAATTCTAGATATGATATATTTTTAAATTTACTTGTCATATTCTCATGAAATAAAACAGAATTCTGTTTAAATGTTCCAATAACAAACGTGACTTCGAGTAAAACAAATATGTGAATTTTGTATCTTTTCATTGTTAGTGTGTGCTAATGGACGCAAAAATTGTTGAAGAAGGTAACTTTTTGTAAATCTAATATAAAGATATCTAGAATATCATCATACTTAACATAGAAGAAACCTTAGATACTGGAAAACAAATAGATTTGCCGTTACAATATGAATAAGACAAACTTTATGATTCTATGTGAATTTTCATATTATGATATGTATTAAAAGATTTGCAGAATCTCTGTAGCAACTTGTTGTTGACTTTGAGTGTAGGTGATGATTGTGTCTTAGGAGGGGGAAAAAAAAGAGCAAAATAAGTTTGGTTCAGATATTGCCTTATTTGAGTTTGGAGAGAATAGTCAAGAATTTTATTTAGTGGTTGATGATAAATTGCAGGTTTAGGTAACAAAGAGGGTCTGGATGATGAATTGGAAATTATCTTAAAAGACTATGAGACAAAATGGCTGATGAAATTTTGTATAAATGATTGTTAAGCAGTACACATGCTGGTGGAGACTGGGTGAACAATTCATAACGTGGGCTCTGGGTACTTAGGACAGAGATCTTAGAGTCATGATGGTTCCCAGGTAAGCTCACCTCAGTAGTGCTAAAAAACCCAAACAAACCTCCTAAACCAAATATCCAAACCCTTCTCTTAAAATAGAAATTATTAGGAAAAGAATAGAGCACAAAAAAAGGCCAACATGACCAGAAATGAAGAGAATAGAAATGGAGCGACAGGCAGGAGTTACTCTTTCAATGAGGCAACCTTAAGGCAAGAGGAAATAGGATTGTGGGGGATCTTCACTTGTTGAAGCAAATGATGAGGAGATGCAGTATACAGGCTTTCTTAAGGACAGTGGACACAACATGGGGACCACATATCACAGCAGGCCATAGTCCAGAAGGTCTCTGAGCTTGGTAAAATTAGCCAAGAACATCTGCAGATGCAACAGCCAGAGCAGAGAGAGTCCTGCTCAGTCTACAACAGTTAAGATACTTCATCCTCTGGCTTATCCAAGTTAGATGCTGGAGAGGGACAGATGACAGAGGTGCACACCTAGATAAAGCAGTATGTCATGTGGATAAGCTTAGGTGTCAGGTGGTAGCATTCGGGGGTTACAAACTGCCAAAGTGGAGGGGGAGGTGCAGATCCCTTCTCCCTCGTATCCAGTTATAGGACACGTGGGAATGGTTCAAAGCTGCACCAGAGGAGGTTCAGCTTGGACATTTGGAAGCATTTCTTTACCAAGAAGGTGGTCAGACACTGGAACAGGCTTTCTAGAGAGGTGGTTGGTGCCCCAAGCCTGTCAATGTTTAAGAGAAATTTGGACAACGCCCTTAACGCATTAACTTTTTGTTAGCCCTGAATTGGTCAGGCAGTTGGACTAGATGATAGGTCTCTTCCAACGGAAATATTCTATTCTATTCTATTCTATTCTATTCTATTCTATTCTATTCTATTCTATTCTATTCTATCCTATCCTATCC
>VZZY01023191.1:16067-27380 GCA_013400335.1 Eurystomus gularis | reverse complement strand
GTTCAAGAGAGACACGGAAGTACTAGAGAGAGTTCAGTGGAGGGCTACAAAGATGATTAGGGGACTGAAGCATGTCTTTTATGAGGAAAGGCTGAAAGACATGGGTCTGTTTAGCCTGGAGAAGGCTGAGAGGGATCTTATACATTTTTATAAATATCTAAAAGGCAGGGGTCAAGAGGATGGGGCAAGTCTCTTTTCAGTTGTGCCCAGTGATAGGACAGGGGCAACGAGCACAAACTGGAGCACAGGAAATTCCACCTAAACATAAGGAAAAACTACAGTGAGGGTGACAGAGCCCTGGAACAGGCTGCCCAGAGGGATTGTGGAGTCTCCTTCTCTGGAGACTTTCAAAACCTGCCTGGATATGATCCTGCACAACCTGCTGTAGGTGAGCCTGCTTTGGCAGGGTAGGTGGACTGGAGGATCTCCAGAGGTCCCTCCCAACCACTACAATTCAGTAGTTCTGTGAAAGTTAATTTTCTTCATACTAGCTTGCATGATGCTGTGTTTCGGATTTCTGATGAAAACAGTGTTGATGAGACAGGAAAGTTTTAATTACTGCTGAACCGTGCTTCCACAGCATGAAGGCCATTTCTGCTCCTCAGACTGCTCTGCCACCAAGTAGGCTGGGGGTGCACAAGAAGTTAGGAGGAGACACAGTCAGGACAACTAACCCCAACTGACCAAAGGGATTTAATGCTCGGCCATAAAAGCTTGGGAAAGAAGGAGAAAGGGGGGACATACGTAGTTATGGTGCTTGTCTTCCCAAGTAACTGTCATGTGTGATGGAGCCCTGCTTTCCTGGAGATGGCTGAACACCTGCCTGCCAATGGGAAGTAGTGGAAAAAATTATTTATTTTGCTTGACTTGAGCTTTTGCTTTAGCTATTAAACTGTCTTTATCTCAACCCACAATTCTTTGGACTTTTACCCTTCCAATTCTCTCCCTCTCCCACCAGCGGAGGGGGGGCAGCTGCTTAGTTGTCATCTGGGGTTAAACCATGGATTTTTATTGTGACTTATAGTACCTGAGAATGGAAAATGACGTTTATTCTAGCTTAAGTAGATTTTTATTAAAAATCATAATATTAAATTTACAGTATGCTTTGAAGAGCCTCTTAGAAGCTGTCACGGTCGGAGCGCAGGCGTCAGTTCACCACAGAAGCAAAAACAGGAGAAAAAGATGTTGAAAATGTCAGGTGAAAAAACTGTCAGACATAAGGAGGCTCATCATGCCGTAGAGAAGATATGCATACAGTCAGACCAGCCCTTTCCAAGGATTTTGACTTAAGATTTGTTGAGGATAAACATATTGTGGAAGGTGACTGGATTTATTGCTTTGGGAATCTTGGTTAGAGTGATGGATCAAATTGTCTTCTCACAGTGAAGTTCAGTCTGCTCTACTCAGATTGGGACAGATACTTTCTGCTGCTTGTCATGCCTTGTGGACTTGGATTAGCACTAGGTTCTCTTGAAACAGCACAAGGGGTTTTGGTAATCTCTCACTAACCTCAACAGGTATTTCACCTGCAATACTATGTGCTTTAATGTATGGAAGTTCTGCCTGGACACAGCCTTTTAGGTGCCCTCTTCCCATGATATATTTTTTTTGCCTCTGAGCAAGAGAAGTTACTATCTCATTGACAGTCAAATGGGTCTGGTTTTAATTGTGCTTCATAAAGAGTTTGGAGCCCTTCTCACCTTATCCCCATAGGCCTTTATCACTGCCCATGTTCAAAATCTGATGTTCAAGTCTAAGGACTCAGGGAAATTCCTCACTGACTAAATAAGGTCTCTCTTGAATTCTTTAACCGGTATTTTTCTTCCATAGGTGCTGTCATGACAGCAGCAGTTTTGCCATAAAGGTCACATCTGCTGTGTACACATGATATTTTATGTTCACTTTCCCAGTCTTTAGCTACCTTGAGTGGTCAATATTCACCATGGAGAGTGCCATGTATTTAGCCTCAAGTTAAGCTGAGTGCCTGCCATAACAATTTTGCCATGGATAATTTTGATGTGTGTGCGTGTGCATGTGTATGTGTGAAATTAAGCATTTTCCTTCTCATGTAACTTCCAATTGGTTGTACGCAGCATGCTGTGCCACCAGTTGTGTACAAAAAAATATGTGCTGTTTTGACACTACTCTGTCTGAGTTATGTTTGAAAGCAGCCTGATATAGCAGGTCTTTCCTTCTAGCTATTGCAGTTTCTTGAATGCTAGTGTCCCTTACCACAGAATTTAATGGAATTTTTAAAAGTATTCAATTTCTTCATGTAATTTTACTCTAATTAGATAGGGATATAGATAGATGCTATCTATAATCGTTTTCCTACATAAATCTTTTATGGCCACAACAAACCCTTGTGGGAAGAAATACAGCCTTCCTTCTCCTTCTCTTTTGGATGCAAGCTAGAGCACAGGAAGTTCACCTCAACATGAGGAGGAACTTCTTTACTATGAGGGTGACAGAGCACAGGAGTTGGCTCCCCAGAGAGGTTGTGGAGTCTCCTTCTCTGGAGACTTTCAAGACCCATCTGGATGTGTTCCTGTGTAACCTGCCCTAGATTCTCTGGTCCTGCTTGGGAGGGGGGTTGGACTCGATCTCCAGAGGTCCCTTCCAACCCCTAACATTCTATGATTCTGTGCTTCTATGATTCTATGATTGTCCTTGAGTCTCCTTGAGTGCCCTGCTGTGATCATCTTCATGTTGCCTTCTGGTTTTGTTTTCTGAAGTACTAAAGTAAGAGATTTCAAAAGCGAAGAATGAGAAACAATAAAAGCATGTTTCTTTTGTTTCATATGTCAAAGCAGTTGTCTTCTGGAGGCAGAAGCTGCAACTCCCTTAATAACTGGTCTTAATCTACTATATTGAAGTGATTAGTCATATAGATATTTCTGGACTACTTTACTAAGTACTTTATTTTTTCTTTACCAAATGCACATAGGTCAATATTACAAGAGACCTGGGTTGGCACTATTAAGAATGATTACCAACCAAACGGTAATTATAAATAGTGTGCACCAGATGATACAGGTTGCTGGCAACTTTAAGAATTGATTTTAGAAAACAATATAGTAAAGGTAGGAACTTGTAGCTGTCCCTGTCCTTTTAGGGTACAAGAGTTCCACTGATGAGATCAGAAGGGATCAGGCTGCAGAACAGCATTTCTTTAGGATTTGACTGCAGTCTGACTTGTATAAGACAAATTTAGCATTTTAGTAAAGTATAAGACAAATTTAGCTTTTTTACTAGGTTTAATAAAACCCAAACCAGAGAAATATTCCCAGACTGGAGAGAAAACATGGTATCGTTTCACACAAGCCTAGGAACATCAATAAGCAGTAGATGGGACTGCTGTGGATTGAATTGGAAACAGTCTTTTAGAATCCTGTCACTGTGCTAGATAAGCACCACATAAAATGTAGCTTTAATATTTGAAACCTAGAAACATTGCAGCTCAAAGAGTTTTTATTAAGGGAGCTGGAGTATTGCTTTGCTAACTCACTTGAAAGGGGTTTATAGATGCATTTCATAATTATATTATTTGTGTTAAAAGTAAAATTAGCCTGCAGAACAGCTGGAAGATATGTTTGGAGTAACATAGTCAATGTTTATTTATCTAAAAGAGTGTTTTTCTGGCCATCTTGGTCTAGTGTGGACTATTGCAGAAGCAAAACTGGTATGCACTTTCAAGTTTCTTGTATCTGTCTCCTTCAGGACACAGTTTTCTGTGTGTGAAGCTGGGACAAGCGTGATACCAGACCACAGTTTGATGCCAGAAAGTGTGTTTTAAAAAGCTGAAAGAGAAGTTCATACTGAGGATGGCAAAAACGGTCACAGAAATGTACTAAAGTAGAAAGTCCTGCTTCCCACCCTGGTACAGAGATGTCCATTTCATTCCAATACAGAATAAAACTCTAGATCAAACCTTGAAAACTTTCATGAAATACAATTATTTGCCGTCATCTCAAATGCTGATCAGGATTTGGGAATAAGATTATGGGAATGAACATTACTGTCTTTCCTCACATAGGGCATCTATGAAGTTGTTTGTACCACTTTTCATATTTCAGGTAATTTCCATGGAGAAGAAAACATATTCACAAAACACAGTGGACATCAATGGCACTGTAGTAATGATGCAGGTGTGTAGGATTCCCAAATATTGCCTGAGTGGTGAATGCATTTGATAAAAGTATTTGAGGGATTTGAAGCAAGTTCTGAGTGGGATTTGCAGGTTGTACTAGTGTTTTGATAATTCAGATAGTTTTACAAATCTTTTTTGTTTACTGTAGTCAGATTATACTAACCAAAATACATCTGTGAACATACTGCAGAGGACTTTCCAGTAACAGCAGTAATATTTCACTACTATGCTATGTGTATACTTTCTGGAGGTGGGATTGATGCACTTGAATTATATTTTTTTCAATACCTTTTAAAATTAAAATCTTAGATGTCAGACTCAGAGGAAGGTGCTTGAGTTTGAAAGGATAATGGAGCTATTAAAGCTGCAGTATATCATCCTTCTGATTCCTAACTCAATCTTTAGTTTAGACGGAGAGAAACAGGGAACTAACAATGTGCCATCTTGTGGCTTCAGCAGCCACTGCAGTTACTTTACTATAGAACGGTCAAGTGTTAGCTGAAACATTTTTCATGCCCATTCTTTTTAAATGACAAGTTGCATACAAGATCTAGTTGAGAGAAGAAGTAGGAAATTGAATTCTTTTTGGAGACAAAGAACATTGTAGGCCACTGGAAGTGTATGGAGGTGAAGCACAGGGACTGGGGTATCATTAACTTTACTTTTCTCTTTTCCACCAGATAATGTAATCCTTGAAACAATTTGCTATAATTGTTCTTCACTCATCTAAATATAATGCTTTTCGCAGTGGTGAAGTTGGCCTCTGTTTGTGTATTCTACTTGTACTTCCTAATTAAAACAATTAACATGCTGGCTGCTGTGTATTTTAGATGGAAATTTTTAGCGGTGTACAAACAGAAGGTCATGGCTTAACTGGGTGTGCTGTTTTACTTGGCTAGCTTCAATATAGACAATCAAATACGTTATTTTTCTATTGCAAACAACATACCAATGACCAGATTCTACCTGGATTATGGAGAAAGGTAATGTCGTAAAACCCCAAAACCAAACCCTATTATTTTGCAGCCCTAGGTCATGTTTTTAAGAAAAGCTTTATCCTCCTTGTGATTCATTTTGTGGCATATATTGACATACCTATGCAAAACTGTGAAATGGAATCTTTCATGAAGAATTAAAATATATTTAAACAGAAACGCCAAGTTACAGCGCGTAAGGCTCTGCTGCACTGTCAGGAACAATACATCTGAGCCACAGCAGAAGAGAGTGTGGCAAATAATGGGGTATTTGTGTGGGCAGTGGTTAACTGACAGATCAATTCCTGTATTAAAAAACATGCCATCTGCAGAGTGACCTGCTGTTTCCAGGAGATGGAATGAGAGGAGAGGGCTCCTTTTGCTGTGATACCACCTGCAGTGGGAGTCAGTATTGCAGAGAGTACAGAAATAACAGTTTTAAAAGGATGATAGACCTACGGAAGGAAGCAAAGCATGTGTCTTTCCAGGGTTTTTGTTCCATACAGTTGGCCCAGAGGCTCTGCTGACAGAGACAGTGACCAGAAATACAGCTATGTGGTCCAAGACTGGAACTGCAATGAAGGTACTGCAGTTCTGGGACATCATAATCTCTTGTAATTTGAAGCATTTCCCTTACTTTTAGGAGAAATGGTGTATCTGAAATTGGTATTTTTTCCTTTTTTGAGGTGAATAAAAACAGTATGCATCTGAGGGATAATAGTGCCAAAGTGACAGACCACACTGATAACTGGAAGGACTTAGTAACATTTTTTTATGTCTTTTATACAGTACCTGCAAATTTCCAGGCTGCACAATCTTACTTTAGGTTTTACCTGTACAGCCGCTTTATACAGTACCTGCATCCATTCTTCATTGTAAAAATTAACAAATAAAATAGGAGGAAGTAAAGTAACTGCGTTATGAACAGACATTGGGACTTCCGAATTCCAACATAACTTAAAGATCTGTTAACCCTTGATATGTCTACAAGTAGCAAAAATTTATTTTCATATTAAGGTTTATTTGCATCTTACTCCCTTCATCTACAAACACCTTCATGGCATTTTTTTCTTTGCATTAAAATTTCAAATAAACAAACTGTGCTTATCCAGATTTCACTGTATGATAAAACTTTGCGAAAAAAGGGTAGGTTTTGATCTATTTTGAATTATATCTGGATGAAGTCATTAACCTTCCTGTTCTCTAAAGCTACATCCTCTTGCTTGAGTGTTTGGGAAAGTTTGAAATTCATAGTTTAATCACCCTGCTTGAGGAAACCCTACTGGAACATAGACTTTCACTATCTTGGTAAATATTTACGTACTTCTGATTTTCTTTTTATGAAGAGGTAGTCTGACAGGTTTATGATGGAACAACTGTGGTAAGATATGAAGAATTCATACTTTCTTGACTTTCTGCAGCAAGTTTAGAGTCTCATTGCTTGAAAGAGATACGGAAGGTTGAATGAGAATTGAAGATTGTTGTATATTCATACTTATGAGAATGATCCTGTTATGTCAGTTCAGAAGTACAAAACAGCAGGATAAAAAAATACTTTCTCTTTGTCTGCACAAATACGTTTCAGAACTCAGAACTCTCTAGTATTCAAAGAGAAAGCATGTTTCACAGTTTCAGTCATTCAAACTATTGTGCCAAGTCAGAGCACAGCTGGATCTGTCTTGGTTTCAGCCAGAATTTGGCACCAAGATTCCTTGACTCTGGCTGGTGATTTGACACCTCTCTGTGACTCATTCCTTCAGCTACATTATTTTTGCATGTGTTTCTAATCAGATATCACTTCATTATTGCTCAACAAGAAAGTTGTGAGCTTTTAGATATTAATCTTGGAAGACCAGCAGCATGATTTAGCCTTTATGAGCAAATATAATTTCTCTTTAATCTCTGTGTTGAAATGAAACACAAAGATTATTTGCAACATATCCTTCAATGTGATACTTAATATTTGGAAAAATGTTCTATCCCGGTAGTCATAATTTCACCTTTGAAATTTTAAAAGGGAGTCACACAACTACTGGGAAATGGCAAGGCAAACTTTCTTATTCAAAAAGCTCACAAGTACAAAACACAAAAAAGTGGTAAGGAATGAATTTGTGAAGATTTAGAAAATACCTGAGAACTAGTTCAGGAATTTATACTCCAGATCACCCTCATAAAATGGAAAGAAAATAGAAGGGTAAATATCTCTGTGAGTACAAAATATTGTAGAAAAAAAGGGTAAGGGGGGGTGGGATGGGGGAGGGACAAGCTGGGTGGAGAGTATTTTAATAGAAATATGCTATGTATGTATGTATACTACAGAAAACATCTCTGATATCTTAAATTATTCTCCCATCCTTTGCTTAATGAATACTCTGCACCAGAATTTTTCCTTTTTTTTTCCTGAAGATACTACATAACTGAAAGTTATATTTAGCTTTTTTTGCACACTTGCCTTTCTTTGAACCACATACCTGATGTCAACAGTTAGCTTCCAAAAACTTCTTGGTTTATTCTTGTAGTCTGTGGAGAAATAGGAAGTGAATATCCTAAAGTACAGAAAATGTTGAAACCAAGTGAAGGAAATATAGGAAAAAAGAAATAGTTACCCAGTTTATTTTGGATGAAAAGTTTAGGAATGTGATATGGGTTTCTAAATTTCTTAAATGTTTTTGAAAATATTTTTCTTACTATAGCAGGTGTAGCAGTTTTGCAGGCAAACATGCTCTTAGGCCAAGTGTACAATATTGAAAAATACCAGGTGTTTTTTCTTCATTTGTAATCCTTTTTTGTAGTGCTATGTACAGTGACCTTCTCAAGTATGTAATCACTTGAAAATATATTTTAGTAATGTATATGTTTTAGTTGGGGTTGTGTGTCTGTACAATTAGTGAACATTAACAAAGGGGACACAGGCTGGCATATGCAGGTAGTTATACGCAAACTTACATAGATAAAATTTGTGTGTTTTCAATGTTATTTTAGAAACCTGGAAAAATTCTATCACAAAGGATTCTGTGTATTCGTTGAAACTTTTTCAGACTAATAGGAACCTTAAATATTCACATACTGTGTTGGCACTTAGGAGCAACACTCTAAAGAACTCTTCAGTAGAGTGGAGAAAAATGATGGTTCACTCATTGAAGTCACTTTTAAAATAAATTTATAGCAAAGATAATATTTTTTACTAAGAGGATATTGGAAAGTTTCAGGTTTTATATTTTTAATTGTTTGAAACTGCCTTTAATGAATCATTATGTTTGACTAGTACTTTTGCAAAATTTGTTCAGATCTGTTGTAGCCATTATTTTGAAAACTGCTTCAAGGCTGTCTTTCTAAAATACATTTGGTCAAGATAAATTAGTAAGGAATTTTAAAATTGGTATATTAGCACTAAAAATAATCAAAGTTGCATTTAAATAAAGTTAATTTAAATGTAAATGCATTTTGTGTAAATAGAACTGTTCTCCATAATCTGCCATAATTCCTTGACTGGGATCAAAAGAATTTAAAAAATGGCTTTCACGTCAGGTATTAACTATTAGTAAGGAAAAAAAACCTTAATTTGAGAAATCTGGACTTCAAAGTATTCTTAAATGTCTTCTGTGCCAAAGGTTGCTTGATATCATGGGGAAATTAAATTTGTGTACTACAAGTGCAGTAGATGAGCTTTTTCCATTTGGAAATTTTCCCCTGACTCTGGGTTGACAAGTAACCCTCAGAACTTTAAAAAAAAAAAAAAATAGAACTGGTAACACCTACTACTATTAGAATTCCTTGATTCTACCTGTACAAAACTCCACATGACTTGTAGGTAGAACAGGATTCCATTGAGCTGGGAAGTCTTTGAGATCCTAGCGTTGGGGATGCTTGCAAATGCTGGCATGAGGCATCTTGCTGAAAGCAGGGCTTGCTGAGACTGGTGTATTAAAGCATGTTATCACACACGTAGCATAGTGTGGGCTTCAGTATTGCATGCGGTGTCATTGTCCATAGGCAAGCAGGGATATTACTTCAAGTTGCACAGACTTCTCCTGTAGGTACAGGAGACCTACCTGTGGCAGGTACAGCTGCCCTGATAAACAAAACAGAGAGTGCCAGAGCGGTTGTAATAAGCTGCACCTCAGGGTGAATTGCTGGCACTTTAAGGTAGGCCCTTAGCCTGTTTTGTTTGGGCTTTCTAGCCAATTAGAATGACCACAGTTCACCTTTGACTTGGGTATAAATGGAGCCGTGCTCGGGAAGTGGATGAACTGGTTCTCCAAAGAGCTACAGGTCCAGCAGTTGGAGCCCCCGCCTTGGACCGGTTGCCCAAGAATAGCTTGTGGATTGAATGACCCACACCTTTTTTTTGGTGAGCGATAAATTTAGGCTTTAGTGTGGGAGATTTCCTCTTGGTAGTAAAGGTGTAGCCATTGTGGTTTGTGTTCCTCAAGGTTTGGCGATAGTTGTGTAGTAGGTATATCCCCGAAGGACAGTTGGACTTGTATTGTGCCATTGGGGGTCTTGGGTTAATAAATCTCTTTTTTTTCGAACAGCTGTTTGCTGTTTGTTTGCGGATACTTCTGTGACAGCTACACCTCAGGCTTATGGGTTGTATCTCAAAGAACTGGCAAACAGCCCAAAATAGCTCCTGTGGACTGCTCAGCTCCTTACATGAACAATGTCATTTTTGCAGTTTCCCCTTGGCAGTGGAGTTTAACTTGGATGCACAAAGGCACTTAGGGGAGAATAACAGGGAGTTAGTGCCAGGCAATTATCATGCTTCAGGTTTGAGCGGAAGCTCCTTTTAAAGATGCGTCCACTATGTGGACGATGTCTCAGAGGCACAGCACAGACTTTCATATCTTGTTGTTCCATATTTGCTGAAGTTCTGCATTTAACACCTAATGCTGCAGAGACTTTACCCTTCACTGGATTAAAAACTGGATGGATGGCCAAGGCCAAAGAATGGTGGTGAATGGAGTTAAATCCAGTTGGTAGTGGAGTTAAATCCAGTTGGTAGCTGGTCACAAGTGGCGTTCCCCAGGGCTCAGTATTGGGGCCTCTTTAATATCTTTATTATTGATCCAGGTGAGGGGATCGAGATCACACCAAGTTAGGTGGGGCCACTGATCTGCTGTAGGGTAGGGGAGACTCTACAGAGGAATCTGGACAGGCTGGATTGATGGACGGAGGTTCAATAAGGCCAAGTGCTGGGGTCCACATGCAACAACATGTGATGCTACAGGCTTGGAGTGGCTGGAAAGCTGCCTGGTGGAAAAGGACCTGGGGGGTGTTGGTTGACAGCCAGCTGAATATAAGCCAGCAGAGTGTCCAGGTGGCCAAGAAGGCCAACTGCATCCCAGCTTGTATCAAAAATGTTGTGGCCAGAATGACTAAGGAAGTGATTGTCCCCCTGTAGTCGGCACTGGTGAGGCTGCACCTCGAATATTGTGTTCAGTTCTGGGCACCTCACTCCAAGAATGACATTGAGGTGCTGGAATGTGTCCAAAGAAGGGCATTTAACCTGGTGAAGGGTCTAGGAAACAAGTCTTCTGAGGAGTGGCTGAGGGACCTGGGGTTGTTTATCCTGGAGAAAAGGAGGCTGAGGGGAGACCTTATTGCTCTCTACAATTACCTGAAAAGACGTTGCAGTGAGATGGGTGTTTGTCTCTTCCAAGTAACAAGTGATAGGATGACAGGAAATCACCTCAGGTTGTACCAGGGGAGGCTTAGACTGGACATTATGAAAAATCTGTTCACAGAAAGGGCTGTGAAGCCCTGGAACAGGCTGACCAGTGGTGGAGTCACCATCCCTGGAGGAATTTAAAAGATGTGGGGATATGGTGCTTACGGACATGGTTTAGTGATGGACTGACAGCGTTAGATTAACAGTTGGACTTGATGATCTTAAGGGTGTTTTCCAGCCTAAACTATTCTATGATTCTGTGACTTTCCTAGTATAAATTCACTCAATGAAAGGACTTTTTGTTAGGAAACTCATATTCCCTTCCTTACATTTTTTTTTTTCATTAATAACAGCACAATAAAATGAAAACTGATGTTGTCATTAAGAATATGTCTGTGCTGGGACCAGTGTTGTTTAATATCTTCATTAATGATATTGACAGTGACATTGAGGGCACCCTCAGCAAGTTTGCAGATGATACCAAGCTGGGGGGTGCAGTTGATATGCCTGAGGGACGGGAT
>VZZY01023191.1:0-15540 GCA_013400335.1 Eurystomus gularis | reverse complement strand
TGAGGCTCTGAGTAACCTGACCTAGGTAGATGTCCCTACTTGTGTGGGAAGGTTGGACTAGATGACCTCTGGAGGTCCCTTGCAGCCTGAAACATTCTATGATTCTATGAATATTCAGTAGGGGGAGAAATTATCATCAGGAGTGATCAATAATGTATACTTAATGGCAACCATCCTTTATCCATATTCAAAGATTTAATTCAAAAAAGGTTATGTTTTAAAGGCTCTAAATGAAGTAATGTGTTTTACATCTAACCCATGTTTATTTATTTTCTGTTTTTATTTTTATGCACTTTATCTCATTACTTTTAATATTAACATGAGTATAATAAATGAACTTCTGTGTTAGTTGGTTGCATACTCTCATTAAGATACTTAGATTCTGGACTGCCACAGGACAAGGATAGAAAGTAAAATCCAAGGCCTATTAAACTGCAAATCCTAGTTTCTTTAATGAAGTACAAAAATTAATTAACATGAACTTGCTAGATTCAGCCACAGATACACTGGTGACTGGTTTCACCTTTACAGCACCATCCAAACTGCTTTTTAAAGTGTCTTGGCTAGCATATCTTTCTCAACCCTCAGTTGGATGCTGAAGCCTGCTGTAATAGAAGCATTAACTTAGTTTTTATTAGAGAATCTCTGGGTGAAGGTATGATAATTCAGTTCTCAGTATCTGTAATATTATCTAAATGTGAGTAAGAAGGCTTGGGAGATGTCTTTCTCTTATGACAGAAATAGTTATAATAGCAGAAACATGACAAGACATGAGTGTCCAGATGTCTGAGCCAGGGGAATGGGAGTGTAATCAGACACTTCAAGTATGGAGGCTGAAAAGAGCTGATGGGGAGAGTGAAGAAGGTGAAGGTGGAAACGGAGGAGAGCATAGAATCGTAGAATAGAATCATAGAAGCATTGAGGTTGGAAAAGATCTCTAGGATCATCAAGTCCAGCCTTCATCCAACATCTCCCTGGGCCCTAGACCATGTCTCAAAGCACCACATCTACTTGTTTTTTGAACACCTCCAGGGATGGTGACTCCACCACTTCCCTGGGCAGTCTGTTCCAATGCCTAACCAACAGCAGAACCTGTAGAGGCAGCTGCAAGGAGGACAAAAGAACCTGTAACTGATGCAGTATGCTCTCTGGGAATTGAAATTAAGTGCATTTGGAAAAAATAAGTCAAAATTTCTTTTTATATTTATTATACGTGTATGTCTTTTCAAGCACATGGCAGCCTGGAGTGCCAGGAGCTGTAAAACAGACTGAGTCTGCATTGTGTCAGTTTGCTGAGATTTCTTCAAGTACATCCCATTCAGGTCCTTCTGATTTAACGAAGCAGTGTGGAACATCAGCATTATTTCAGCTGACAGAGATGTGCCTTGCTTCAGAAGGAGTAAAAGAGAAAGTACCTGGGAAAACAAAAGTGGAAGTACCAGAAGATGTGGGAGTGGAAGTTCCAGAGGAAATGGAAGTAGAAGAACTGGAGAAAAGCAGCAATGGAAAACAGTCCTTTTGAGAGAAATGATAACGCAAAGGATCACATGTGCTGTTCTCCAGAGCTTTCAATGGCTGACATGAATATCCTCGGGCTAACACCAGAAAAGATAAAGAAGAAAAAATTAAAAAATAAGTTGAACCAGCACACAAAGGAGAAATCCACCCCCAAGAAACTTTGTAAAAAGAGGCAGTCCTAAGAGTTGACCACTGAAAGTGTAATCTGTGCAACTGAAGCTGCTGCAAAGGGAGACTGGGGTGCTGAGAGACAATGTAGAATTTTAAAAATAGAATAAAATTAAAATTTAACTTTTAAAATGAAAGGCATCTACAGGTCCTGAGATGCATCCTTGGGTCCTGAGGGAACTGGCGGATGAAATGGCTAAGCCACAATCCATCATATTTGAGAAGTCATGGCAGTTTGGTGAAGTTTCTGCTGACTGGAAAAGGGGAAACACAACCCCCATTTTTAAAAAGGGAAAAAAGGAAGACCCGGGCAACTACAGGCCAGTCATTCTCACCTCTGTCCCCACCAAGATCATGGAGCAGATTCTTCTGGAAACTATGCACATGGGAAATAAGGAAGTGGTTGGTGACAGACAACATGGTTTCACTAATGGCAAATCATGCCTGATAGATTTGATGGTCTTCTACAATGGGGTTACAGAATTGGTGGATAAAGGAAGAGCAACTGATGCCACCTACCTGCAGTGGTGCAAAGCATTCTGCATTGTACCACACAACATCCTTGTCTCTAAATTGGAGAGCTATGGATTTGATAGATAGACCACTCAGTGGGTAAGGAATTGGCTGGATGGTTGCACTCAAAGAGTTTCAGTCAAAATGGTTCAATGTCTGAGTGGAGAAAAGTGACGAGTGGCATTTCCTCAGGGATAGGTATTGAGACCAGCACTATTTAACATCTTTGTTGTTGCCCTAGACGGTGGCATTGAGTGCACACTCAGAGAGTTTGCTGACAACACCAAGCTGTGTGGTGTGGTCGACACACTGGAGGGAAGGGATGCCATCCAGAGGGACTTTGACAGGCTTGAGAGGTGGGCCATGCCAACCTCATGAAGTTCAACAAAGCCAAGTGCAAGGTCCTGTACATAGGTCAGGGCAATCCCAAGGACAAATACAGGCTGGGCAATGAGTGGATTAAGAGCAGCTCTGCAGAGAAGGATTTCGGGCTGTTGGTGGATGAGGAAATTAATATGAGCCAGCAAAGTGCGCTCACAGCTCCGAAAGCCAGTTGTAACTTGGGCTGCATCAAAAGAATTGTGACCAGCACCTTGAGGGTGATGATTCTCCCCTCTTGTGAGACCCTGCCTGGAGTATTGTGTCCATCTCTGGGGCCTCCAGCCCCAGAAAGTCAGAGGAGGACCACAAAAATGATCAGAGGGCTGGAGCACCTCTCCTATGAAGACACGCTGAGAGAGTTGGGGTTGTTCAACCTGGAGAAGGCATCGGGGAGACCTTATTGACACCTTCCTGATCTTAAAGGGAGTCACCAGGAAAGATGGGGAGGGGCTATTTATGAGGAATTGTACTGCTAGGATGAGAGGTAACGGTTTTTAAGTGAAAGAGGATAGATTTAAAGTAGATATTAGGAAGAAATTCTTTACTGTGAGGATGGTGAAACACTGGAACAGATTTCCCAGAGAAGCTGTGGATCCTCCCTCCTTGGAAGTGTTCAAGGCCAGGTTGGACAGGGCTTTGAGCAACCTGGTCCAGTGGAAGGTGTCCCTGCCCATGGATCTTTAAGATCCCTTCCAACCCAAACCATCCTATGATTTTATGTGAAGAAAAAAGCTTGATTAAAGTAAATTAGAGATTTAGTACAAAATAAAGTTACTTTAACTGGAGAAAGTCATTACAAATATTCCATCATGGCTGTCACAACTGAGTATGTTATGCAGAACTCTTAACATCTACTATTGTTAAAATTGCTTGATTCTACCTATACAATCACTTTTCAGTCTGTAACTTTGACAAAGTTTACATGTTAAGCTAAAATTTTCTATGCTCTGTTTCTGTGTTTCAGGCTAATTGATCTGATCATTTATGTCTGTGTTTTCTCAGTTCTAGCCAGAATTATTTTGTCATTTATGGACTGATATTAGGCAGTGAAAAGGCATTATCAATTTTCAAAAATCACTAAGCCTGGAATTATTTCCTGTATTCCTGATATTCCAGCTCTTCTAGAAGAGCCAGATGACTTTTGTTAAGGGTAGTCCTTCTGAAAATGCTAACAAATTTGGCTGAATTACTAATTAATGATTAAGTCTTCAAAGTGCCACGTTTTTCTTGCACATGTTGAAGGTTCTTCCTGCTCCACCTGCTAACCAAAGTACAGGAGTACTCTTTTCCCAGGGACTAAGTACAATTAGCTCCAAGATGAAGTCAACCTTTCACTGGAACAACTGCTCCATCCTTGGCCGTGTTTGTGCACTGGAACTGAAAGCACAGAGCCTCTCGATTTTACGCTCCAGAATAATAAGCCAAACTGAAAACCAGACTGTATTAGCTTGGGAACAGCACTGCATTAACACAGCTGCATTTTGAGTCCCAAGTAGCTTACAAACTGGGCATTAGTCTGTATATGAATCCATCTGTCTAGGTGGATTCTGGGAAAGAAATGGTAAGGAGAGTGCATGGGAACTCATAGGGGAGAGGAGAAACAAGATCACTTGGAAAACAAACTCTAGGGTGATTTAGAGGGCAGAGAAATAACAAAACCAAACAAACAGAAGACAAACCTGAAACATAAACTCACCTTCACACTCCTCTTGGATGCTTGATTTATCCATGCTTGGTAATTCAGGATTTCCTCAGCCTTATAAAACACATTAAGTATATAAGAAAATTTATGTTGGTATTAGCTGCATTTTTTTGGGTTTTTTTTGATCTTGCTGCAAATTTGGCTCCATGCTTTCAAATTGAATAGTGAGAAACTAGGCATATGCCACCACCATGTATGATCCTGTTGTTTTAAATGGCTTCCCCAGAGGAACATAGAAACACTTTGACAGGAGAAGGGGACAAAGGCAGCGGTCAAGGCAATGATTTAGTTATTTTAACCTCAAGATATTCTTGATTACCTGCATACACTCTGTTCCGGTGCAGATGAGATACAGGCCTTGAAAATGGTTTCATTCAGGTAACCATAATTTATTTCCAGAGGAGAATGGAGAAAATCAAGTTCTGATTCCTAGTCTTTCCTTAGCTGTCACAGATTGTATATTTTCTTCAGATCAAGGAATGTGCTTTGCCCAGTTAAACAGTAGGTACATATGATGTTCCATATGGGTAAGTGACTTTAATGATCATTCTGAAAAGCTTAATCAGATGGTAAATATAACATCTGTTTACATATCTCCATTAGAGATAACTAACATTCTTTTCAAAGTCACCCTCAGGGTCTGGAGAGATAATATCGTGGGTAACTCCGTGGTTCATTGCTGGAGAAATTGAGGATTATTCTTTTTGTAGTTAACATCAATAACTACCAAATTGCAAAAGGTCTTGTAAAATACGGAAATTACCATAATCAGGATGATTTAGAATCTGATGAGATCTGGCTCTAGAAGCAGGAATGTGACTATAATGAAGACAGAAGTACTAAGGACCAGATTCTGAACTGCTTTTAACTGTTTAAATATGGTGTTTATTTGCACACAAAGAGGGAGACAGACCTGTCATTCCCTGTAGCTTCTCATTACTTATATCCAGTGCAGTGCGTATGTGCTCAGATATAATTCGGTGCATTGTTTAGTGCCTAGCTCAGCTTTGTTCTGGTCATGTTGTCATTCAGCCACTTTTGAGATAGGGTTAGAGTTACAAGCCCAGGCAAATGGGGGCCTTTCCTTACTGAATGAGTTTTGCTTATTATAAATTGGCTAAGTGGGCTTTAATGTCCTACCAAGCTTGTAGAGTTAAAAATGAAATGAAATTAATTATTTTTCAGGACTGAAACTAAACTGAGTCTGAGTAACAACATAGCCTTATGAATGCTATGATACATTTACATTTTCCAGGTGAATTGACAGCTTGTCTGACAGAAAATGTAATTGAAAATAATTGCCACGTTGGCAATTTTGGTTAAATTGTGGTTAGCTCTTTTCTTACATGCTAGTTCCATTAAAATATCACAATCCCAGACAAAACCTATGTGCTATTTACTCATCTTTTTGCTGTGTTTGAGCCCACTTGTTTATGCAAAGCCCTCTAGGACACTTGTGAAGTAAGGTTTTCTTTCGAACTTCTTTGATGACCAAAACCTGCTGTTAAGGGCTTACTATAAAAATTCTTCTATATGCTGATATATGCTAACCCCCATGGCTCCACAATTGTAGGTTCACTGTTTCACAGCTTTCCGATGTATGAAAGTCAAAGCAAAGAGATTTGAACTTTGCAAATGAAATTTATAAAATAATATTTTGTTTTAAGCTGCACTGGCATCCAGATCCTTCCCTCAAGCGGTGAATACTGTAATCACTCAGCAAAATCCTATACTGCCATTGCTTGTTTTCATTCTGGGCCTACACTAACAGCAAAGCTCTGTCATTAAGTTATTCAAGTAATTACATGCGAGGTGAATGCCTTTCATGTATTGGCTGGAAAGCAGGTTCACAGAGAAGGAGCTGGTGGTCATGGTCTGCTTGCAGCCAGACCAAGTCAACCATGAGCCAGACCTCTCAGCAAAGGAGGCCAACAGCCTCCTGGGCTGCATGAGGCAGAGCACTACCAGCAGGTTGAGGGAGGTGATCCTTCACCTCTCTAGCGCTGGTTCCTTCCCATCGCAGTGATTCTGTGAACTGGGTCTACATGTATGCACTGCCTTTGGGTTGCTGACATGAGTAAGGCATCAAACTATGGCAGCTCAACTGGAGCTGAGAGTGTTTTATTTGTTTGGTAACTAGTGAGGCTACCGCAAAACATGTTTTTTACAGCCCGTCAAGTATTTACTAATTTCAGTAGATTTTGCTGAATGGTTTTTAATCTGGAAAAGTTTCTGGAGATGGCTTAGTTCATCGCACAGGGAGAGGTTCAAGAAAACAAGACAGTAGCACAACCTGCCAATGTTTGCCAGTCACCTGTCCACATACAGATGTGCAAAACAAGGATATGTGCCCAACCACTTCTCATACTAGAGTAAGGAAGAGTCAGGTGTGTCATTTCAGTTTGGTGTTGAAGTACAAAGTAAATGTCATGGAATTTATTGAACTGATGTTATATGTTTTACTTAAAGTAGTATCATAGATTCCAGATGTTCTATGGTGGCATTAAAAGTAAGTCTGTAATGATGGATCAACAAAATGATTACTGGGGTTTTGTTTTATTCTTTTGTTTCTGTCGAAACTGAAATTTATCCTGCAGTACTTATTTGTCTGTTTTGATGTTTTGAAAGCAATAAGATGAAGCAACTTTCAGTCTACCTTATAGCAAAGTGGTTAGGATAGGAGTAAATTTCTGGAAGATGCATGTTTGAAAATGGGGGCAATCAATGTGAAGCGGGTTCAAGTTTAGCTTAGAAGTGACCAGAATGACTAGGTCTTGGTTTGAAGATATTCTTTTTTTTTCTTGAAGATTAGCATTTCTAGTCTGAGAGCTCTTGTATCATCCTCTATCTGCTCCCTTCCATGCCACATTTTATATTAAGGTCGTAGAGAATTCTGAATAACCATTTGTTATCAGCCAAAATGAAGGTAGATCAAGTCCAGGGAATAAGTAACTGATTGCTAGGCAATCTCTATCACTGTTAAACAAGCTAAAATCAACTTAGGCTGAGTTTAGCTCAGGCAAGACACCCTGTACTGTCAGGCTTTTCCTACTAATGGTTAGATCATAGTTTTTGGGCTCTGCTCTATCCATTACACTTTGGGAACAGGCATCCTAGCGCAGACATCCCAGGCAAGTCATCGCTGTTGACTGTGATCATGTGTTTTTGCTGGACAACCTGAGCAGGATCCTGGACTGAGATACTCTGAAGAGTACAAAGACTTGGTTTTAGGTCAAGACAAATTTGTCGAGTCACGTCTAGAGTAAGTTCAACACTCGCTGTTAGACTTCATGGCAACCTTGTCTTGGGTGAGTGTCTCAATACATGAACTGTTGGGGAAAATGAGGTAATACTTCCGGCAGATTTATAAATACATATTTTATTTTGCCTTGCATTTCTGAACAGGTAAACCAAATACAATCTGAGTCATGGTGGGTGTTTTGTGTTAGTTGAAGCAGAAGGCTGCTTAGTTCAGTAAGAGTATAATACTAACTTCTAATATTGAGTTAGTATGAACCTCTGCTTTAATTGGACAGGTAGATTGCTTTTGGATAGCTAATACAGGTATATTGGCAAAACACTGCTTACAGATATTTACAAAAGCCTTCTGTGCAGAGAAAAGTGAATTTCACGTATTTTAGAAGAGAAAAATAATGAAGATGACTGAAGGTCATAGAATACATTAAATAGAGAAGTTACTTGCATGGTTTTATGTAAAGAATAGTTTTTTAAATTTTATTGCCAAAATTCTAGCTATACATACATGAAGTTATGCCTGTAAAAGTTTTGTAAATGACTTGGCTGTATAGAGATAAAAATCTTCAAATATTTTCTGAATTTGCAGTGGTTGTTTTCAACTTGTAACACAAACAGAATTTGTAACACAAAAGTATGCACGTTCATCCTCAAATACCACAGGACACGAGGGGACAGTTTCTCCAGAATCTCTATTTGTACATTTCATTTCCTGATTCCTTAAATTTGTGGGTCATGGTCATGGACACACACAAAAAATTCATATGAATACAGCTGCTTGTCAGTATTGTGTGGGCCAGTGGCTCGCTGGAGGACGGGAGCTGCAGGGGCTTCCCCAGAACCAGCAAGTCAGGGTGTCACAGCCAGGGCCAGTTCCACTACCTGAACCAGGGAGCAGGGCAGCTGGGGGCAACCCCAACCCAGGCATCAGGCATCTCCATGGGATCAGGACTGGGCAAGAGGCCAAGCTGGGATGTCAACCCGTGGGTAGGCCCAGCTCACTGAGGTTCATGGTTGCTCAGGGCAGAGCAGAGCATGCTACAGGGCAGTCCCTGAGGCTGAGACTGGTGGCCCCAGTTTGGGCTGAAACGGGGTCCTGGGCCGTGGTTAGGGTGGGGGGAGGCTCTGGGGGAGGTGGGCGCAGACAGTCAGGGATCATAGTGCCCTCAGGACCCTGACATTTCCATCTTCAGATTGTCATTTATAGGTTCATTGTCCTGCAAACCACTCCAAAAAGAATAAAGGACTTTGAAGACAGAAGATATGCAATTAAACCTTTATACACCTTTCACTCTAGGAAACAATTACTTTGTCAATAAACTTTGAAAATCTAAGTTTGCCCCCTGACAAACTACTAACAGTTGTCAAAAGATGTTGACAAAAAATCTATTACTTTTCTAAAATAGAACAGATTATTACTATTTAATGCAAACTAGTGTCCTCTTTTGCCATGTCAAATGCCCTTGGTTAATTAATATGAGGCTGATTTATTTTGGATTTTTTCAACAGTTTTTTCAGTTTTCTCACATTCTTTCAGTTTGTTGGCAGTTTCACAGTATAAATTTTCCAGACTGCAAAAGTTTGTCTTCACCTGCCAAGATCTATAATCAGTATTTTAAAAAAATATTTGGGAGGAAAGAATGAGGTAAATGCAGCTGAGTTAACTCTTGCCAATTAGTTTTCTTTGGAAATATGAAACAATATATAAAATATGAAACAATTGTCACCCAGTTTACATCAAGGTAACTTTCTAATGTGGTTTATACTAGCTAGGTGTCTCAAGCAGAGACACCAAAGACTGGCTGACCAGTCAAATATCAAAAGATGTGTTCTACACTAGGGAACATCTGTTGAGTAAAGGAAGCATTTGCAACACTTGTATAAGCATTAGTGGGTTTTATATTCTGGGCAACTTGTTCCTGGGCTTGATCACATTCATGGTAATTTTTTTCCCCACATCTAATAACTTTCTTTTTTTTCTTTTGTGCTAATTGACCCTTTCCTTTTGCTGCACAGCTCTGAAAAGAGTCTGGCTCTGGCTTCTCTGTAACTATCCATTTAAGAAGAGGGTCAGCTAGGTTTGTCTCTTAGCACCTTTCCTGGCCTGAAAATAGCTTTTTCATCCTTTCCATATACACCATGTGCTCCAGCCCGCTGACCATCTTGATGACTCTCCACTGGACTCACTTCAGTTTGATCGTCTCTCTCATTTACTGGGTAGCCCGAAACAGACACAGTACTTCAGATGTATTTTCATAAATCTCACTGGAACTAAAGAATCATTTTCCTTGACGTCTCCTACTATTGCAGACAAATATACGATTTACTTTCATTGTTGTAAGAGCACACTGCTAACTCCTGTTCAACTTGTCCATCAGGACCCCCAGCTCCTCCTCTGCAAACCTTCTTCCAGCCGGTCGGTCCCCAACTAGTTTTGTTGCACGTGATTATTCCTCCTAAGGTGTCAGACCTCACATTGCCTTCCTTGAACTTTATGAAGTTTCTATGAGTGTATTTCTCCTTCTGTCAAGATTCCTTTGAATTATAGACATGCCTATCAATGGATCAACAACTCCCTCAAATCTGCAAACCGTGAATTTTTTTTTCTCTATGAACTTCCCATGGACTGACATTAGGAAGACCATCCTCTAGTTCTCCAGATCCTCCTTTCGCCCTTCTCGAAGATGGAGGTGATTTTTGTCTTTTTCAGTTATCAGGACTTCTCCAGACTCCACAGCCTTCCAAAGATGAGAGAGGTCTCACTACAATGTCTGCAAGCTTCTTAAGCACTTTGGGATGCATCCCATCCAGTTCCATGGGCTTGTGTGCATCCAATTTATTGAAGTGGTCTCTAGCTTCATATATTGTAGGTAACACTTCCAACCCTGGATCTACTACTCATTGTAGGGACTAGGGATGCCGGAGACTTGACTTTGCCTTTAAATATTGAGAAAGCAAAGTCACTTCACAACAAAGGCTTTTCTATGTCTTCGTCACTATGTCCCTGCATTTTCCTTCATCTTCTTTGTGTTGCTGGTGTACCATAGAAACCTTTCTTGTTACCCTTCATGTCCATCTACAATCTGAAGGTCAACTGAACTCCAGTAGCTCTCTTTCTAGAGAATTTAAATAACAGAAAAGACAGAGCTAGGAAAGTATCTTTGCAAATAACACTATCTGCTCAGATTCCCTATTAAAAAATACTTTCTGAGAAGCACTAAATATCAGAGATTCTGAGTAATTATTTCCTTTTTCTCCTCAATGACAAATTTTCATTGAACTCTTCCTCTAAAACTTTCTGCATTGCCCTCACAAGTCAATATATACATGGGCTGGAAGAAATCTGAAACACTGTTGTGGATATATGCTCCCTTTTTCCTGTTGTAATTTTTTGCAATCATATCTATTTAAGTACATATTTAGAAACAGTTATTTTGGCATAAAAGCAATTCACTAATCAGTCATTAGTCACGAGGGAACAAAATTATGTTTGATTGAAATGGTAGATGAATGTGTCATCATGTTTTGCTCTGAACTAGTTAAAAATATACTTATGCATTTGTAGGAAGTTTTCTTCGTATAATTTCAGATTTGCTCTTTAATAAAGACTAACACTGTTCTTAGTGGTAGAGGAAACAAAAAAATTTTGGCAAGTTTTTTCGGTTTTGAGGTTTTTTGTTTTCTGTGAATACTCTTCTGTAAGATCCTTCAGAATAGTAAGTATCTGGTTTTGGAGAAGAGAGTCTTGATTTACATGTTGGCTTAATAAATCAACAAAGGTTGTTCTGAAATAATGCACTTTATAGTAATAGTATTGCATTTATTGGTCTGAGACTGTTTTTTCTATGCGTTACTCTTTCAGTATCTAGATGCTAGGCAGTATTTGTACACATAGTCCAGGACAATAATTTGATGAATACAGTTTACCAAGAATGATAGTTTCAAGGACTCTCCAAGTATGTAGACTGTTTTTATAAACTTGTTTTAGCAATATTCCAGGGGCTGTTCATTTTTAGTTTGTTGTTTTTTCGTAGCATTCTAGTCACTAATCTGTCACTAACAGCCAGCTGTCACATAAAGCTGCAAAGGTGTAATACTTTTTAGACTGGATAAAGTTTAAAGAAAACAGTAAAATGCTTATAGGATGGAAGAGCTGACTAATGAGGGACTAGTGAACAAACTGGATAAACAGACTAACAAACAATGAGAGCTATAGTGATCATTTAATTTGAAAGAAGCGATTACTGAGAGGGATAAAGGATAATTTAAAGTAAAATTAGAGAATAGAAATAAATGAAAACAAGGAGATAGAAGCTGAAATTAACTCAGGCAAATGTTTCTCAGAGCGAGAGCTATTTGACTGAAGAGCAGTTTTTCCAGCTAAATGTTGGAATTCATTTCAAGAAATAATGCAAAGCAAAAAACTCCTTGCTATACACGTCATTACTTACTTTTCAGTATATGAATCCTCAACTGTTCTTTCATTTGTTCTAACATCTATCTCATTTATGGCTGTAGACTATAGTGCTGTGAAATCATAAGGTTGTGGTGTCTTCAGTTTCAGGCTGCTCATTTCTTCTGGCCTTTACTCTTTCAATCCCGTTTACCATCAAATATTAGAAAAGCAAAATGGCAGAGATTTCTACCAAAAGGAGAAACAGATCAGACTGTAATTTGCTACTTGACAATATATGACATCTCCATTTCCTTCACAAGGTAATGTGCTTTCCATGTGACCCTGTTACACAGACCAGATTGTTTTCCTAAGATAGCAAGTGGTTCCACAAGTCATGTGTTTTGTGACATGCAGGCTTTAATTTCCTGCATGTTTTTATAAAAATAAAAGTAAACCTTACAATTTGAAGGAAAGCAAGTGCTCTCCTGTATCACCATGTTTCCTCTTGCTTTAGCCTACATAGCTGTACATGGCTCAGGCCCATGGCTGGTCCCTCAACCGCTGTATTCCGGAGATTTTCCTCCAAAGTGTCGTTCTGGGAAGAATATTTAATTTTGTCTTCTCTTTCCAAAACCAAGTAGCTATGAATAGCATGCTGCCTTTACTCCCACTAAGATAGAGAAACTAATTTTTTTCTTAGCCATTAGTTTTGTTTCATTCATATGTACAGTGCTAGGAAGACACTTGTGATTATCTGGTTTGACCTATTGTATAACACAGACTCTAGAATTTTACCGCGTTAGTCATGCATTGAGCTCAGTTAACTTCTAGCTGTATCAAAACAAAGAGCAATTGGTCCAGGCCCTTGAAATCATTTAGTACAGACACAATAAAATGTTATAGAGTTCTAAATAATGCCAGTAGATTGTCTTTTACTCTTTGAAGTGATGAAGACAGATATTAAGAAAAAATACACATAATATATAAGCCTCTTATGTCTAGAGGGACTGGGTTTATAGGTAAAGTTCTTTTCAGTATAAAGCCACCAAGGTTTCATCCTGCTTCTATATCTCCCTTGACATCTTGATTCATCTGCCATCCTTGTCATACAAATACTCAGCGCATGGGCCTGTGTGTAATTCCTTTAAAAAAACACACTAGGATATTTCCGGGGGAAATCTTTTTAGACATTGTTTCCAACTGAAAGGAAATCTCAGGAGTAGTCAGGTATGGGCTGTGGAGAAATAGATTTTCATTATTCTTTTAATATTGAGTATGTTAATTTCCAGTCAAATGGTTTTGCTTTTGTTGTGAAATTTATATTAGTCACTTTAAAAAAGACTTTATTTTCCAAAGGCTGAAGAAGAAGCTTAGTAACTTGAATTCTTGGTAACGTATGCTATAAAACTTGTCTCTTTTGGCTGTGCTATGTGATCACATCTCTCTGCTTTCCATTCATCTGCAGTGAAAGCTTACAACTGACTTACAAGACAGTGCCAGAACTGTGCCAAACTCTTTAAAGATATTCTGTATTATGAACATAACACAAGTAGCTTCATAGGGATGAAATAATTTCTCATTGTCTGCTAATAAATTTGAGTGGAGCTCTTTCAAAATAACTGTAATGGGAAGCAACTGGTTGGAAAAAGGATGCTATAATAGGCACTACATCTGAAAAAGACTGCCTAAGATGGCTAATTGGCATTCTTTATTTGCAATGTGGATTGCCAGCATTAAACTAAAAATATACTCCTGCAAAATTTCTAGCTTCTTATGTTGTCCTCTTTCTTTATGCAATGCATGCAGTGCATATATTTTTATGCAATGAGACTCTGTAATAAAACTCTCAATTAATTTTTGTATGGATATCTCTTGGGTATTTATTAAGCAGGTGTGGTTATCCTGCTTAGGTTACTATCTAAACAGAGCCCCAATGTGGTTGAATTTCTCTTTCAAAACCAAAAATCACCCATAGTAAATAACATGCTCTTTTATTCCTAATTTAACAGAGAGACAAATAAGACTAGTTTAAGGTACTGAATATCTTCATATAACTGAACTCAGAGATACGAATTTTAAGTAACTATTAGACATGAACACTTCTACATATCCTTTTTTGTTATGTGCAGAACCATGTTGGAGTGTTAAGCTGGTACTGAAGTGCTGAAATGCAATTCCTAAAAAATTGGAGGTGTGGAGATGCAGAATCAGGTCTTTTTAAAACTGTCTTAAATTTGCTAATGTGCTAGTATTTGTAAACTGAAGGGTTATTAAAGGGGTTACAGTCCTTGGACTCAACAGTGCTTGTCACAAACTACCTGGCCAAAGTTACTTAAACAAAGGAGTTTTTTTTCTCATGATAGTGAGTGGAAGTTCAAGGTTATATTAAGGTGTGTTGGGAAAGTCTTGAACCTGGCCCTCCTTGACCTCAACAGCTGTCCTGGTTTGAGCATGTGGAAAAGAGGCGTCAGTATTTCCCACGTAGTGAATGACGATTAGAGCAACTCTTGCTATCCTTTCTACCCTCTACATTTAATCTGTATTTTCTAAACAGATATTTTTGCAGTTCCATTGAAGTTATTTTGCCTACTGTCTTTGTAAGAATCTAGTTTAAGGTGAACTAAAGCACTAAACTGAAGTGCACAGAATTCTCCAGAGGAGAGAACTCCACAAACTATTATGCACCTACCTCAAAATAACAGGTCCTGTTAGGGATGTTTCCGTATTGCAATGGAAATGCTCTTATATTTCAGCCTTTCCACTGCAATTTTATGATTCTTTGATTCACTTGGATGTGAAATTGGTAAACCTACTGCTCTGTTCTCCACCAGCTTTGACATGATTGACTTTGACTTAATATTCCCAGCTGAGGGTTGTTTTCTTCTGTTGATATAGTTCCTTTCCAATCCCTTGTCATTTTTCTTTTTCATTGTATCTTGATTTCTAAATTATTGCCCTTTATGTTAACCCTAGGACGTGCAGCTATCACTGAGAATGGATATGTTTGCGTTTGTAACTCCTTAAGCTTTTCTACCCTCTCATAAAAATCGAAAGAACATGCCCTTGATCATACAGGCAGATACATTGTGCAGGGAGCTGTGTCTCAGTGCTGTGCTGGTAATTTTGTACAAAACTTCAAAGCTTGACACTCATCCTTTTTGTTTAGAGGATGTGGGGAACATACAACTTTTTCCAGTGAACGAAATATTTCTCTTGGAGACCATTGACAGGTTGCCAATGAAATTGCCTTAATGGTGACATTTAAAAATAAACACCTTTTATTATATTTTTCCTCTTTTACTGTTTTGTTGTTGTTGTTGTAGTCCTGCATGCCTCTCCTGTCTTGCACACCTGGAGGACGGGAGGAAGAGGAAGGCCTGAAATAGAGGCTAAGCTGTTTTATTTCAGATGTGTCCTTCACAATCCCTTACGTTCTGGTTTCATTAAATGAAGCAGTTTTTCTCATTTTACGTATAGGATAGTTATGGAAATCAAGCGACATGCCCAAGATTTCCTAAGTACCCTGTGACAGCAATGAGTTGTGTGTGATCGGTTGGTTCCTGCCTAATCTTGGACTAATCACAAACATTCGATCTACCTCATGGCA
>VZZY01023190.1:9152-28632 GCA_013400335.1 Eurystomus gularis | reverse complement strand
TCACTACAAGGAAGACACTGAGGAGCACATCCAAAGCATGGCAATGAAGCTGGGGAAGGGTCTAGAGCATAAGTTTGGTGAGGAGCAGCTGAGGGACCTGGGGGTGTTGAGCCTGGAGAAAAGGAGGCTCAGGGGAGACCTTCTTGCTCTCAACAGCTTCCTGAGAGGAGGCTGGAGCCAGGTTGGGGGTCGGTCTATTCTCCCAAGGAAAAAGCAATAAGAGGAAATGACATTGAGTTGCACCAAGGGAGGTTAGGGTCATTAGGAAAAAATTCTTCTCTGAAAGACTTGTGAAGGGCTGTCCCAGGCTGCCCAGGGCAGTGGTGGAGTCCACATCCCTGGAAGTGTTCAACAGATGTGTAGATGAGGTGCTGAGGGACACGGCTTAGTGGTGCCCTGGCAGTGCTGGATTAATGGTTGGACTCAATGATCTTAAAGGTCTTTCCAACCTACATGATTCTACAGTTCTACATTATTAACAGGGTTCATGATCCTGAGGGGATTGATAAGGGCAAGAAGGAGAGTATAGACCTCAGCAAGCCTCAGGTTTCTCAGGGAACTGGTGGGTGGGATCCTGTGACAGGCAACTGTGGAGGGCTGGCAGGTACATCCCCTCCAAACAGAAAAACGGTGTATCCCAATACTTAGGAAAATCATTAGATTTATCAGGACACCCACTTGGCTAAACAAGGAGCTCACAGTTGAGGTCCAATACAAAAATGACATATACAACAGGTGGTAGCAGGGGAAAGCCAATGCTTAAGGAGACTTGAAGCTAGCAATGGGTGGCAAGGGTAAGAAGAATAACTCCTACAGATACACTAGCAGGAAATCCAGGCTGTTGAATGGAGTAAGTTATTTAGTGACAGTTGACATAGATAAAGCTGAGGTGCTAAGTGTCTTTTTTGTCCTATATTTACCTCCCAGGCCTTTGTGCCTACAGATAGGTTCAAAAAGAGAGGAACAGGTATTAGCAGAAGGGCTCAGATCCCTGAGTCAGGGATCTCCTGAGAATCTCAACACACACAGGTCTGTGGGACCAGATGGTGTATGTTTAAGGGTAGAGAGAGAGAGCTGATGGCATTGAGAGGACAGTCTCTGCTATCTTTGATTGGTAGTGGAGATGGAGGAAGGCTTTGAAAGGGGACAGAAAGGCTAAGTTACACCTATCTTCAGAAAAGGAAAGAAGTTTGATCCAAGGAAGTACAGTCTGGTGAGTCTATCAGGCTTCCAAGAGGATAAAGTCAGTCTCCTTTTTGAGGTGTGTAGTGGGAGAATGGGGCACATTGGTCATAAATTGAAGCAGGGGACTGACACTGTAAGTAGAAGAATTTCATTGCAGGTATGACTAAACCTTAAGCTCTGGGCTTGCTTTCACCTCCAGAGAGGTTGCGGAACCTCTATCACGGGAGGCTTTCAAGACCTGGCTGAACAAAGCCCTGTGAGACCTAATCTGAGTTCACTGTTGACCTTGTTTTGAGCTGGAGGATGAAACAGGTGACTTGCCAAACTTTCTTCTAACCTGAATGTTTCTGTGTTTCTATGATGATCCAAAACCATGTGCATCTAATTACTATTAACTAGGGGAAATGCTGAGCTCATGGAAATAAAAGGTGATTTGAAATTGTTCAAGTGCAGTAAGGATGATAGTTGACTGAAGGGCTACCTTCAGGGGTACCTTGTAAGATCACGTGACTGCAATAAAATGATATATGAAACTGAATGGAGAAAAACTTTAAAGTGATGCGCATGATAAAAAAAAAAAAAAGTCCGTTTTACTTATGAACTGTTGGTCTCTGACCTCAACTTTACCATACAGAAACAGTATCTTTGGGATACATTGTTGAGATGTTTCCATTAAAAAAGTGAACTTAAAGCTCAACATCAATCAGAGATGCAAAGCAAATTCTAGGAAATGGAGAAAAAACCCAGATATTATCATTGTGCTAACTCACCACTTGAATACTGTTTGGAGTTGTGGTGGTTTTTTTCTCCAGTATATGTAGCAGAATTGCAAAAGGTGTTTATAAGGGCCAAATGGATGATCTATAGTGGAGAACGACTTCCATATGAAGTATGACTAAGAAGGCTGGGAAAGAGAGGACAAGCTGTGGGTGAATACAGACTGACTATTTACCACCTCTTCTAACGTGGAAATGAAGCCATCAGAGAAGAAAAAGTCAGAGCAAATGAAGTTATGGCTGGAAAAAGACCTCTTCTTGCCAGAGAGCACCAATGAAGTTGTGAGTTTCGGTGGGCTCAGGTAAGACAGAGCAATTTCATAGAACAGGAATCTATTGAGAATTATGTAGGATTTGCATAGCATTTGCATAAAAATCACTTCGAACTTGGGAAGTCTTTGAGTTGAAAGTAAAGGCTGGGAGAGTGCTAAGGGAACTAACATATATACTTGCTCTCTTCTTTCTCCTCCCTGGACATCCCTTATAGCCACTCCAAAATGGGGAATAGCCACGGATCAAGTCCAACATGGTCATGAAACGTCTGTCGTTATTACACTGGCATCTTCACCTTATGGGGATCACAGAATCAAAGAATCACAGAACGATGGGGGTTGGAAGGGACCTCTGGAGATCATTTAGTCCAGCCTCCCTGCCAGAGCAGGTTCATATAAAGCAGGTTTCACATGATANAAGTTCCTCCTCATGTTTAGATGGAACTTCCTATGTTCAAGTTTGTGCCCATTATTTCCTGTCCTATCACTGGGCACCACTGAAAAAAGGTTGTCCCCAACCTCCTGACATCCACCCTTTAAGTACTTATATAAGCATTGATAAGATCCCCTCTCAGTCTTCTCTTCTCTATGCTAAAAAGCCCCAAGTCCCTCAGCCTTTCTTAATAAGACAGATGTTCTAGGCCCCTAATCATCTTAGTAGTCCTTTGCTGTACCCTCTCCAGCAATTCCCTCTCGAAGCAGAGAGCCCAGCACTGGACACAATACTCCAGGTGAGGCCTCACCAGGGTGGAGTAGAGGGGGAGGACAATCTCCCTTGACCTGCTGGCCACACTCTTCTTGATGCACCCTGGGATGCCATTGGCTTTTTTGGCCACAAGGGCACATTGCTGGCTCATGGTAATCCTGTTGTCCACCAGGTCTCCCAGGTCCTTTTCCATAGAGCTGCTTCCCAGGAGGTCAGCCCCTAGCCTGCACTGAGTGTTGATAATGAGTGAGAAGTCTTTCTTTAGAATAATGTGGCTGCCCACATAAACACCTAATTAATGACAAACAGTTTAAGGTTTTGAGGGCATGTGGCAAAATTTAGCGAGAAGTCCCTGCTGTTTGTCTCTTCAAATTACAGGAAGGGATTCTCTTAAAACAACACTCATGAGCGCTACCCGGGCAATAATATAATCAATTAAAACCAGCTACAGGTAAAGCAGATCCTCTGAATTATATATTCCCCTATTTTTAGATCAGGTGCTTGTGAATACATTATTTTACATTTTATTTTATATATTATTTTGTAAAATATATTTTTACATTTACAATATGTATTTTCACATTTCATTGAAAAGTGTGAGGAAAACTAATCAGCATTACTTTAACCAGTTCTGCCTTATCAGAAAGCACTATGAACCCCACATGGAACCTGAATTCAGAGTATTTGTTTTCCAAAAAAATTAATAAACACCAGCCTTTCCTACAATTCCTTAGTCGAATGCCACAACTGTGGAAACAATTCTTGCAAAATGAGTCCAAGGACTGTTGCAAACATCACCAGCTTGTGCTTCCAGGGCAAGACGCATCTCATCATCTTGATTTCCCAAGATAAATATTACGGTGGGTATTAAAGAACAACAGCAACACAAACCCTATGAAAAGCAAAACCTACTTTGCACGATTATTTTGGGGAGGAAGATGGGAGAAAAAAATGGATCACTGGCAACACTCAAACTGTTTTTTTCATCACTGACTGAGGCTGGTCTGATGTCCTACTGCTGCAAGCAGAAAAGGACCGGAGTAAAATAGAAAGCCAACAAATAGACAAATATAAAATATTGAGAGGTTGTGTAAAATTAGATATGGCACGAACAACAAATTTAGGCAGTTTCTGATTTTTTGTGAGTATCATTATTCCCCTACAACTGTGAGTGTACGTGTGTGTATAGTACAGCCGAACATGTGTAGGCAGCAGTTATCCTAAAATGATGATATTTTTCTCATTTTTGCCACACTTTCCATGTATAAGTTCACGTTATGTTAATTTACATTATAGTTAAACTATGCGTAGAAAAAATAAATACATTTCCCAGTTAAGTTAGCATGGGTTTTGGCTTTTCTGTTTTCTTAAAAAAGAGCTTCCTGGGCAGATCTGTGCTTGCCCTTCTGCACCGTATTTCTTGAAAAAGAACAAATGCAGCAGATTGCAGATGATGCCTACCCGACTTGTTGCAATCTCCAGTTCTTTAATCTTGTGTCACAGCTGAAGGTTAGGTCGACCCGTGTGATTCTCAGTAAAACAAGTAGTGGGGAGGGAAAAAAGCTAAGGAGATTCTTGTGATAAACCGTGTTTAATTCTATTTTGGAGAAAACAATCATCTCTCTCAGTAGGATGATGGCTGAAAACTGCAAAAGCTCACACAAATATACAGTGCTGTATCATTCTTGGTTTAATAAAAACAATTTATATGCAGGGTAGTGAACATGAGGAAAGTTATGGAAAACATTTCTCACCCAAGGACAGAGTACCAGATGTGCTAAGACTTATGGGAGCAATCAAAGGTGGCCAAGGCTCTGCTGTGGGCCTTATTAAGTTAGACTGTGATCCAGCACCTTCAACTTATTAAGCTGTCGGGAGTTTCAGTGATTAAAACCAAAGAAAGGTCAGTCACAGACCTTCAGCTTTTCCCTGGACTGGTATTTTCTTTTAGGCCTTAGACCCTAATGAAGACACTTCACTCGATACGTGGATTTTTTTAAATTGGTCTTTTGAGCTGGATTTGTCCATAGCTTGAGAAAATCTTCAATAGATTTTGCTTCCTCAGAACTCTGCATACAGTTATCAAAAATCCCAACCAATAGCAAGAGATGAGGCCTTATAGGATGGCTTTGCATATCATCACTGCAGAGATCAAAGGAACAGGTTAATGGGGATCTGGAGAAGTTTAATTATGTCCTAGGTAAGGAAGGAGGGTTAGTGGCTGTAGGTGGGCCATTATAAATAAGCTTTCAAAGCTCTGATAGCTGAAGCCTAATGTTTGTAAAAGGTATAATAAAACTAGTATTTCTTACGGATTTAAGGTTGCCAAAATCAACCTGCTCTTCCTAAAAAGCCACGTGGCAGGAACAGACATAATGTGCTCCGGGTACAAGGGATGTCAATGCCATTTTCTGAGCCCTTCTCAGGTGGGTTAAAGGTTGTTGGTTCATCTACAGGGACACATATTACTGCTTACGAATCCTTAACTATACTACTGCTATGGAGTGGTGTTTAACTTGGCCTCTTCATCTCTGGATGTCTGGTTAAAAAGTTAGCAAGCATGCAGAACCCTCTTCACCACCTGTATTTTTTTTTCTTTCCTTTGATGTTACCTATCTGTTATAATGGCATATTTAGGGTGGACTTGTACTTCTGCAGCACATAAGCTCCTTGTCCCCACAAGCTTTTAGTGCAGCTGTAATGCTACAGTCTAGAAGCCTGGCACACGGCGCCTTGCGTTTATTTTACAATATTAATGTATTAAAATCAGGCTGGCTGTTTTCATGTTGCACAAGATAAGGAAGGAAGCTTTTGTACCCTTTACAATCTAACAAACAAAGAATTCCACCCTATTACAAAGCAGAACGTGATCATTCCACTCTGTTAAGATTCGTACAGTTTTGGTAGCCTCTTTAATTTTCTTTTTAAAATTCCTGAGTATTAAGTGTTCTAAGATCACTGGGACACCCTTGTAGTCATTTTACCATAGCTTTTTATATGGATATAACAATATTCATTATCATAAGGTGGATCAATATGAAACGGAAAAGAAATCTACATGAGAGGTTTTAACACTCAGGATGAGAAACTGCGAAGTAGTTAATCCTATTAAATAAAATAAAATTTGCGTTTCCGTCACCTCTAGATGATTCTGTTCTCATGCCATAATGCTGATTTTTACTCAGTGAACTACAGGGCCCCCCCAGGGACCCACAGAATCTCATGGAAAACCTGCTCCAGTTGGGATGGAGAGGAACAAAGGGACCTGGGAGCAGTGGTCGTGTTGGTCATGGAGCATCACATCAGGTGGATGCTTCCACTGAAACACTTTTGAGGTGAGATCTGCCACATCAAGGTGATGACAGAAGGAGCAGGGGTATTATTCTCTTTGCCTATCTCTCTTTTAGCTCGTGAAACAGCCCTCTGAGGAACAAAGATTGATTTGCGGTTGCTGCAACAACACTCAGGGCTGAAATCTCATCTGTAACACCCAGTTGTGTTTTGTTCTCTTTTATTCAGCTGTTTACCAACTTCAGAGGAATCTCCCTGGTGTTTTAAAGCTGAGCTTCAGCTATAATTTATAATTAATCTACCTATGAAGACCTTTGCCTGCAGTATACACTGGGAATTAGAAGACTAAAAGCCTTTGCCTACACGAAGTTGGTGAGGACAAGGTACCATGATCTTTTACCAGTCCAGCTGATTTAATCAAGTGTTTCTCCACAAAATTTCAGTAAAACTTCTGGCCTTTGTAGGCTGACCAGGATACTCTTTCAGATTGGCTAATTACCCGAAGGTTCAAACCAAGTCAAAGAACATAGCTACTGAAATGTGGATAGCTTCCTGCATTTGGGAAGACCTTGGTTCGTGTCACTCTGTATGTCTAATAAACCAGAATGACCCCTTCAGAGCTGCTTGGACTGATAAATGTGATGTATTATAAAAGAATGGACAAATAAATATCTATAGTACCCGCCTAATAGCCTGGAGTAGGTACTTTAGATCTATTCTACTATTTATCAGATAAATCATTTTTCAAAGCCACACTATGCTAAGAAATATGTTTTATTTTCTGAAGAAGACTCTAGGTCTCTTATTCTAGGATTTATTTTCAGCAGATAAATGGGAATAAAAATACTTTTTTTTTTAAAGATGGGAGATTCTTATGCAAACTAAGTGGTTCTCTTTTTTTAAAAAAGCCCTACTACTACAGCTGAAGACCTTGAACTTCTGAAATAAACAGATAGACACTAGAAAGTCAACATAAAGTTTGACATTCTGTTTCAGTATTAAGTCATAACCTACTGACTTTTTAACATGACAGAAAACCTATTATTAATAGCTCTTACTCGGCAGAAAATCCCACCGAGGTCCTTTTGCAATAAGTAAATGAAGTTGAGCTGAAATGTCATGGCAATGGCTTGAAGAGCAGCTGGAGAAAGATATCACTGAGATAAACAAAAAGGGAGAAAAACCCTTCAAGAATGACTCAAGCACCTTCTCGTGTAATTGTGCAGGACTTGGAGACAGCAGAACTCAGGGTCAGCAGGGAAAGGACAAAAGATCCCTGCACACGTGCATCTGTAGGAAACACTTCTCTTGATTTGGCTGATCTGAAGCTGTTTTTTCAGAGCCTGTCACTTCACCGGCCATGCAGAGTAGGAATGCAAATATGGTGTCACATACAGAAAACGTTCATTTTTCTCAACAGCTTGCAAAATCCAGAGTGTGGTAGGCTTTGCTTGGTGAACGAGGTAGTCTGCAGGGTACAAAATCTCTTGGAGAAAGAGGATGACCAACTTCCAAAAAAGCTGGTAACTTATATCTGACATAATTTCCTACCTCACTATAAATGAAAGCAAATATATCCAACTCACATATGATGAAATTATTCATAGAGTGTGTTCGTTTTGTTTCCAAGAGATCTGCTGTGTTTCTGTCTTTTCAGTCCTGTCTAATAATAAGCTCCATCTTGGAATTACATTGATCAAAATAAAGATTGAATTCTACTATTTTTCTCTGCACTGTCTCATGGTGGGATTTTTTGTTTGTGTTTTGTTTCTTTGGTTGCTTTTTTGTTTGTTTTGTTCCACTTTGTTTTTTTTTTTGAAGTGCGGAAAAAAAGATGGCACGTGTCTGACATTGAATTCTCTCTCTTTTTTTAACCAAACACTATCCCTGAGACCTAAACATTTCAATGTTACAGGAAATATTAAAATGGAGATTCTTTTAGCTCTGAGACAAGATCAAGCAGCCTTATATCAAATAGCAGCTTGTAATACAGGCTTATGAGGGGGTTAGAGTAGATATCACTCATACTTTAATTAACTCAACTTCCAGCTGTGAGTACATACAGGATATTTCCCGCACAGGTACGGCTTCCCATTGAAGTCCTTGCCCACCCAATTCCTTTAACCAGCAGCCATGGTGGTGTTTAAGGCAGCTATTTTTCTCTTTCTCTTAAAGCTCGTGTTTAATGTGCTGTTCAGCAATCCCACGACAGACCGGTGACACAAGCTACAAACTGCTGTTGCTGTTGAGCTGGGATGGGACTCTGTGTATTTATTGTATTTAATATTGCAACAGATGCCTTAATAAATTGGAATTGTTGTCTGATGCTCTATATAACTGAAAAAAGAGGTAAAAGTTTGGGGCCAGCAGAGAGAAAAGAATCCTCTAATCGATTGAAATTGTTGCCTTCCTTTAAAAATGATATTATTTTTTAAAGTTAAACCACGGCGAATCAACTGCTGCTGGCAGCTGTATTTCCAATTTCCTATACAGCCTATATAGCAAATTTTCTTTAGCACTAGGAAAAGATTTGTGAGTGGTTTATAAACATGTTTAGCTTATGGGAAAAGACATCTTATTTCTCTCAACATCTTGATTAAATGCTCTAGCCAAAAATCTCTGTCAAGAAGTGTCTCATCAGATGAGTTTTCAGAACTCCCCACTGAACTGCAGGGTTACAGCTTTTGTCTGATATGTCATCAGGCCTTCATAACTAATAAGATGTTCTTCCTACTTTAGAGAAAACTTTTTAGGTCTTGAAATAATTTTTGAGAAAAAATGTTTGTTCATTACCACTTGCAGCTGTAGGAATAAAGTTTTACATGTGCAAGCACAATGTTCGAGTCTAATTCCCTGAAGTGTGCAGCTTTTTCTTTCTTTATTCAGATGCTGCTTTTGAAATAAGCCAAATTATCTTATTCCTTTTAAAAACTGATGGATGTTGACCCCTTGTAGAGCAAGACAGAGCTCTCATGTATGCCTGCTCCGTAAATTTCATTTTTGGCTGCACCAGGTCTATGCAACTCATGAGCGCCATTTGAGAAGATTGCTCTGGCCCTGTTTTGCAAGGAGGTGAGAATTTTGCAAACTCCTCCTCTCCCCAGTACCATTGTATTTTCTACACCCACTGCTTGCAGGCTGCTCTAAAAGGTAAAATTTGGAATTTGTGCCAGCTTGTGTGCCCACAGTGCTGAGGAAGCTCAGGGTGGATTGATTTAGAAGGTCCATAATGGAAAAAATCCCCCCCAAAATAACTTTTGCATTGAAGTTAATAGCATAACTCCTACTAAGCTTTCACAGGAATAGAATTTTATCTCCGCTGCCTACCAATTTGTCTGTAATGTGTACACAAAGACCAAATCCCTTATTCTGGCCCAGGCCTTCTAGTGGAAGGACCACAGAGGTGCTGCGTGATGTGAACAACTGTCTGGCATCCAGCTGATCGTGCAAGCTGTTCATGGAAATGTTCTGTTCAGCTTACCCTAAAAGAAGAAGTAACACACTTATTTTCCAAATCAGCACTTCAGCAGTACATTTGCTGGCACTGGGTGCAGGTAGAGGTTGCTTTAGTTTGCACTGGGTTTTATAGTTAATTTAGAGAGTGGGAAAAGTGCAGCATTTCCTGTATGTTTGCTGTTTGCAGCAAGGGATCTCCCACTAGCTTGGTTAGATGTTGCATTTATCACCACAGTAAATAGCCTACATTACAAAAATATTAAAAAAAAGAGATGCAATTTCCCTTGGATTGAGGGTCGGACTGCTGTTTATTTACGCTCTGCTCCGTTTAGTATGCAATGTGGGCACGGTGCCATGCTGACTTTTAACCCTAATGGAGAAAACACACAAGTTGACTGTGGGCCTCGAGGGAACGCAGAGCTTTAATGGCAATTTGAGTGTAAAATCTGGTCTCTGGAAGAAAGGTCACCACATCTGCATAACCCCCTCGAGTCAGGCTTAGAGCCCTGTCTGCCTTCAACTGAAGAGGCATTTTCCTGTATCTTGAGGCTGCTTTAGTTTGAGGTACAGGGAGCACATGACAGAATCAGGGGAGCTGAATGATGTTTGTGCATGTTTGACTGCACTCTGCATCCTAAGAGAAGACTTTTGAGAGGCCCAATCAATACTACAACCATGTCCTGCGCAGCTGCTGCGTTGTTTCGTTCTGTTACGATAATGAATTGAAGTCTCACAACAGCAGGCATAATAAGCACTGCTCAGCCCTTGGTATTCAATCACCTTTAACTGGTTGTATCTATCTAAACCTCACTGTCAACTAGAGTTATACAGAACCCCACTGCATACCTTTTGTGGCCCTCAGCTCAAAAATGCAAAAGCAGGGTGCCTTTCAGAGCCATTAGATCTATGATGTCCTTCTTTCCTCTTCAAGTCAAACCATTTCTCCTTTTTTGTTGAAATCCTAGAATAAGGAATTTAGAAGCTGAAAAAACAGAATATTTTCCAGCTTCAGGGTCTTTTAGTCTACTATCAGCTTCTTGTGTCTCACCACCTTCCTGTTTTCATACTTGGATCTCCTGCGTCATGATTCTCAGTTCAGAAAGGGAAAAAGCAGAAGAACCTTGGTTCATTGGTGGGTGTGGAGGATATAAACTATCTGTCTGCTTTACTCTGACATTTTAATTTTAAATTCTAATCGCCAGCCTTTTAAGTTCTGGGCAGCTTCCACAGCGTAGCTGGTGACATTGTGAAAATGCGTGTTGAAGGGGGTGAGCAATCAATTCTGCAGGACAACTTTCTCCTTGGCACTGGTGCTTTGGAAGCCACAGAAAATGCCCTTGAGCTTGGCAGCCATGGGCAGAGAAAGCAAAGGGTTACCTGAGGAAAATGGGGACAACAAAGGAAAACAGGGCAGTGTCTTGAGAAGAAGTCCTCGTTCTAAACACACCCAGACCAGATATGGGTCTCAGGGCCATGGTTTGGCCCACCATGGTGGGAGAAGGCTACAAGGAAATCCTGGTGGGCTTTCACCATTTGTTTTAGCCTAAGCCTGACTGAAAAAAAAAAAAATCTACATGAATTTTGAGCCTCAAGCAGGCTTTTAGCATAAATATCTAAAAAGGCATTTGTCCTTGTAGTCATCTCTGTTTGCCCATGCAGAAAGCAGAAAGGATCTTGCAAGAAAAACAAGGAAGTTTTCCTGTTTTAGAGGGGGAAACTAAGGCAGAAGTTTGTGCATTGACTTGCAAAATGATCCAATAATTAGCAGAGTGAAGGAAGGAATAACACAGTTTTAATTTTCTCTGTTTGCCAGATCTACAGAACAATTTTCCTCTCTTATCTTCCATTACTCAAATAACCAAAGTTCGCAATGCTTTCCCTGTTTGGTGTGTGTTGAAGGAGTGACACGGTGACTTTGAGAACTTCAGGGCCTCAATTTCCTTTTAGAACCACAAGGTTATGTATAAAAAAAAGGAGGAAAAAAAAAAAAAAAAGACATCTTCCTGGCTAAAATGTTCTGCCGTGTCAAGAGTGGCAAAACCAAACTTAGCTTTTAAAATAAAAATAGTGTCATGTCCAATTTCCCTTCCTACCTCCATCTAACTCTGAAGTGTTTTGAAGTAGGAGAAAGCTGCAGCGCGATACAATCTCCAGAATATCAGCAATATTTTCAAACATGTGGTAATGCTTTTCCATACACATAAAAGTGACCCAACCTTAACAAGGAACCAGGCTGTTTAAAAAATAATGTTAACATTAACAACTTCTATACCTGTTTTGTATTATGTTAAACTCAAGATTACTGACTTTTTCTGAGGCTTGAAAAGAGCACTGTGTGTGTCTTCACCCCAGCTGATATGAATAAGTGGCTATTGCTACAGCCAGCAACCAACATGACAAAGTGGGGTTTTGAGCCACATGCCCCAACCCCCTACATGCCTGTGAATTAACACCTAGAAAACGCATGTGATGGATGCAAATCCTTTTTTATGATATATCACTTTAAAGGCTTTACTCCTTTTAGCATGGCTTATTAAAGGCAGACATAAGAGCCCTGCTTCACCCTGACCAACATCAGTGGCAAATTCTGATTGATTTTTCCTGGCGAACAGGATTGGGCCTTTCATTGTCAAAGATTTCTTTTGAGAGCTGACATTTGCATGGAATCCTTCTTCTTTGCAAAGCATTTTATTACAAATTACTGTGATTATCTCTAAACAGCACAGGCATCTTTTAAAAACTGCCTTTTTGTCAATTTATTATACTTAATACTTAAAAATTAATAACACTCGTGGGAGGTAAGCAGGACCAAACTGGAGAGTCGGAGAACTACTACTTTATGCCGGTTCTCAAATTAATGCTTTTTTTTTTTTGCCTGCTACTAACCTAAGACAAACTACATTCTATTTGATTAATTAATGATGGGAAGCACAAGGAAACCACGGAAAAATTTAAACTGTGCTTTGAAATGACAAATATTTGTCTTTTTGATATTTCTCAGTACAAGTATGAAATAGAATTTATTGAAGTTCAGCAGCTGTATAAAAGCGTTCCGTAGCTAGAACACAGAAATGATTTAATAAGTTCTATGAAAAGTCAATTTGCATGAGATCAGCACCTAGCCTATAACGGGTGGTAATGGATTGTTGGCTTGATTTTATACCACTTGACATCAGATTACAATACACTGAATAAATGTTAACCTATAATCCCTTTAGTAAAAGCTGGCATTGTTTGTCTTCTCTTGTAGAGACCACATTGATTTTCTTTTATTGGATGCTCAAGCGCTGCACCTCAGATTGATTACTTTGAATTAAATGTGCAGAGAACATTTTTATTATTCTAAAACAGGAGTCTTAACATTAAAGAGATGCCTCACCCTCCCTCCCACCCCGCTACACTGCTAAAAGTATACTCTACCATTTAATTTGGATTTCTTTCATTTTCCCATTTCTTTTCAGGGCTGCTGTGATGCTGACCCCTGCTCTGCCCCTATGCCCCTTGACCCTGACACATCTGACCAGTGAAGACTCTGGGGGTGGCAAATTAATAGAAGCATTGCTTGTTAATTGCATAAGAGGAAAGCCAAGAATTCATCACCTCAGTCATGGCCATTGCTTCCCTTTGACCCCCTTCTCCCACAAGGCTTTTGCTGGTGGTCACATCTGTGGTTTTTCTATATCCTACATATTTGCTGTATAATTATTCAGCATCAAACCTTATTAATCAAATCGATGCTGTGTTTTAAATGGAAATTGCTGGATTAATACAAGCTTTCATTTCATCCTGAAAATCTTGATGGCTTTAGCACATGGAATCCAATTGGAATATAAAAGAAGGGATGTAGGGACCTGATTGAATTAGGAGAGGCATGCTGCACATTAAATTACATATGCCAGCAGGGGTCCATGCTTTTATAGTAAAATACTACTGTAGAGTGTATACATCTTATACCTCCTGTGATTTCTTTACACTGGTCAGTGCTCTTGTGCTAAATAGGGCTATAATGGCCATTTATATTTCAAAAAACATATCTTTTGAATGGGATCTGGTATTTTATAAGTGTTGGGGTTTTTTCAGTTGCTTTGAATATATCTCCAAAAAGTGTTAACAAAACAGCAAACGACATGTTGCTACTTCCAACTGCTTGGTTAAGGAGTTCTTGTTCTTGTCCCTACCTAACATACTCTTAATTATGGATGAGTAAACAGTCTCAGCAATAAAAAAGGAAAGGAACCTTTGGAAGCTTTGTGTCATGCTGCAAACACACTAAACACCCTAAAAAAAATTTGCTACTTACCCAGTTTGGTGATTTCTGGCCTCCTTTCGTGTCTTGTGTGTGTTTCCACTTTCTTCCCAGTGAACCTGCTGTGCAGAGGGCAGGGGTGGGAAGTTACAAAGTCATAAACCATAAGAGAAATTGCAGTGATATTGTGGACAGATTCGATGAGCAGTGTGCACTACTTCCTTGGACCTGATATGCACACTCATGAAAACTGTTCTTAGACAAGTGTTCCCATTAAAATCCATACAGTAAGAATTTTCTGTGACCTGCAGAGTGGGACTTATTTTTTTCATCGTTTGATAGCAGAATATGGAAGGAAAAATGAAGGCTATTGCTATGTCACGTGCAAACATTTTAAATTAAGACCAGAAGACACATAAAAGAGAGGAGTGCCACCTCAAAGATTTCTTCTTTCCTCAGCAGATTGGGTCCCTGCAAATGCTGAAGTATGTTGAAATGTCCTGGAGGTCTTTGATTGCTATTGTTATCTTGTGATTTGAGCACCCAGTTTTGCATAACTGTCTCTGGCTAGTCTAGTTTTCAACCTGGGCTTTCCTCTCACATTTTTCTGTCTCGTTTTGTGTTTATCCAACTAAATAAAAAACAACCCTAAAAGTAAATGAGGATGAATTTGCTTTTTTGTGTTCATGAAATTCTGCCTACCTTGCTAGTAGGTTTTTTCGTGAGGTGTCCTGTATCAACAGGCATACTTTAGGAAATCAAAGTTTTGTGAAAACAAAAATTAGAAAACAAACATGGTTCAGGGAAGGAAAGGAGCAGATCTCTCTTCTAGCTCAGCTTGAGCTCTACTCGTTTTCAGCATCACAGCACAGAGCAAAAGGGTGGGTGACACGCTCCCTGGATAGGAGTCATCAGTAAAGATTTCTGTATGCCCCTATCCTCAGTGTGGCATGATAATTCAGAAGAGTTTATACATAAAATCCTCAGAAAATGCATTCTATAAGTAATAAAATGATGTCTTATCATGCAAATCCAGTCTTAATACAAGACCGAAATTACTGAAAAGATGTTTACACCAATGTAGTAATGAAACTGCGTTTGGCAATCACAAAAACAAGTTGCTATGGTTTATTTTATGACATAAATTATTTCATTTTAATATCTCTCCTGTCAAATTAGATGAATTTACTTACCAAACTTTATACATAGTTCATGATTAGTTGTAGAAGAAGATTAGTTGTAAAATAAGTCAGCTTAACATCCAGACATAGGATTTTAATAACAACTTGATATACAAAGACTGTCAGGTGCTGTCTGCTAGTGAGAAATAAATAATACCCTAGACCCTTCACTGTAATTACCATCATTCACTGTACGTACAGGATCTGCAGTGCGGCTCGTGCTGGCGTAGAGTCAGAAGTGCTTAACGTCCCTCGCCCAGTGAAAGCCGTGGAACACGAGATGAGCATTGGTGGGCGATGGGAAGATGCTCGCTTGGCTGAGACCCACAGGTGACTTCCCACACTGGTTTACATAGTGTGGGTAATTAAATAAAAGCCTTTTTTCCCATGTCCAGGTCACTTAAAACCGCATGGACATATGATTGTGTAAAGAGAGGTCCTTCTCCTTTCCTGCAGTGAGAAGTCTCATCAACGTGTCAGAGCTGCTCCCCGGTCCTCAGTAAAGTCACGCATTCAGTTGTGCAGACCCAGTGACTGCATTTTCCAAAATTACATAAGACATACATTTTCTCCAGTCTGATTATCTCTGAACTTACCAGGAGGGAGAGAATGGATATCCATCTTTTCATGCATGAGTACCTCATGTCAATACCTTAGCCATGCTACCACCACCACTTGCCTTTCAACCAGGCAGCTTTAAACAAAGCAGCTGAAGTAAGTCCTTAAGCTTATGTTCAAGTAAGTGGAACCTGAACAGGTTCTTTAACAGATTTGTTAAATAATGATGAACCATTGAATTGAAACCCAGATAGTACTCTGTACATTGTGGTGTCTCTCCTCCCTGTAGCATACACTAGGTCTTATTTCCTAGCACCATTCCTCTAAGTGACTAAATGAAATACACCTTCCAACTTTTTGGAGGCCCCTTTGCACAACGAAGAGACATTTTTGTGATGAATAAACTTTGTGTGGTTTAGGGATGATATCAGTACAAATGCTTTCTATAGTAGTCTGCAAATTACATGTTGTAATCTAAGAGAATCCAGCTGAACAAATAACATTCGAAGGACGAGCTCTCCATTTTCCTCGCAGTACAGTACAAAGATAATGGAAAGCATGTTCTAAGAATATAGCCATGCAGATAACAAGCTATAAAACACACAACGATCCAGTGAAATCTTTCTGAAACACATGACTGATAACAGCAAGGCATTTTTCAAAGAAAACATTTTCAAAGTGCTCATGTTTTATGTTTTTCTATTTAAAACAAAACAAAACACACCACAACAAAACAGCAAAACCTCCAAATGAGAGATTTGTGCAAGTTGGGATTACTCCTCAGTTCCTGATCAACTGCAGCAGGAAAAACATACCCTTACATCCATGCCTTCCTGTAAAAGGAGTGACTAAGAAATTTACAAACCCAAGTGATGTATTTCTATGTGTAAAATATGCATCCATTTCACAAGGTTTCTAATGCACAGACACGGTGGCATGAAAGCATTTGAAAGAATTGCAATTTTCTGTCAGCTGGGCATTTAAGAAAGGATACATAGATTGTCCTTTGGTAAAGGCCCAAGTTTTTAATACACATATTGGCTGTTTTGAACAACAGAACAATGCAGCAGGCTGAAGGTTTAGACTAGCCTGATGATATCCCTCCTCACACCAGCTTCTCAGATAGCCCAGGACATCTCAACAAACACTTGAAATGCTACCAAACCCTAGCCGCCACTTCACATGATTTATGATGTCATTAATGTCAAGCTATCAGTGGACAAGAGTAAAAGAGACAACAGCAAAGCTGACTAAAAACAAATAGTTTTGATTAAACTCAAGGACGTTCAGTACAGCTTTCAGCAAAAAGGCATTCATCATTTCCGAAGCTGACCTTGTTTTTTTCATCCCAAATGCAAACATAATACGTGTAGGGATTCCAACAAAATCTTTGAAGGCTGTAGCTAAATTCCTTTTTTTAGGGGAAAGTAATTAAAAGCAACATCAGCACCTTTTATTGTGGGGTCAGTTTGGTAGATAATTGCCCCATCACCCTAAAATTTGCATCTCTCTGTTTTGTTTTGGTTTTTTTTTTTTCCCTGTAAGATATGAAAACTGTCCTTTAGGTTTGATGCAGCTTTCATCCCAGGAAAAGAGATCTCTATAGTATTTTCAGAGGAGATCAGTATCCACAGAGGCGCACCACCTTTAGAAAAGTACCCCATAATAAACAGGCAATGGCAACACAGCATAATGATAGGCAGAAGAGAAAAAAATAATTAGGAAAAGAAAAAAAAATAGGAAAAGAGAGCATGCCAAGTAGAATAAATTACTTTCATAGAGAAGCCCTATCTGTATGAATGCAGAATTACTCTGGAGGTCTTTAGCTTAGTTTTAAAGAACTAGAAATGCGAATGGTAGACTGAACACTTAACAAACACAAAAAATACTCAGCTGTCTTTTTTATGCTGATTTTTTTCTGTTTGCAAGACTGTAAATGTATGTGCTGGTGTAACGTGTGTGTGCAAGTGCATCCTGTGTACACGCGTGTGGATTAACAAAGAGAGAACAGAAAGTATAACAGAATTTTTTGCCAGGCAACATCAAACTGGATCAAGGAATCACACTCCAGGCCTATGAGAGATCTGCTGTAAGTACTCAAAGTGCAGATGGAAAGTAATATTTCCAGCTTTAAAAACATTATTAAAAACCCTTTTTCCATAATAATGGGTATTATTTTTGGAGCTAATGAGGATTTGTACAAAAGTTCATCTTCCTTAGAACAGGAGTAGCTGTTTCTCTCTAAATCTTTGAAATCTTTACAAAAATCTCACTCTCTTCTGCTCTCTCATTCTAATAATCAGCTTATAGTATTATTATTTCACAGTCTATAGCAGCAAGGTTAAATGTGTCCTTCCAGCAAACATGCCTTTCATAACTTAGCATGCAATTAGATTATTAATGTAAAATTACAGAAGGGCTATTATGGCTTCGGGACAAAATAATTAAATGACTGTATTTCAATTTTAATTGTTTATACAAGTACCTAAAACTTTTAATTTGTAGGTTTTTTTTTTTTTAACATCTTCTTATTATATGTAACTCCAATAGTATCACCCATTCCTTGGGTATGTACCAGGAAAAGGAGCGGTGCCTATCACCTCCAGTTGCAAACACACTTTCTCAAAACACACTTGAAACAAAGAAATGTTGCTTCTAAAATTAGTCATATTTATTCCTATTAGCAAAAACTTTCTGCTTAGAGCTTTTATGGGAAAAAGACAGGCTGTATTATAAGTATTAACTGTGCATGAGAACATTTGTAATATCACCCTTGGAGAATAATAAACAGATACTAGAGATTGAAATTCTGACATAGTTTACAGAACAATAATCCAAACATCTGTTATAATGACAAGGGATTTGAGCAGAATAGAGAGTACATGGGAAAGCTATGCTACTTTTAGTACAGTTATAACGTTAAATCAAAGCACTGCAGCTCAAGGCAGCTTGCTGCTAATATAAACAATTTTCTACATATTCCTGGGACACAAGCCAGATCTCAGGATTCAGTTACAAGCGCAAGGTCAAGAGGGAATCAACGGTATGAAATTACCGTGTATGAATCAAAAGAATAAATGGATAATTAAGGATGAAAACAAATTAGAAGGTATACTCTCACTTAACTCATCAAATAAATTTGCTGAGTAACTTCATGCACTGAATATGTTGTAGGATCTGCAGAGGCTTTAATGCATTTATTGCTTAAATCCACAGCATCAGCATTTTTTGGGGCAGGCTTACCAAATCACCTTTTTATGTGTACTTCTTTCTATCTCCAACATCTGACTACAATTATGGAGACAAATATTTAAGCATGTCATTTGCTCAAGAGAAAAGTAAATAGGATTTCTTTGAAAATTACATTCTTACCTCCATATTATACCCAGGAAAACCTAACTTTTTTCTCACTTCTGATCTCATTTTATCTTCCACACACTAAACAGGCCTTTTCAAGCTGTGGCAAATGGGAAAGATTCCCTATAGCTGGTGATGAAGAGGGCCGTTGTGCAGAAGGCTTTCCAAGTAGTCTTCATAACAATGAAATGTTGTGTACGTTTGTTAAAGGGCACATTAGGGTTTTTTATTTACCCGTGGTGGGCTTGACTGTGTTATGTTGGTGATTGGACTGGATGATCTTAAAGGTCTGTTCCAACACAAATGATTCTAGGATTCTATTTCAATGAGGTTGAAAGTTTTCATAAGAGTACCTCCCTCTCCTCATTACCTACAGGAGAAGGCTGAGTAATGAGCTCAGACATGGTGCCTCACATGTAGAAATATGCAGTTGGGTGAAGGGAGTCCTTCCA
>VZZY01023189.1:12934-30615 GCA_013400335.1 Eurystomus gularis | reverse complement strand
CTCTCCCCCGACTTGTCCCCCTTCCCCGCCACCCCCACACCCCTTGGTAGCTCCCCTCCCCTCCTGCCTCCCTTGCTCTCCTTACCTGGCTGCATTATCTGGTTTCCCTCCTCCCTGCGAACAACCACCCGTTTGCTCCACCGAGCTGAGCACAGGGGTGCACTTGTCTCCCGAAAGAGCCCCAAGAGGCCCAGGAGCGGGGTGGAACTGGTGGGGACCCCTCTGTGCGCGGGGCAGCCCTCTGCAAAGGCAGGGCTTGGGGCTGGGCCGAGAGCTGCCAGTGCTGTCCTTTCCCTGCAGTTATAAACTTCCACACCACATCATAATTTAATTTCTTTTTCTTAGGTAGAAGCAGCCTATGCAGGTGCTTTGTCAGAGATGTAAAAAAGCCCTGAATGGGGTTAAACTACACCATACTATTACTTATGAATCCATAATCCTTTAGAGGTAAAGCAGTAAAAAACTTGTGTGCTCACACATAGCGCTCAAGATAAAAGCTGCTGAGGAATTCCCTTCATCTGTGATTTTCCCTGTAATCTATTTTGATTGTATACCATCGCTGGGCTGCCAGTCCCTTGCTGGGCTAAAACTGTGTTTTGGAAAGGAGCTCCTTCTCTCTGCATGAAGTTGGCAGATGCCTGCTTTGAGCAGGCACTGCCTGAAGGAGAATGGCTTCATCTCCTGAACAGCATGGCAGGAATTCGAGTCTTAAAATAATGGTTGAATACTTCACTTTTCTGAAATGCAGGTTGCCCCACTGTTTCTTCATCTACCTGCAGCTGTCCACCTGCATATTCTTTCCATTTGTTTAATGTTTACCTGCTTCTTTTTGAGGAAAGCATGTATTTTTTGGAAGCCCAGCTGTTAGATCTTCAAGATCTGTTATCTCCAGTTGATTGATTCTATCCCTTATTTCCTCCTGTGATCATGGGAGCAGGGGAGTAGCTGTGATCTCTCAGGTCACTGGTCCATTCTCCTGTTACCACGCACAACATTGGATAACCTGGTTAAGGAACTTAGCAGTGAGAAGTAAAGTTACAGTGTGTTTTGTCAATGTGCTGGAAAAGCTTTTATTTAAAATGCTTTCTCTTGCAAGTTTGTTTCCCTCTGTCCTCTTAAATGAACTAAATAGCATACCAAATGTCAACTATTCCCTCAGTTCCCTGCAGCAGGTCCCCAAAATAGGTCTCTAAAGCTCCGCTGTAGTTTCTATTGGGAAGGATTGTCTCTGCTTTGCAAACCATCTGGTAATGAAAGTGGACATTTTTGCATAATCACTGCAACAGTCAATTCAATTTTTTTTTCATCAGCAAAGGGAAATCTGGCTGTAATCAAACTGTCAGAAATAATTTGTATGACTTCTTTTTGTATAGAGGGTATAAAGCATAATGTTGTCTCCAATGTGTATGTATGAAGATTGTGGAATATTGTTTTCTTGCTCAAAAATACCTGTTTGCACTGGAAATACCGGCACTGAAAGGTCTGTCACCAAACACATTAGTAAGCAGGCCTCCTTTTTCGGTGTTTTAATTTCAAGCAGATTTGCCAAGTAACTCATTAGAAATACCAAAGCTTTTCATATTTTCTGTGAAGACTAAAATATTTAGTCACAATTATTGCCATTTTTTCATCATTTCTCAATTTCATCAGGTCGAATGACTGGGATGTTGAAGGGAGGATGGTTGTTCAGATGCAGCAAACCTGCCCAACATGATTAAAAAAGAAAAAGACCCCCCTTTATGTGCAGACAGGATCCGCTCTTAAATCAATATCAGTATCGCTGTTATACAGTCCTGTAAATCGTGTCAGCTGAAACTCTGTTGAGTAGAAGGGAGATTTAGTCCTGGTCATCTGTAAATAATAATATAAGCAAAATCACTCCTTTCCCAAAGGCTGTAGATAGAGGAGCTGCACTGATATTTGCGAGGTTGAACTGTACTGGTATGCAGCTTACCCAGTTCATGTGAAGATGTGCAGCCATTCCAAGACCACTAATGAAACTGGATGATTTCACAAAACCTGCCCGAGACAAAGAAGTGATGAAAGAATACCTTTAATTAATGTGTGATAGGAACAATTTATTTTCCTAGATCTCAGTATATTTTTTATTTTTGCATATTTTTCTTCAGAGTCTTTTTTAAAGGCTAGTCTTTTTTTTCTGGCATTAACAATCATGAAAATACCTATGCTAATTTGATAAAACCCTAGTTTTTTATTCAGTATTTCACTGTAGTTCACTGCTTGTCAAGGAGAGGAAAATGCTGGTGCTTTTTTGGTGCAGTGGGCTGGAAACAAAATAATAACATCTAGCTCAGGAGTGAGCGCTGGTTCTCCTAGAATTTCTTTACCTTCATTATGCAGAGCCTTTTCACTGTTTGAAAGATTGCCTGGCATTAAATATTACTATGTGATAACTCTGAACCTAGGTCTCTGATGTTTTTCAACCACTTGAAACCCCTTTGCTGGCTGCTAATGAGCTGGTAGTGGCTAAGAAATACCCAGGATTAAATTTCATTCCAACATAAACATTTATAAGCATGAATTAGTTATAGCTTTGCCTCAAGCATGAAAAAAGTAAAAAATATCTGCCCACTTTCAACATTTATCTTGCTTACTGTGCTAGCAGAAAAATATGGTAACACTGTAGCTAGTTGACTTCCCCCCCACCACTATTGGTGATGTGAACATCTGGCATAAGAAAATAAGAGCGTGAAACACTCCATTACTTGTCTACAGGAATCAATCTGCAACCCGAGCTATGCTGAAAATAGTGGATTAATTTTTGCGAGGGTTGTGTCACACTCCTATGGAAAACTCATCAGGTTTCATGTGGATTATTCTGAGTGCTACTGGTGATGTGAGAGTGTTTCACAAATTATGTTTACTGTGGCAGAGTGGGCTGAGGTTATTTGGTACCTGATGCCTTTTCTAGCAGATCTTGTTTCGTTGGTGTTCCTGCCAGATACCTATTTGATATGGCGGAACAACAGATTTTAATGATTTTGTAAGTTGTTCATAAGTCAGATGGCAGAAAATTACTAATATGTCATCGAATGTTTCTTTCAGTCACTGAAGACCTTGTTAGAAGACGTGCAGAACATAACAACTGTGAAATCTTTTCACTGGAAGAAATCTCTTTACATCAGCAGGAAATAGAAAAACTAGAGTATCTTGACAAATGGTGTCGAGATTTAAAAATTCTCTACCTTCAGAATAATCTAATTCCAAAAATTGGTAAGTATTTTCTGGATATGTTTATTTTTACATAGATTTACATGCATAATTTTGAAAGACAAAGAAAATATCTGTTGTGTTATTCTTTAATGGAATGTAAAGTGAGTAATTACAGAAAAGTTCCTTGTGAATCCACTCCTACAAGATTTCTTTTCTCTGTCTCTTAAGTAAATTTCTAAGAAGTTCAGAAATTTGCAAGAGAAAGATTAAATGAAAAAGTTAGTCCCAAGATACAAGTCACTAGGATAGGAATGTGGAACACCTTTTATTGATTAAAATATCAAACATCAAGAGATAACTTAAATATCCTATCTTTGTGGCAAACAGACAAACAGTTTAGCATATACCGTGGACTGTGATAAAGGACTAGCTCTCTTCAGGCTCATTTTTTAATTCAGTTTTTATGTGAGTGATATCTTTTGTTAACACTGAAATAATTTTCTTTCCGATAAAATACTTGCTTTTGTGCATAAAGACAACTGTACAGCAAAGTCTCAGTTGGTCTTCCTGCACCACAGGAGAAGGTGTAATTTCATATGATCTGTGTTTTGTGGTATAGATTAATGTTTGCCAGGCTCTCTGCAGAAAGAGATGATGTCAAGCCTTGGGCTGGAAAAGCTTAAACTATACAAATAATGTGTAGATGAAGAATGGGAAGTCAGAAGCACTCAGTAATTGTATTAGCGTATTTCTTTGAAGTTCCTTAGGAGGAAGAAAAAAGTTTTCAGGTGAAATTCTGTGCTCAGGACTTGTAGGCAAAGGCTTTAAATTCTCTGGAGGGGCTGATCAGTAAACTGTACTGATAACATCTGTGTTTCTTAGAGTGGAGAAGTCTTCTCCCAGAGAGGGTAAGGTTTTTAAAACTGCTTTGTGCTTCTCTGCCCCATCAAAAATGGGACTGAAATAAGTTGTTTTTCTCTCTGTTACTGTGTCCTGAACAAGGCACAAGGCTTCATCTCATTCCTTTGTCAACACTCATACCTCCTTCAGGTTAGTACAGGGTATCGTATCACCATTCAGATTGTTGCTTTTTGGGCACAAGATTTTTTTCAGCAATCACATTTTTGAGACATTCAATTTTTATCTTAACTTATTCTAACTGTAGACGTTGAAAAAGTATACAACTTCCTACTTCGTATATTCTTGAATATTATAAAAGCTTTTCAAGCAATCTTGAAGTAGTGACAAAAAGAGTTGCCAATAGGGGTCGTGTTAAAAAGTACTGAATTTGAGAAGGAATTCTTCCCAGCAGATAGCAACGTGTTTGTGTGGAGCACACAGCAGTTCCAAGCATGCTTCAGGGTAGCTGAATGGTTTATATTGACTCTTTTCTTAAAGAAAACCTTTATGCAGCCCTTACGATCAGACTTGCCTACTAATCAGACTGCCAGCTTCACAGTATGGAAGAGTCCTGGTTCTTTTCTTTTCTATAAATGGGAAAAAACCCTACAAGATCCCGTTGGCTTCAACACTTGTCTTTCTCACATCTTCACGTGCACAGGCACTGCCATTGCAGAAGTATTGTACGAAAAATGAATAGCTAAGCTAAGCTGCACAAGGCCTTGCTGAGAAAGTCACTTCATCATGTTTGTGGGTTATGAAGAAAATACCTCTCCAAGGTCTTAGTAAACTAAATGGTCGGATTCATGTCACCAAACTTTTAGACATCAATGTTTTAGGCAGTTACTGTAGCCTCCCTTTGTAACCAGTGATGGAGAAAAGGCACATTTTTGAGCATGATTTGGTTCACTGTTCTACACTGCCAATTTTAGACAAGACAAATTGCACCTTGAAGACCCAATTTCTCTTTATTAATTAGAGAAGAGCCTAGACAAGTAACTCAATGGTAGACATGATCTGTGTTGGTCAGGTGAAGTTCCCTCTGCTTGAATTTCTTGGCTCGGCAGGGACAGTTTGTACAGCAGTTAATCAGTGCAGCTTGTGAATTAGAGTTTGAGGTAAACTTTATGACTTCATTAAATGGGTTTTCCAGTCAGATTCAAAGCATCTGGTGACTGGGAGAAGTTGGTGAACTGTGTACAAGTTGTACTATGCACATTGTATCAGATTTGTGTCTCTGACCTGTGTGTCATGTATCTCAAGTAGTATTTGCAGTTTTCAGACACTGCTGAGGCTGATGAAGATTGTTGCTACCCTATTGCCTCTTTATCCCCTTTCTATAGTCAAAGAAGGAAACATGAGCCATTCTGACAACCCCACTGCGTTGGGTTTGTGCCTGGCACGCTTTTGGTAGTTGGGCAGGGGGCTACTGGCGTGGTTCCCATAAGAAGCTTTGAGAAGCTCCCCCAGCTCCAAGTTGGACCTCCCTCTGGCCAAGGCCGAGCCAATCAGCGCTTCTTTGATAACATATTTAACCTTGTGAGTGAGTTCCTTTTGTTTTAGGAGTTCTTTTGTTTGGGAGAGGAGTGGGACATGGTAGAGACAACCATGTGGACATTGAGATCAGTGAAGAAGGGGGAGGGGAGGCAGCCAGAGCAGCCATTCCCGTTCGGCCCATGGTGAGATGGCAGCTGAGCCCTTGCAGCCCTCAGAGATCAACAGTGGGGCAGGATCCTGCTTGCGGCCCAAGGACGGCCCCGCTACCAAAACCCCGCCAGACATAAACCCAGCACACCCACACGTTGTGAACCTGCTAATTGCAGTAGTTCATGGTGAAAATAATACAGGTTGGGTTCCAGACTAGGAGGGGCTGTGTGTCGCTTTGGTTTATTCATACTGAAGCCATGTAAGTCATTACTTGCAAAATTTTTAAAAAAGGGAGGAGAGGAAGTTTCTTGTGTTAACCTGGTAGATAAAAGATCTCGAAAAGTTAAGTATATACTAAATAAGCCAACCTTTTCTATATAAGTGAGTCTAAAGCTCTATTTTTATGAAGCTTGACTGAGTTCTTTTTCTGAGTTTTGTGGCAAATGGAATATGTCACTATGCTTTTTGGCCAGTCCTCTTGTGTTATATAAGTGGTTTATGGATTTCTAATTAAAAATATGTTGATAACCTTCCTTATTTCTTTTCACTTTTTAATTTTTATTTGTGTTTTCAAAGAACTATTTTTTGGCTTTGTCTTTTTATTAATATGAAAATATTAATGCCTAGTAGTCTGATACATATTCTGTTTTGTCCTTCCTATTTTTCTTCGTTATTGTTTCTTTGAAGTAAAGTGAGCAAATACAATGATAATGCCTTTACCACTGAAGAAAACTGAAATAACACATCTATGTTTTGTTACAGAAAACGTGGGCAAACTGAAGAAGCTGGAATATTTAAATGCAGCTTTGAACAACATTGAAAGAATTGAAAATTTGGAAGGTCAGGTTTTGAACAAACCATTTTGCCTTTTCATATTGAAACACTTAAGTTGTGACTTAGTGTAAAGGAGGGTGGAAGCCCTTAACTATGTTCACCAGTAAAGGCACTTGTGGATACTTAGAAAGAGCCTTTTTGTGTGCAGTGTTTCAGTAAATGCTTCTTTATAGCATTCCTACTGCTGAAGTGTTGTCATTGAACTATCTTAAATGTATTTTAACTTGCTTTTTGCATACTCTCTCACCAGTGTTGACAGCTGTGATAGCTCAATTCTTTGATACTTTACAAAGTGGGAGTCAAATTTTTTCGTGAAATTGGTATTTCTCCCCTGTAAAGTTAAGATAATTTGTTGTGTAGGTTACCTGGAGAAATGCTGTTTGTTTTTTAATGCTATGCAGGCTGTAAAAAGTCTTGTGTGAAACATTTTTCAGTAATCAAGTGTCACACACAGGACGTTTCTACTCTGTGCACGGGTGACACTGGCAGTCTGGGGTGTTTCTAAAGAGGCTTTCAGATTATTCTTTTCTCTGTCATTGCTTGAAGTCCTGTCTGGTTTATCTGTGTTTAATCCTTTGTCCTGTCACTATAATCGCAAGTGCAAAGATCTGGCATTTTCCAAGATAAAAACCTGAGATGTAGAACTGCCCATAAACACATTCCATATTACTTGAATAATTTCTGACTTGATCATTTTTTCTTTCTCAACTTTGACTAGGCCAGGTTCTGAAACTTTAAAACATCCACTCTGACAAGGGAACAATAATTAAGAAAAAAAACAGGGTTTCTTCTTGTTTTGTTTTGATTTTAGTTTATTTTGTTTGTTTTGTGGGTTTTGGTTTGGTTTGGTTTTTGTAAGTCTATGAGCTGATTCAAGAGGATAGTTTAAATCAAATAGAAAAATAATCAAATAGGCTAAAGACAAGTTTGTAAAAGTTGGAGAAATAGGTAGTACATTATGTATTCGGCAATTTGTTGAAGAGCTTGCATCTGTTTTCATGCAAGTAAATTTTAAGTTCCTTTATCACGCAGCATTATTTATTACTGTGATTTGTCATTTACTGAGGAGTCAGAACCTTTGGGAGCGCGCCTTGCAAAAATCTGGGTTATTTACATCCCCTAATAAATCATTTTGAGTTGTTTATTTTCTTTCCACTCCCCCATGCATAAAATACTTGCCAAATAAACCTGCAAAAGAAAACAAGTGATTACAATGATGAGCATTGAAGTTGAGCTAGCTCTTAGCTAAACTTTTTTACTCTTAGAGTCAAGGTCATGATTCACAGACAGATTATGATAAAAGGAGAGAGTGATCAATTTTTGGATCTGGATTTCCCAGAGCATTTTATTAGCTAATTTAGAGTTTCTGTTTATAATGAATTATTTTGGATAACAAACATTTTCTCACTGGTATTTGCAATTTAACCAGTGATAAAGTATTCACAATGATAGCTGACATCATGAAGTGGAAAACTGCATCTTGACTTGGAGTGAATTTTTAGCAAGGCTTATCTTTACACTTGAATAATGTTAACTACGATTATCAGCACACAGAAGTTAAACCCATAATTGATCCTGCTCTCTTGACACGATTAGACATTCTTGTAGCCAAGTGGTGAAGACTCAGTTGAGGAGGGGCACCAAGGCAATCAGACTGTTTAAACAAAAGTCCAGCTTATCAAAAAATGAAACATTGAACAGCTCATCTATTATAGCAGCACTGAACACAAAGTTTTGATAGTGATGAAACCAACAGTAAGTTTTGATATTTTGCATTCTATTGAGATTTTCTTCTTTCTATAAATAATGTGACCTCATAAACTTAAGCTGTGAGTTGCTTTTTCACTTGTTTCTTGGAAAAGATGTATTCTGATAGGATGAAATTAGTGTACAGACAACAAATGCAGTTTTATATCAAGTGTGTGCATGAGTGTGTCGTGTACATTTATGTTATGGACCAATTGAATTAACGTTTTTTCAAACAGGCTGTGAAGAACTGAGGAAACTTGACCTGACAGCAAATTTCATTGGTGAACTCTCCAGTACTGAATCCCTAAAACATAATATACATCTGGAGGAACTGTTTCTAGTGGGGAACCCATGTACTGTGTTTGAAGGTTATAGACAATTTGTAGTGGCGACTCTTCCTCAATTAAAAGTAAGATTTTAAAAATTAAGTAAATATCCAAATCAATAATAAGTATTGTTGATTGAATATACTAATCTCAAACAAGATGACTGCCTGTGATAGGAATAGTAGTAGCATTTTTCTTCCTGTCCACAGGAAATTAAATTCTATTCTGAGGAATAAGTGAGCACAGTAAATAATGTGATAGTAAATTGGTTCTGTTTTGATTAAACCATATGCATTTTTTAATTTTTGTGTCAGTTTTATTGGAGATCCTTAAGGCACGTTTTGAAAAAATAAATACATTTTGCAATTCTGGCTTTTTCCTCATTTGTTTTGATACACGCAATGTATTTTTAAATTATTTTCATGATTGCAGAAAGTTACCAGGTTGTTGGTACCGTATCAACAATATGTACCAAACCAATGGTGTAAAGCAGTAAAAAGAGAGAAGTCAATGTAAAAATGCACTATAGTGCATCAACTGTTAATAGATACTTTGAGATTGAGGTTTTGTGCAATGACTAAACTGATGTTCTGATTTCCTGTCATTGAAGCAAGCAGTCCCAGTCCTGAAATATGCTTCTACAATTTCCCTTGGAAAAGCACAGTCGCTTACTTAACTTGTTAAGAGTAGATTCAACTCACTTAATTGGCAGTACACTAACACATCAAAAGAAATAAGTTTGTAATAGCTTCATGAGCTAAATCAAGCTCAGACAAATATCAGAAATGGCTGAGTAGTCTCTCTCTGCTACATGGTCTAAAAAAAAAAAAAAGAAATTCCTGGAAAATGCAAAAAGCAGCTCTCAGACACACAAAACCATTTTCAGATCTGAAAAGCAACTTACTGTTAATCCTTTCTAATACAGTATAACTTTCATAGTGCTACAGAGGTTTGAAAGGTGTATTTTAAATTTTGTACAGAATGTCCTGTATAAAAATTAACCTACAGCTTAATGGATTTCTTGATTTGTATGTGTTTAAAATTTCTCACGTATCTATGTTGATTTTTTTCCCTTTGGGAAGTGTTTAGATAGTAAAGAAATAGAACGTTCAGAGAGGATTCAAGCACTTCAGAACTATCCAGAAGTGAAACAGAAAATCAGAGAACAGGAACAAGCTTACCTTCTCAAGAGGGCCAGAGAAAAAGAAGAGGCTGAAAGAAGGATGCAAGCAAGAAAGGATAAGAAACAAAAGCAAATGGAATCTGAGCTTGGCTTTAACAGGTAACAGTAAGGAGCTAGTTTGTGAGCAAATGTCAGTTTTCTCTTTCTTCATTAAGAATTTTGTTTTTCCTCAGTAAGTAGCTTTTATAATTCTACTTAAATATTTTAGTGGTTTTTTTTAGTGTTGATTCTAGCAGAATTACTCCTCATGCATGTTACCACTAATGAAATTACAAACAATTAATTACTGACCTGCAGACAGTACAATAGAATTTTTGTCTCAAAACTCCAGGCTAAGCTGTCTGGGTGCCAAAACAGTGTAACTGATAGCTTCTTTCAGGAGAACAGGTGGAAATTGTTATTTAAGGCAACTCAGGGGTTTGAGAGAAAGCAGCTGTTCACCTATGATTTTGTGAAAACTGAAATGGAACATTGCAGATCTTTCCAGCTCTAAAAGGCTATGGAATGTTGATTTCTATACTTCTTCCACCTAGTATCACTGACATTACCTGTGCACCATAAGGATTTTTGTCTGGGGTCATCTTCCACTGCCGTTGCCATCCATCTTAGTTTTAATCTAAAAGAAACTAAATTCTGTGGAGCTGGCTGTGGAACTTATCCTCATAGATCACAGCTGGATCACAAATTTAGTTTTCTCTCTATATTGATAGAGAGTTTCTGAAGATTACAGAGGCTTAGGGCTAGGGGGAATAATGATTCAAGTTCTAAGGTGGCACTTGAGGAGATGACTAAGTAAAATGTTGTGACCCTATGAATTTTGATTCTGCTGCTGCCTGATACTGGGAATACTTAAACATGACACGGACTGAAGATTTTCTTTTACCTGGAAGTTGTGAGAATATCTGAAAATTCTGCTCCTGAAATTCAATCTATTGAACTATCTGTCAGGGTTTTCAGAGGGTTAAGCGTAACCCTAGTGTCACTTCCTAGTTAAGTCAATGAAAAACATGATATTGATATATGCTTCGTTAATTGATGAAAGAAGCAGAGCGGAGAACATTATTAAAATATATAAGATACTGTTTTTAGTAGGAATTATAGAGCTATTAGTATTGGGTTAAAAAAATATTTTTGCAAGAATTAATTATCAAGTACTGTTACTCTTCCTCCATTTCATTGGGATAATATTCCGTGTGAACTTGCATAGCCAAGACTCTCTACAGGAGAAAGAAAATCATCAGGCAGCAGGAGATGGAGAACAAGAAACGTGGAGAACAGCTGAGAATTATGAAGAAGACAGAAGATTTTGGGAGGAGCCTACACCATATACTCCAGAATCTAGATTGGAAACTCACAGGTATATTGAAGAAAAACGGAGAGCTAAAGACAATATAAGGTATGCTTTTGTTTTAGTATATTCTATGAATTGATGAAGAGCAAATTTCCCAAGGTACAGAGAAGAAGTAGGTGGCTGCCTCACATTAAATGATACTGAGAACTGGCACCTTAAATCCCTGTTGCCTGTGCAAATATGCTCACTTCTAAGTGAAATATTCAGATTGTTCATTTTATTTTATTTCGTTTTCCAAAATTTATTTATGGTACACTTTATTTTGTTTTTCCTCAAACGACGTTTTAAAATATAATTTCTCTTTTCAACTCCCATTTTATAGCTTTTAGAAGTTTCATTTTTTTGTTAGCTAGTAATATGTTCTGTGTAATTCAATGTTTAATAGTTTTGCTAAGAGCATTTATCTGGAGTGCAGATTGCCTGATATAAATGTCCTAGAGGTCATGATACAAAATTTTTGCACAAGTGACATTTCAGGCACCTTTTCTACGTGACTTAGAAATTTTTTCACATACTTTATCAAAGATATTTGTCCCAAGTAATGAGATTATTCACGTTATCTATGCTATTTGTCATGGTGAATCTGAAGATGTCTGGCCCCTGAAGAGCCTTTAAAACATTCTGAAGTTGTCTCTGGTTTTGCTGAACATGGAAAATTAATGCAGATACTAGCAAAAAAAAGTTATTTTATTGCTACTGGCTTATCAGTTCCACAAACATTGTAAGCATTATATAACAGCATTTGTGCCAGAGATTTTTCTAGCTGTTCTTTTGAAGGGCATGCTTTTTAAAAGATTTATCAAGCCTAAGTATTGAAAAAGTCAGTCCTAGGGAACTCTCCAAGAAATCTGGAAATCTGCATAACGTGTTGCTATTATTAATTCAAAGTCTAGCACTTTCCCAGAAGAACTACTGTGAAACCCAGATTCTAGCTAGTTAGAATTTTGATGTGTTTGGGGATGCCTTGCTCTAGTCAAAAGCAAAAGTGCTTCAAATACTACCCTCTAAATATTCAAGGAGAGTCAAAATAGCGTTACAATAGAGTAGTTAATTTCTGTATTTTTCTAAAGTTCCAAGGATTCAAAGGAGTTAAAAATCCTTTAATGGTTCATTTTGGTTTGGTGATGAGAGTATTGTAAGGTATCATGAGAAAGGTGAGAACAGAAAAGTGCCCTGACAACTTCAAATTGTCCTTGCCAGTGGACAGGAGCTGAAATCTAACATTAATATAAGTAACTCAGTATAAAAGGATGTTTATTTTACTATAAAATTGATACGAACCCAATCAGACCAATGCTAAACTTGAACCTATCGATGACATGTTGAAAGCTGGGGTATAGTTGCACAGTTGATAATAAACTGAGCAGCTCTGGCTGTGGCCAAGGAGTGAAGACTTCCAGTTTCATTCAAAGAAAATTCAGACAAGTGTACAATCGGCTGCAGCTGAAAGGTGCACGGAATCTCCTTTAGCTGCCCTTTGCCAGATCAAAGCCTTTCAGCTCATCTCAGCACAAAGTTAAATCATCTTAAACTCTAATGATTATGACATGACTGAATTTGCTTTAAAATGGTTCACGTGAGCAGACAGATTTCATCTACAAACAGATTATTAACACCTAAAGGGGGTAGGATATAATTGCCTGAAGTATTTCTGAGAACTGCATCTTTAGAACAGAGTGATTCTTCATTCACCAAGTGTCAAGAGTAGGCATTCAGGTGTAGAACCTGCTAGCCCACAAATCCCACATTAAAGCTCTGATTTATACTCTAGAGTAGTATTTAACACATGAATAGTTGTGAATCTTTCTTAAGCAGAGGTTTATTTTATGTAGTCATTCTAGTAGCTCCCCTTGAATATTTTTGTCTTCTTCAAATTCATTGTATTTGTAAACCAAATATTTTTTAAGCTTTTTTTCACCAAAGTGTTAGAAATCTTACATACTGTATTTCCCTCATTAGTGATGCACCTTTAGTGTTCTCTTAATCTTGAATTTATAGTAAGAAATTGGTTCGGGAGCACAAAAAGCAATGCATTGCTGTTGTCTTTTTGAGAAATGGCTTTTTTTAATATGCCAGCTGAAGTAGCCATACATGCTATATTGCCCAGCTAGAGAGGGGATTAATGCAAAGTGACAATTTACGGTGTAAAAAAAGGTTTTTACAGAAAACATAGCCATTTTTTACCTAGATGCAAACAGATTTTTCTCTTTCGTATTACTAAGAATCCTTCCTCTCCTCTCCTTTCTTGTGATCTAAGCATTTATACAGGAAAATACCAGTAGTACAAGTCTTAATGATTTTACAGTTTTGTTTTGGCAGGTAGATTTAAGATAGCTTGGTTATCGCACTAAGTGGAAGTCAGATAGCTGATAGGTGGACATGGATAGTGAAGATAAAAATCTCCGTCAGTAATATGCATTGCAGTTTTTGAAGGAGTAACACAACAAAAAATGTAACAGATGCATCAACAGATAATCTATGTGTATGCACTTCGGCTGTAATGTGTCCTATTTGGTGCTGCTTGTAATCTTTTGACCATTAAAATTCTTTTTACTAGTGCAGAATAGTGCCTGATAGACTTGCTATTTAGAGATATGCTGAGCATTTGTTCCGTAAAAGTAATTAGGATAGCATGAATAAGAAATTACTTTGAATTACGTGCATGTACAGCTAGCAGCAGTGATACCTCATGATTAGTATGACCATTCGTAACTAGAAAAATATCCCATTTCATATGATTAAGTGATCCACTGATTTCTTAAGATACCAGATAAATTTGATATATTACTGTTTGATAATGGACATTGTGACGTGCAGAAGTTATAATCAATGCAAGATGTGATATTACAAAGCATTTGCTCATCTTTAGATGACACTTTTATGGTGCAATTGGACATTTGATATAACCTGTTTTGTTCCTGAAATAAGTTGTAGCCTTAATATCAAATATCAGGTAATTCTTTCTTCTTGCCATAAGCTTTATTCTTTTTTCCTATTAAACATAAAATACCAGAATGTGAAATTATAAACCATTTTTCTTTTTGTTTTGTTAAGAGAATCCAAAAAGAGAGAGAAGCCTCTTTGGACATTGGTCACAGCAGAAGGAAAAGTTCTGAACGTGAATGTGCCAAAGTAAGTAAGATTAAGAGGTTATACAGATTAACCCATTTATAGTTGACTACAAAAATAAGAGGGCTGACAAGTTCTCGTTGCAGTGTTATATTCCTGCTGGGGAAACTGACTTCTAAATTTCTATTCTGATGCTGGAAAAAGAATTAGTTTCCAGTGAGTAAAGTGTTGAAAGTTGTTTCATTTAACATCTTGGCCTTTGATGGTTGAAGAACTTGTTTTTCTGTAAAAGATATAAGACTTTTCAAGCTTTTCCCTTCTATGTTAAGGCTCACTTTCTTGGAGCATCTTGCTAATAGTAGAAAAAGTTTAATTGGTTTGACTGTTAAAGATGAATGTGTGTGAGTAGCCACTTTAAATGTGGGAAAAGTGCATCCAAGTAAGGATTCTGGACAAAATCAGTCTGTCCTCTGCTGACAGATGTAAAACTGGCAGAATTGGGAAGGATGTGTGCTTAACTTCTATGACCTAAGGTCCTCTGACACTGAATTAAGAGATCTCTAGCAACAGAAGCTGCTGATACAGGGAAGCCTCTTGTACCTTACTGTTGACAAAAGCACCTGGGTGACCAAGTGTTGTGGAATGAGAGTGCAGGGATATCAGCCGTGTGTTACCATTGGTTTCAGTTGAGCCAACAGGATATGAGAGTGCAAGTATTGTTTCCTTATAAACATCTCCTCAAAGAGCTTCCTACAGGAGACTGTGATCAAAAGGTGGCCCACAAAGGGCCACTTACCTGTCTGCTGTCCTCTGAACAAATTTTTCCATCTTAAGACTGGTATAGCTGCAGAATCAAAGCTAAGAACATGCTCATAGTTAACATGAAGTATGTTTTCTAAATCTTGGAAATTTATAAATCCATTCAAATTCAGGGAATTTGAAAACCTACATTATAGGATCAGCGCATAATTTTCAGCGGTATAAGGAAAATAAAAGGTAGTGGCAGAAGAACTCATGTTTGCTCTGTCTGTACCAGAAGATACTTACCATTGTATTGGTGTACTTTTTTTGTAAAAATGTGTTGACTGAAAAAAATCTTAAATATTTTCTAGTTCAAAGAAGACAAGTCTTTAAAATAGTTTAAGTCTTGTGTTAAGAGAATGTGATTACGCCTCTAAACAGCAGCAACATTTTGAATAAAGCTCTGGCTAGCCTTTTAGAAGAAACACAGTCCCCTGGAGTTCACTGTTAGTAGCAGTAGTTTGTGTCACCCGGGTTTTCTGGATGAGAATTTAGTCCGTGGATGTGCCCATGTAAAGCCAGACCAACGAGGAGTTTTTGTCATGACTTCAACAAGAATATCACAGCTCTGCAGTGCAATCTGGCAGTGTATTGGAGAGACATAAATAAAGAGATAGAAGCAGACAGATGGCGTTCTCCAAAGTTTTTGCTTCAGTGCGAAAGTCTGAATATCCCTAGCAATGTCCAAGCTTCTCTGATGTTCTTTTGGGAGGTTAGCAGGAGGAATGGCTGCATGCTGCTGAGAACAAACTATTTCACTTTCTCAATTCTGATTGAGCTTCTCCCTAGAAAATGTTGCAATTTTTTTCTCTTTTTCACCTTTCATGTTTTAGTGAATTCTCAAAATTTGGGGTGCAGTAAGAGAAAAAAGCATGAATTGGAAATAACGCTGGTTTGTATGCTTTGCAGTTTGCCATTAAAAAACACACAGAAACTAAAAGCTCCATAAGCTTCCCTGCAAATTGGCTGTATCAGAATACAGGAGAAAAAAAGAGAAAAAAGTATATTTTTAGTGCTGAAAACCTATATCATCTAAACCATTAACGTTTGAGCTTCTTTCTGTTACCTGAACTCAAAGTATTTAAGTATTTTAATGTCACTGAAGTAGTCCAGATAGATTACACTAGGCAAACCCCTCTAATTTTATGCTAGTAACTAATTTATTAAAATATTTATAGGTGGGTTGTTGTTTGTTTGTTTTTTTCTCTACTTTGATACATGAGAAATGTCTGAGTATATGAGGAAAACTCGTAAGTCTAGACTAGATCTCCTTAGAGTTGTAGTAGTACATGTTCTTTTCACTTTATAACTGGTAAAATTCTTTCACAATTTTAAGAACTCAGCCACCAGATCACAGACAGGCAACTGATACAACTACTGCTACAGTCTCATTTTCAACAAATGTATCAGCGATATTGTGCAAATCATGTTTTACTTCGGAAATGCACAGGCAGATTTTTATACTCCAGGCAAATTCATTGCTATGAACAAAGACTGAAATTTTTTAAACATGTGATGAGGTTGGAATTAGCAAGTTGCAGGCTTTTCATGAGCGGTTTTTCCCCTGAAGCTGCAAGCAGAGCAGGCGGATTTCCCCAGCAGATGGCTCTCGTTGTGCACTGACAGACTGAGCTTAATTCTAAGTGACCTTCAGCAGTAAGGGATTTTCTTTTTCTTGTCAGCTGGGTGGGGAGAAGAGAAAATATGAATGACTTTGCTTCAGATGCTGGTATTTTTTTCTGAATTCTAAATTCTGTATCTAAAATGGTCGTGTGACATACAGTCTAAATGCTATTTGTGTTCATCTAAAATTGCTAGCAGTTGCATTTGACATATGCCTTAATGCTTGGTGCTTATTTACTCCATTTGTGTTTACTCCAGAGCTGGTTTTTGTCATTATTACTAGGCTTCACTTCTCTTTGAAAGATGATGAGGGAAACAACCAGATCGTCTTGGATCTTGCTGTTTACAGGTCAGAATTTTTTTTTCTTAGTTTTTGCTGTTCTGAAGTTCTAACACACAGTGTTTCAATTATACTCCGCTCCGTAATGGGGACTTTTCACAAGGAAAACAAATAACATAGGGAGTTGTGGTGAACTGACCACATGATTTTTCTGCCTTATTAAAACAGTGAGCAAAAAACTCAATTTCCCATAAATCAATTCTGCAATTACCATAAGCCTTCCAGAAGCCGGAAGCGTGATAACACCGGCCATAAATTTCGGAAAAGAAAACAAACTTTCTCTTTTCCGCCTCACTGCACAAAGGGAGCACATCGATCCTGCCAGGAGTGCCCCCCCCCTCCCTCCGCCGCTGCCGGAGAGGAGCGAGGAGGAGGGGGGGAAACTGAACTGAGCTGTCAGCGCAGCCCCCTGAAGAAGCCAAGCAGCCAGAGAGGGGGGAAACTGAACTGAGCTGTCAGCGCAGCCCCCCTGAAGAAACCAAGCAGCCAGAGAGGGGGAAACTGAACTGAGCTGTCAGCACAGCCCCCTGAAGAAACCAAGCAGCCAGAAAGGAGGGAGCAGCCGCCGCGGAGAGCCGCCGGGCAGAACTGCTGACTCCCACTGCTCTAGGAACCCGGGGGAGAGAAAGAAGGTGTGAGCCGCCACCGGCCGTGAGTTGCGCAATCGCTGCCACCTCCGTGAGC
>VZZY01023189.1:0-12924 GCA_013400335.1 Eurystomus gularis | reverse complement strand
GCCAGAAAAAGACGCTCCAAGCTGGGAGCACCAGACTGAAGAAGAAGTTGTGCCGAAGAAACTGCACCAAAAGCTGTGCTGCCAGAAAAGACGTGCTGCCAGAGAAGTTGCACCGAAGAAACTGCACTGAAAAGCTAGAAGCTGCTGACGTCATCAAAACAGTCCAAGTCTGCTGGTCAGGTATCGTTGCCGTTCCATGGGGACCATCGCCGAACGCCGAAAGGGCAGATGACGACACATGCACGCACACACACGCACCATCCACACATACAGGTCGTATTTTGACATAATTAAGTCCTTATTTGTCCTTATCTCTCGGTGGGTGAGAGAGAGAGTGAATGGGTGGGCGTGGCGTTCTTTAATATCGTAATATTTCCATAGAGTAAATAAGGTTTTATTAGAATATATTTAGTAATAAACTTGTTAAATACTCATTTGGGTCTCCATGTTTGCTTGCGAGCCTGGTGGGGAGATATTCCACTTTGCCCTCAACCCTTCTCCCTTTGGGAGGTGGTTGGACCTCTGCGCTCCCGACCGCGACAGGAGTAGTGGAATCAATCTTGAATCCTGTGCCAAAGAAATGAAGCTGAATAAATCAGACCCTTCAAACTGTTCTGTTACTCCTGAATGAGTAACTCCTGTTATCTAATAGTCCTTTTTGGAATTGATGTTTTATGCAGTCCACAGGCAGGTTTCCTCCACACCTGTTCTTTTATACGTATATAAAACCTTTTTCATTCTTCATTTGCAGATTAGGGTTGTAGGGAATGGAAGTTTTGCCCATTGTTTGGTCCTATAAATGTTCCAGTACAGTTCATGTTCTTCTAGTTAAATTCTTCTCCTCAAGAGAGAGTAGTGCAGTCTTGTCCTACTTTTCCTGCTTCCTGGAAAGAGTCTATGTCCCATTCTATCTCCTGAACTGTGCCAAGGCATTGCCTGGAAGAAATTCGGTTCAACAAGGCCAAAATATGACAAGAAAACCTGATAACTATTTGATAGTATATACTGCTAAGCAATACAGTGTCCTTGCCAGCACTTCAGGAAGGGATCGGAAACCCACAAACTTATTTACCCATAATAGGAACTTGTTAGAGTAAAGCTTGAACTACTTTTATAGCACAGAAACTCTGTTCATGCCAGGTATTCTTCCCTTAAAACTCATTTTCCTCAAAAGAGGCCTGCTCCATGTTTTTGAATTATAACAGGTTTCTTTTTTTCGACTCTCAGGAAATCTGTTCAGGTGCAACAAAATGTTGGATATGTTGTAATATTCTCTGCTCAATCATAAGAAGTGAAGACTAAAAAGTTTGGAAAATTCACCTGAGAAATAATGTTCTAAAAGAAAGGAAATAGGGAATACGTACAGGTGAATTCACTTGAGTGTACATGTCACGTGATGAAGAGCAGATGTTAAAGTGGAGCATTTACAGGTCACAAATTTTGTTTGACAGTAGCAAAATTTAAAAGTACTGTTTTCTTGGTATATAAAGTGTTTCTGTTCATTGTTTTCCAGCAAATTCTGTGCAATAAAAGGAACTCTTATGATACATTTACTAGTTAAGCCTTCAGAAATTATCAAAATACTTTTACAATTTTGAATCACAAATAGATTACTTTGCATATTAATGTAAAACACTAAACTAATATTTCACAGAGTTTTTGAATTCTTGCAGTTATACAATAGCTGATGTGGTGAACTGAACAGAATTTAGATATTATTTGAATTGGCATTCTGTGAACAAACATGTTTTACTTCCAAAGACATTAAATCCTAATAATACATGATATAACTTAATAACTGAAATTGAAGTTTTATTTTACAAACTGCAGAATTATCACTAAAGAGCTATATAGTCTGCACTGCTTATTTACTCTATTGTAGATTGATTCATTTATTTATATTTCATTCTGAAGGCATTTGGACACTTCTCTGCTTGAGGTTGATATCCAGCCAACTTACATACGAGTACTGGTGAAGGGAAAGGTTGGTGTTCTTACTACATTCATTTCAAACCAAGAGTTAATGCTTACTATAGTTATTCAGTGGACTCTGGATCTGCTTTTCCTCAGTTACCAACTGTGCACTGCTGCAGAAAAAATGTTCTTTCATACTTGCATTATTTTGGACCGCACAAAAACAGTGGAAGTCCTAACCAGAACACATGCAAAGCCTGAAATGAAATTTCACTCTAGCTTTCTCTGCTTTTTTCTTCTTATGCACCCCCACAGTGTACCATAATTCACGTAAGAACAGAGCTTGCTAGTTGCCTCGGCTAGAATTAGGCAATTTCACAATCTAGAATTTATAGCTGACAGAAACAAATAGTTATATATTCTTTTGAAAGGGCAGTTAACATGTCATTCCCGTTTTCTCAGTGGTTTTAATTTTATCATCACTTTTTAAAAAAATTCAAAGTACGTAAACAGGAAGCAAAAATTCCTATTTTTGACTGTACCAACTGTATAAACAAAACTCCAGAATTACTTTATGTCTAAAATAGACTGGATAATCTTTTTCTCATTTAATTGCTAATATAAGTCAAGAATCATTTTATAACCTTCTTTAGAAATGTCACTTCAGGAATGACAGCAATTCAGTAATATACATAGGACTATATTTGTAAGTAAAAGCTGTTTAACGTGCTAATAATTTATTAGGATGAGTAATTCTACATATAAAATGAGAGGCTTTAGACCTATACTGTCCTTAAGATCAAAGGATGTAATAGCGATGTTTCTGCATGTGTTCTGTCCAGGTCAAAAAAAAAAAGAGATATTTTAGCATGGTATACTTCAATCCCATATTTTCTCATAGCCATTTCAGCTTGTGCTCCCTGAGGAAGTGAAGCCAGACAGCAGCTCTGCTAAAAGATCACAAACAACTGGTCATTTAGTTGTCAGCATGCCAAAGGTATGTAAAATAATCTGAGGAGATGATATACAAAGATACTTAAATGTTATGAGTTTTGGGGGAATGTTTCTGAGTTGCAGATAACTTGTGGCTCACTAAAGTTGTTAAGCCTTTCCCATCCAGACATATTTTCCAAGGAAGGAACATTCCAGAAAGACAACCAAAAAAGAACCAAACCATAGGATTTAAGATCCCTTTAAAGGAAAACTATGAAAATCAGTATTAATAGAACTATGTATATTTCCTTTATTTTCAACAAAGCCAGCTTTTTTATATGAAAAGAGACTCTGCAACCCATACAGAATTGTATAGATTTGTAGGCAGGATTTTTTTAAAATAACAGAAAATAAGCAATTTAACTACTTTCTTTTTCCACCTTCTGAAGTAATAAAAGCAATTGCATTTTTCAAAATTTGTGTGGCCACATTTGGTTCACATTTTGTGAACCAAACACATTGTGTTTTGGTTCCAGGACAGTGATGATGTACTACTCTCACGTCTCAGGCCATCAGACCAAGAGTTGCTTAATTCATTTTCCCTTCATGCTCTCCCTGGATGGAAAGGATCTACTGACCAACCGTACAAAGTACATGGAATTGCAGAGCAAAAGGGTTGTGGCAACATGGTGTTGCGACTGAAAAATGCTGCACAGCAGTCCCTAGTACTTAAAGAAGCTTGGGTAGAAGTCATGGTCCCCTAACATAACCCTGCTCCCCTATCTCACCTGTGCGCTGATGTGTCCTGTATGGTGCCATGCTGATCAGGAATCAAGGCAACTGAGAGCTCTGCTGACAAGTAAAAGCAAATTGGCTTGAAGTTTTTGTATTCGCGCTCTTCCCTGAGAGAAGTTCTTGCCCAGTTCTTGCAGTGTAAACGAGAGCAAACTGGTAGATACGTCTGCTTTAGTTCCTCTCCACTGTGAGTCTTCCTATGGTTTCAGTAGATGTAGCTTGTACCCTGGATGTGTAAGTGGTATTTTCACTTGTGGGATGATATAATGAATAGATGAGGTAGAATCAAAGGTGGAATCAGGACATTTCCTTCCCATTCCAACACATCTGCCAAAAAATTAGACAATAGAGAAGGAATGACCACTAATGAGGAGTAGTTGAAGACATGGAGGTCAACTTGCCTTACTGAAAGAGGCAGTAAGAGAGGTAATGAGTAGCCAGCCAGCAGCCTGTGGAAGTTTAGAAGGTGTTAGAGCTCAAATACAGGAAAGATGAGGCAGTGTGAACCATAATAGAAGACAAGAATCTGAGTGGCAGAGGTGTCTTCAGGTTTGGGGTATGATGGATGGGATGGTAGCAGAAGCAGGAAGGCATTTGAGGTGGGACTTGATGTCTGGTGCCAGGCTGAGTTCTTGGATCTGCAGGAAGGGCAGAGATGGATTGCAGGGCTTGGAGCAGACAGAGAGCTGGAAGTTTTAGGGAGGTAGGGCTCTGGAGATGAGAATGGATTGTATGGTGGGGTTCTGGGAGCTGGGGGAGAGGTTAATCAACTTCAGCATCTTGCTTTTCAGCCATTATGCCTTTGGAGGGTTGGGCTGCTTTTAAGGCTTCTAGGACTACATAATGTATTTTTGGCTTTCAGAAATAGGCTAACCCTGCTTGTGGATAGATAGAGTAAAATTTATTTTTTTTTTTTCTAGCCTCTAGTAATTTTCTCTGCTGTGTAGGAGCAGTGGGACATGGTGCTACATCTGAATCTGCCAGGATATATCAAATAAAGCATTTTCTTCTGAAGGAGGAGCCTTCAGCTGCTATTTGGGGTCATTTTTTTCTCTTTGTGCTCTGACTGAATTCTAAGACTATGCAATTAGTAGCTGTAACTAAGAAGTTATTTTTCAGCTTTTGGCTTTTTCCACTTGTGGTTCTATAACTTCTATGTTTTCTTCTGTGCTCCAGTCCCAAACCATCTGTCTTTCCTTACATGGACAGCCTCTCATTAATTCACAAACTGCTGCCCTAGCATGAAGCTTGCAGTTACACCAGGAGCTTAAAGAATGCCGAAAATGGTATTCATTTGGTCAAGATCTGTATTTTGTTAATGTTCAAAATTCACTTGTGTAAGAATTTATGCTCTCCTAAATTTGTTTCTTTAGAACTGAGGCCTTGACATTTGCCATTTTGGATGATGTAATTTTCAAACACTTCTGAACAGCTTTGTTTACTACTTACTTGTCCTTCGGATATTTTAAGCACTATCAGTTTTCTATTCTATAATCTGCTTTTATTACTCATTTGTCTTACTAGGCTCCTTGTGGATGATCAGTGCTATAGAAAATGTAAATATTTCAGAGTCTCTGGGTACATTCAACTCCTGAATGTATCCTGAGCCTGGTTCATCTCAGAATGTCATGATTCACAGATATTTGTGAGACCTGAGAAGAGAGAAGCTCTACAGAATAACTGATGTTCTGAGCTTTGCCTTGTTTAGATTAAAAACTGCTTGTGTAATGGGGACACAGAGAAATACACATGAATGGAGTGCTGCATGGTCTAATGTCTTCATTGTCAATGGATCCAAAAACTTGGGTCCTGGAAAGCAGCTTTGTGGAAAAAGACTTGGGAACCTTGGTGGACACCAAGTTGAACAGGAGATGACAATGTCCTCTTCTACCAAAGCAAGCTAATTACATTCTGGGCTGCAGTAGGAGTGTTGCCAGCAGGTTAAGGAATGCCAGCCTTCTCTATTCAGTGTTGGTGAGACACACTTGGAGTACTGTGTCCAGTGCTGGGCTCCCCAGGACAAGAGAGATGTGAACATACTGGAGAGAATCCAGCAAAGGGCCACAAAGAGGATTAAGGGACTGGAGCACGTGAGGAAAGACTGGAAGAGCTGGGACTGTTCAGCCTAGAGAAGAGAAAGCTTGAGGGGATCTTATCAATGTATATACATACCTGAAGGGAGGGTGCATAGCAGGATGCAGCCAAGCTATATTCAGTGGTGCCCAGTGACAGGACCGGAGGCAATAGACACAAACTGAAACACAGAAGGTTTCCTTGGAACATCAGGAAACACTTTTTTTACTGTGAGGGTGATGAGCACTGGCACAGGTTGCACAGGGAGGTTTGTGGACTCTCCATCTGAAGTGTTGGGGCCTGGGTTGTGGGCCCCAAGTTGGAGCTGACCTGTGGATGAGTCACAACCTAGCAGAGTGTTTTGTTCTCCAGTTGGCTCCAGGCCCCAGAGGCAGAGCCTGGCCCACCTGTGTGTGGCCCTGCCTTCCCCCAGGTGGTCATGGTTGGGTTGGGGCGAGGCCAAGACTGTATAAATCAGGAGCTGATCAGCTTGTGAGGAGCTTCCTGTTGAGACTGGTTGTGGCTTGCTGAGTGCTCTCTCTCTGTGTTGTGTTTCCCTCTTGGCTCTTGTGGTGGCTGCTGCTACACTGGTTTCCTGCAAAAACGTGGTGGATTTGAGATAGAGAAGAGCAAAGGGCTGTGATGCTTCTGAGGAGATGTTGCTGAGTTTGGTGTTGGCCTGCGTAATCAGAGAATTGGCAGCACACCATCTCTGGGGATATTCAAACTCTGGCTGGCTGGACATCATCCTGGGCAATTGGTTCAAGGTGGCCATGCTGGAGTGGGGAAGTTGGGCCAGATGACCTCCAGAGGTCCTTTCCAAACTCAACCATTCTGTGCATCTGCGAGCCCGTGAATTTCATGGATTTGCTGACCAAAGATGGATTTGTGCTACTTCACGACAACTGTATGTAGCAGATACCAGCCTGTTGTTCTTTGTTCTGTGTTACAGTCACAGAATCTTGTTCTCTTCCCCCAGGACTGAACTAGAGTGCACCAGGTGTATTTTTGGGATACATATCCTTTTCAGATGCTCTCTATCCATACAACTGTTATTGGTATTAATGGGGTGTAATCTAGAAAGCAAAGTATAATGAATAAAGATTAGCAACAACTGGAAGGCCGATAGATATTTTTCTTCCAGATCATTATAGCTGAGGTTATTAACAATGTTTGAGAATACCAAACATTGAGATCATCAACTTAATCTGAATTCTTTTTAGTAAGATAATAGAACAATGTTCATGCAGCTTCTTTCAGGCTGCATCAGTGTTAAGACAAGCCTAGTGACTTTACTGCACTATATTTAACCTTTTTCTTCGTGATAAGTAATTATTATAAAAATAAAATAATTTACAATGAGATAAATGGCCTAGCACATTCCTTAGGTAACAGATACATTAAAAATGCTATTAAACTAAAAATAGTCCCCTATAATATGCTTTGTGCTATACCATCCTGAAACTATCTCTCTTCTCAGTAACAACAGAAAGCTAACTGAATTCAGTGCTTTTCCCTTGCTTTAGTGAGTTTCTGATCAGGTTACTAAAGCTTTCACCATTCATCTTCCAGTTCCCTAGCCTTTAAAATGAGAACCAAAGCCTCTTTCCTCGCCTCTCTGACCTTGCCATGCCACAGATGTTGGAGGTAGTAAATTCTACATGAAGTGAAAGCAGGCAAATCATTTTGACCTTCTTTTCTTGAGATATTTTTCTTAAATGTACTACTTACTGCACAGCATATCACTGTAGAATGGATGTCATTCCAAGGCAGTGTCTACCAATATTTTTTGGAAGGTCATCAAAACTTTCAGAGAAATGATATAGTGCCACTTTTAAAGTGTAGTGTTTATACTGTAATAATCATCTGTACAGAGATTTTGTGTGAGCAAGGAGTTGATAGTGGCTACATGGTACTTGCTTCATCTTCTGAGAAAAATATTTGTGACATGAATCATTTCAAACCTTGAACCTCTATGCTCTGGCAGTGTCATCCTTGCAGATGATGCAGAAAAATTAAAACCAGAGAATTGCTTTAATAGACTTTGACCAAAATCGACGTATTAAATCACTTCTTTTGTAAAATGTCATCAGGAGATTATACCAGTAGCACTTTAATGCCTGAGAAAAAGCATCAAAAACCAGTGGTATTAGCAAGCAGGCTTTATGTAGAGTTCTGAGACATTCTGTGCCATGTTTTAAAACTTCGCTTTCCTTATCTTAGAGAATCAGAGAGAAAAATTTGGACTTTTTTATTAATTCTTTATTATATAAGCAGTCACAAATGAATTCTGACAGCTTTTTATTACCTGGGCCTTCAAAAGCATTGAGAAATTTAAAGATCAATGAGAGTTAGGTTTCTTAATTAACTTAAAAATCAGAGTGGTGTATATTATGCGTGTCAGCATAAAGGTTATTTGATAGAAATTCATTATGTAATTCTCACTTATCTAGGTATGGTAAATGAAGTAATATTTCATTACCATCAAAGGCATGTGGAGACCTACAGCTGTGGAACCCTAGAAATCTATTAGCCCTTCGGAATAAATGTGTTACCGAGAAACTCTCTGTTACTCAGTGGAGTTCCTGTTGTTGAAGAAAACCACTGTAGGAAAAAGTTGGCAACTGAAAAGATGACTCAGCTTAACAATACTGTTTTCATATATTCCTTCTGTTTTCTGAAATATTTTCCAAATTCTATTTAACACATCTTTTTCTAGAAAATTCTCTGATAATGATCTTAAAAAAGAAAATTCTCTGATAACGATCTTAAAAGAGCTCTCCTTTCTGTTTTCTGATTAATGCAAAGATTAGCAATAGTTCACAGAGAAACTTTCAGAAACCTTCTTTATATTCATTTAGTCTGTCTTCCTGTACACCACAGGCTTGGATTTTTTGTACAGTTATCTTTCTACTGAGCCCAAAGCCTTATTTTTGGCCACAGCTGAAGCTATGGCAATTCTGTTTTCCAGAACAGTTATCCTCACTTGATCACTGTCATGAAGAGATGGACAGTCAGCTGCTGGCTTGGTGAAGGTCACATACCCTTGTTGCATATGGAGTTATGTTTCAAAAAGAAAAATTTTAAAGTATCACTATTTTTTTTGCTTCAACAGGGGTAGGAGGACATCTTTTGAGAAGAAGAGCTTTTATGTCAATATTTGATAATTGATAATGGATGTTCTATTAGGCAAATCCTAACCCTTCCCTAAGTTTCAGGACCACTTGTTGTCAAGGAAGCCTTTTCTGTTGATTGCAGAATCAGCAAATTTCCTCACCATCCTTGATGATGTGTTCTAAGGGTGAAGTGAGGAACATTAGTCACAAGGGGATCAAAGGAATAAATCATTGTTAAAAGAATGGAACACTGGAGGGCCTCCTGAGAAGAGAGAGAAGGTCCAAAGAAGCAGACTGTCCTTCCCCAGAGCACGTACAGAATCAGAAGGAATAAGCCTCCTCACAGTGAATTTCATAAATGAATGACAGAAGCTACAGGCTCTGTGTTATTTCTTGTAGATTTTTGAACAGAGACTAAATTCATTGAGCTTCTGGACCAGACTACTTTCAAATCATTTGCATGAAGAAATAGTCAATAAAGTGAACTATTTTGTATAGTTCCTGTTCTCCTCCTTCCTTTCAAATGCTTAAAGGGTCCCTCCCCCATGATGTTAAAAAGGGGAAGAGATTATCTTCTGCCATGAGATACCTGTTGGTCAGTAACACATCTTCCAAAAAATGATGATGGACATGTTTTCTTTGAGAAGAGGAATTCACTTGGACTTAGAATTTGAGATTCTGTTTTTGGAAAGGAGCTCAGAGAGTTTGTGGTCACTTGTCACTTTTATAAAGAGTGAGGAGAAGCCCAGACTGCAGCAGGTTCTTTAATAAAGATGTCTGAACTTGCGCGTGGACACCAGAACTGAAAGGCAAGTGAGAGACACATCATGAGCCAGTTTGTTAGCTATTGAGAAAATCAGTAATGTGCATTATTAACATGGTACTAAAGAAGACAACATATATTTAAATACAAATAGATATATGGGTTTAAATATTTTTTATATATGCTCATATATATATATTTGAATTCCATTCCATTCAAATAATTTTATTAAAATTGCCTTATGCATGTGTTTCATACTGCATGAAGAGTGTTTAAAAATGTAACATAAAGAGTAAATGTCACAAGAAAATTTATTCAGATTCTTTATTTTTGAGAGATTATTTAAATGCTTGTGAGCATAAATATCAACTTTTATGAGAATTATTTTTCTTTCTATTTTTATTTTAGGCTAAAGAAATAATCCTGGCTAAGCAAAAAGTATCAACATCGGTTAAACATTCTGACTGCAATACACCGCAAAAAAATGCAAGACGGTAATTTCTTTTTTCACATGAGTATTTTTTTTTGTCCGTGTGCTATTCACATGCCAGAATATATACTGCTTATTCTGTTATTGCTGAAAGTATGAAAATATTGATTTGTATACTATTTCTAAAAGCTTTAGACTAATAGCCTGCCTGATGTTGTTTATAAAGTGATCTGCTCCAATAGCAGAGCTAAAAAAGCCCTTATTTCTGCTAATCAGTTTTGTTCCATCAGCTCATTTAGATTCTTAAACAGGTATATACTAAATCGAAATCACCTACTGAGAATTGCCTCTGCAGAGCTCCTTGCTGTGTAACCCAAGTCTGAGAATGATTTAGAAAGAGGTGATTTTGAATCTTTCTCAGAAATGTGTTTGCTCGCTGGTGTACAGGTTGAGCTACTGCACAAATGGTTTCAAAGAGCAACTCTGTGAGGTTTTATAACATAGGTCTATCCTATTAGATATGAGGTAAACTCCAGCTCTTGAAATCTTGCAGTTGATGAGTACCAGAAGCGAGCAAATATCAGTGATGCACTATTTTTTGGCTTCATTCTTAGCAAGTGTTACTAGCCATTGCTGTAGAAAGACACTTGGGTTGATGGACACTTGGCTTACGTAAAAATGTTGTGATGTATCTTTTAATCTTTCCTTTTCGTCGTGCTGTAGGCACAGTAACAACAAAGTTCATTAAGCCATTTATCTGTTCATATTTGAAGTGTTGCATTTGTTTCCTTGTTTGATTTCATTGTGGTGAATGTTGATGGAAAGGCTAAGCACTTAGTAAAAAATAGCATCGTGGATCATGGGTATTCTTGGTCTCAATCAATATTTACAACATTGGCAAAATGACTCTGCAAGAATCAGATGTCATTGATTCTGCTTTTTATTTCATATTTTAAAGAGCAGTCAAGACTTCTTTTCTTGAATGGCCTACGTGATAAGAAGATGATAGGGTGGCTGCAAGAATTTGCTGAGTGGCAAAGTGACAGCCTCCAGGATCAATACAGGCTGGAGGATGAAGGGATTGAGAGAAGCCCTGCAGAGAAGGGCTTATGGTTACTGGTGGATGAAAAGCTAGACATGAGCTGGCATTGCATGCTTGCAGCCCAGAAGGCCAGCTGTATCCTGGGTTGCATCAAAAGAAGTGTGGCCAGAAGTCTGAGGGAGGGGATTCTGCCCCTCTACTCCATGCTGGTGGCATCCCACCTGGAGTACAGTGCCCAGCTGTGGAGTCCTCATAACAGGAAAGACATGGACCTGTTGGAGTGGATCCAGAGAACAAAAATGATCAGAGAGCTGGAACAACTCTCCTATGAGGAAAGGCTGAGGGAGTTGGGTTTGTTCAGCCTGGAGAAGAGAAGGCTCCAGGGAGAGCTTATTGCAACCTTTCAGTACCTCAAGGGAGCTTATAAGACAGATGGGGACAGTCTTTTTAATAGGGCCTGTAGCGATAGGACAAGGGGTAATGGTTTTAAACTAGAAGAACTAAAAATGGGTAGGTTGAGACTAGATATAAGATAATTTTTTTATGCTGAGGGTGATGAAACACTGGAACAGGTTGCCTGGAGAGGTGATAGGTTCCCCATCCCTGGAAACATTCAAGCAAATTGGACAGGGCTCTGAACAACATGATCTAGTTGAAGATGTCCCTTGTCACTGGAGGGGAGTTGGACTGGATGACCTTTAAAGGTCCCTTCCAACCCAAATTATTCTATGGTTCTGTTCTGTGATTTTACTTTGCAAAAGGAATGGTTCTTTCCCACCGAAGTGCATCTAAAGCTTTAGATTCGTTAAAAGAAATCAGTTTTTTAAAAGGCTTATCTTTTTTCCAGGAGAAAACTAGATCTTCCTTCATTAGGTAATTGACATTCTCTCTCTCTTCCAAATGGATCCTGCCAAAGAGCACAAGAGTTGGCAACCCATGGGTTAATAATATGGATTTCCTTAGGACCCTCTGCATGCCTAAGTTTTGGCTACACAATAATTTTTTAAATAGAAGTAATAATGGGAACATGGAAGCGGTAATGTGTAATGGTCCCCTTTCCTGCTAGCCAATGAGCTAAAGGTGCTCCATGGCATAGCCAGACTCCAAGATTTCAATATTTGATTTCCATGCAATTTTAATTAATTATGAATATGCTTACTGCAGATTTTGAAGGAAAAATACAGATTTTACTCTTAAGTTATTACAGGAATATATATCACAAAGTAGAAGTAGGAAAAAAATGTCTTTTGAATTACAGTTCTTACTAAGAATACTAAGTTTTGACCTCTTTAGTTGAAAAGTCGCTGACTAGCCAGATGTTAAAAATTTGCTGAATAGTTGTCTCTAAGATTACAGAAGAATATTCATTACAGTGATTACACTTGACAGCTACAGATGTCTTAGCTAAATGCTGTCAGACATATAATGTGCTAAAATATAAAGTAATGCTTTAAATCTCTTTAACTCTTGCTAGCTAGATTACATGATACTGTCATTACTTCTGCCACGTAAGAGAGATTTCTTCTGGGACTATACAAAACTGTATTTCAAACCTTCAAAGAGACAAGTTTCTATGAGAGGAATTTGACAGATTGATTTATTTACTTATAAAGCCTCTCTTAATGTAGTAGCTGAGTTTGCCATTCTTTACTGTAACTGGCCTCACAATTCATCTGTGAGGTACAGAAGTTGAGTTCACCACAGCTGCATAGATGAAATTCAGATGTACGTAGGAACTGACATTTCTGAAGTCATACTGGAAATTTTAAGAGTAACGGTTACATGAAGTCAATCATCCTTGTCTTATACCCTCAGCTTTAGGCTATTCTTTAACATGTTGTAAAAGAAAAAAAAAATA
>VZZY01023188.1:1751-13773 GCA_013400335.1 Eurystomus gularis | reverse complement strand
TCAACCACCTTTCTAGGAAGCCTTTTACAGGATTTGACCACATTCTTGGTAAATAAATGCTTTCTGATGTCAAGTCTGAACCTCCCTTGGTGCAGCTTTGAACCATTGCTGTGCCTCCTGTCACAGGATCCCAGGATGAAGAGATCAGCACCTCCCTCTCCACTTACCCTTCTCAGGAAGCTGTAGAGACAAATTAGGTCATCCTTCAGCATCCCTTTCTCAAAACTAAACAAACCCAGAGTCTGCAGCTGTTCCTTATAGGACATGCCTTTCAGGCCTTTCACCAGCTTTGTTGCCCTCATCTGGAAGCGTTCAAGTACCTTCATGGCCTTCTTAAATTGTGGGGCCCAGAACTGCACACAGTACTCAAACTGAGGCTGCACCAACACTGAATACAGTAGGAGAATCATGCCTTTTGACCAGCCGGTGATGCTGTGTTTGACACACCCCAAGATGGAGTTTGCTATCTTGGCTTCCAGGGCACACTGCTGACTGACATTGAGCCTACTGTTCACCAGCACCCTCAGATCCCTTTCTGCTGCTCTCCAGCCACTCCTCTCCTAGTTTATAATTGTACCTGGCGTTACTCTATCCCAGATGCAGAATACAACATTTGTTCTTGATAAATTTCACACCATTTATCATTGCTCAGTCCTCCAGTCTCTCTAGATCCCTCTGCAAGGGCTCTTGTCCCTCACAAGAGTCAATAGTACCTTCCAGTTGGGTATTGTCAGCAAACTTGCTAATGGTGCATTCAACTCCTTCATCCAAGTAATTGATAAAAATGTTGAACAGAACGTGCCCTGGGATTGAGCCATGAGGAGCACCTCTGGTGACCAGTCACTAGCCAGATAGCCTCAGTCACTACAACCTTCTGACCCCTGCTGTTCAGCCAGTTCTTCACCCAGCATGTGTACCTGGTCATCTTACAGCTGGACAGCTTGCCCAGAAGGATGTTGTGAGGGACAGTATCAAAGCCTTACTAAAATCCAGATAGCCTACATCCACCACCTTCCCTTCATCTATGAGATGGGTGCCTAGAAGGGTATCAATTAGTTAAACTTTCCCATTGTGAACCTGTGTTGGCTGTATCTGATGGTCACATTGTTCTTTAAATGACATTCGATAGTACCCAGTATGATCTTCTCTATAGGTTTTTCCATGAACTGGGGTTAGACTAACAGGCTGGTAGTTTCATGGGTCCTCTTGTAAAATGGAATAACTTTGGCTAGGCTCCTGTCAGCAGGGACCTCCCCAGACTCCTGTTTTTCTTAAGAAAAAAAAAAAAAAGAAAAAAAAGATCAAATTAAAAGCATATATACAGAAATAAATTTTAAAACTGTTCTCTGTGCATTCTTAAAACTTAATAGCTAGAAAGCAAAGAGGCTTTACTTGCTTGTAAATTAATCTCATGGGGAGAGGCAGCTGAACCATGATTTTTAATTATTAGGAAGTTAAGATACTATGTAAATAGCAGCAGCAGGAGGAAGGCAGAGGAAAACCAAGCTTTTTTGTTTGTTTGCATCTCTTCTGGTTTCCATTTTAACCAATCATGCTAAGCCTATGCAAAAATAAAGTTCCATATTCATTTTAGATTAAAAATAGATACAAATGATTGCATAAGAAACAGCACAGTAATGCTTTCAGCGTTGTGGTGGAGATTAAGAAAGAAAAGGAAACTTTTCCTCAAGTCTGAATTAAGTGTCTAGAGTAATAGGCAATTTCATATGTTATTTTCACAGTCAGTAAGAATTTGATGGTCAGAGGCAGAAGAGTAGATTGAAACAGAGAAGTGGAAGGAAAATCAATTTCTGGACATTGTGGAAAATACCTAGCAGTTGCATTATAGTTTTGGTCTTTCATGCCATTGATTCTTGGGTCTCCTTTAATTGTGATGGTTCTTGTACTTTGAGTTATTCTCTCCCTTTTTGACACACTTCCTCATCTCAAAGTTTCTGGTCCATTGTTAAGTCCTGATTCTCATGTTGGTAACATACTACTGCATGTTCATCTCATAAGAAAGCATGCTTATTTTGGTAGTGGTCTCATTGTAAGGTTGGGACACATATAGATCTCCTCCAAATAAAGAAACCCACAAGGAAACATGAAGTAGTTTTGCAGGCTTATGGAGCCTCAAAGAAACGTGAGAAATTTCTACTTATTTTTTTTTTAGGAAACTACAAATAGGGCAGCATGGGTTGGTGTGAGTTGTGGAATTTACACTATGGCCATGAATGAATGATTTGTGGTAGAGGAAAGATCTCAAGGTTTTCTAGCATAAGTAGGATCCTAATTCCAATCTGCACTGTCTTCAAAACTGTTACACTATTATCCTCATTTTTTATTAAGTTAGCTGAGTTGCCATCCTTGACGGTATTTTGCAGTTTATTCTGTAAAATGGTCACATAGTGGGATTTGCAATTACTTGCAGTATTTTCCAGCTTTGTATCTCCTCCCAGACAATCCTTTGAAGTTTTCCCCACTGACTATTGTTCTTTTTTTAGCTCCTGTGATAGTTCCTGTGCTTTTGCCTAGCCAGATTTAGCTTAGCTTTTGATTTTTCTCATGAAATAGCTGAAACTTTGTCCCGTAGTTGTCTTCCTCTTAAACAAGTGCTCTGACAAGGGAAGAGCCCAAGTCTTCAGAAGTTACATTTTAGTATCGCACCACCTTTTGATAGCTTTTTGAGCACAGAGGAGGAAATAGTTAAGAATTAGTGCTTGTTTCTTTTTTTTCTGTCTCTTAGTGAATCTAAACTGTACCAGGCTTACAGAGATGTTAATGGATGACAAAAGATTGCACAGCAAGCATGCAGGGAACGGACGTATGGACAAGGCCATATGTTGTTATTTAAATACCATTGCATCAGGTAGACAGTAACAACTGAGATGCCCTTTTGCACCCCAAGACCAGCACATCCTAATGCATGTTTGTTCTGATGTCCATGAAAGATACATGTTGTAGCAATACTCATGCAGTGAGTTCCATGACTCTGGAATGTTGTGTATGGCAACTGCATTGTGCAGCACTGTCCCTGTGGTTCAGTAGCCTTTTGGTTAGGTTAATGCAGTCAAAAAACCCAGACTACCTTTAGGGAGAAACTTGGTCCTCATGAAAGAAAATATATTGGAAGTAAGTCCTCAACAAAGGACTAGACATTGGGTCAGATGATCCCCTGGAGTCCAGTTTTGTAATATAAAATGAAGATGGATTGAGCTGCTTCCTGTCTGCTGCAGTTGTAGCTGGTACACGGATTGGTTTGCACAGGCTATGCCAGAGGCATTGCCTTAGCTGAACTTTTAACTGGTTTTAAAGGATTTACTTTGTTTAATATGCTTGTGGTCTGCTGCATCCTCCTGTGTAATTTTACTTTTTATAACATTTTTAATGAAACTTATTTTTTGCCCTTAGCTTTATGGAGTCACTGAAATGCCAGAGAATAAAAGTAGTTAAGTAGAGTAATGGCCTAAAATGCAGTTTGTAGTTCTTTGTTGGTACATTTTAAAGAATGCTCTCTGCAGAGCAAAATCCCACAGGGGAATGAGTATGCCCCCAAAGGATATTACCTATACTATTTTATTATTTTGTAAGAAAACAAAAAGAAGGAAGTCTGGGGTTTTTGTCATAGTCTCATATAGCTGGGCTGAAAGAAGCTTTACCGTTGTCTTTGCCATCTCTTTACAGTAGTATTTTCTTAAAAACTAACAGATTTGGCTCAGACCTAAAGAGAGGCTCACATGAAGTGAAGACTTGTGTGCACTTCAATCACCTCACTCTAAAACGGCAATTTCCAAACCTTTTCTCCAATGGCTGCCTAATTCTGGGCATGACTTACCTCTATGGGCACCTTGGTTTCTCTGGATGAATTTTTTTTAAGGCCTCGGCCGTTATGGATGCCCACAGGTGCCTCAGGCATGTATTCTGCCTCATAGTCTACAAAAAATATAAACCAATGAGTACCAATTTTCTGAAGTCATTACAGCTGAAACCATCCACCTCCTCTCCTGTATTCAGAACATGCACCAGCATCTGTATCTTTTTTTCTGCATATTCCTATTTCCCAGGCCAGTTCCTTAACCATCATCCTTTCTGGTTGTCAGAGTGAAGGTCTGAAAGATTTAGAGAGGTCCCAAGGAATCTGAGAAGTTTCACAGCCCTGAAGATTTCTTATCTATTTTACAGAGAAGACAAACACAGACTGTAGAGCACAAAAGCGGAAATTAAATCCCCTTCTTCATTTCTGATCTGGACATTATTGTTTTATTTCCTTTGACTGACTGCATTGCATTCAGTGTTTCCCTTTTCTGCAGAAACAGCTTCAGCAGGAAATGGCATTTGTTCTCCTACTAAGAAGCAGAAAACTGGAATGGATACCTTTAGTGCTGCTGAGTTAGGGTATGTGTTTCCTTTCCCTGCCTCTGAAAACAAGGAGCGTGATAATGAAGGCCCATGAAAATACAGGGTGGATCTTTGTAATTATACAGGTAGAAGGATTTGTCAAGTATCTGCATCTAAACATAATTGTCCTACCTTTTGCTGCAATACCATGGCTCCCAAATGCAAAAGAAGAGCTACCTTTTTAAGTGGCATTTTTTGCAAGAAGGGATCCATATGCAGAAGCCTCCTACAGAAACTAACATGAAATATATGCTCATTCTGTCCTTTTAGATATTTATAAAATATGCAGCTATTCAAAATCCTCCCATTCTTCATCTCATTAGACACTATAAAGAAAGAGTGTGCCTGGTCTGCATGAACATACAAGACTCTGAGGTGACCTTATAACTGCCTTCCATTTCTTGAAAGGAACCTACAGGAAGGCTGGAGAGGGACTTTTCACAAGAGCGTCCAGCAACATGATAAGGAGAAATGGTTTTAAATTGAAAGATAGTAGGGTTAGACTAGATCTTAGGAAGAAGTTCTTCAGTATGAGGGTGGTGAGATACTGGAATAGATTGCCCGGAGAGGTGGTGGACACCCCCTCCCTGCAGGTGTTCAAGGCCAGGTTGGATGAGGCCTTGAGTAACCTAGTCTAGTTGAGAGGCCTCCCTGCCCACGGCAGGGAGGTTGGATTAGATGATCTCTAGGGTCCCTTCCAACCTGAACCATTCTATGATTCAGTGGTTTTTGTAGATATGTTGATAATACATAAGCAAACACAGAGAGTTGTTCTCTGCTGGTAACTTTTTTTCTGTTTTATTTTCAACATATGGAAGAGAACAATCTCCTACAGTGCCTTTTAACTCAACAGCTAACCTTCATCTGACTAGCTATGGAGGTAGCTGGTTAAAACCAAGATAGTGAGTTGTGCATACAAGATGAGCCCTGCAGAAATCTCCAGGAATTTCCAATAGCATTAAAAATATGAAAGTACTGACACCCATTAGCTGGCCATGATTTTTCTAAGTCTGCTAATATATTGCTCATTTAAAGAAAAAACAAACCAACAAAAAAAAACCCCAAACAAACAAAAAGATTAAGATGTGTGATAAGAAATGAAAAATGTTGGGTGAAGTGTCCAACTATAGTAAGAATCCTATCGTGGAACGCATTTGTACAAAAAAATAGACCATATCAAGTTCAAATAGACTTAAAAGGCCTTGTGCAGCCTAATTACTCAAATTTGTAGTGACATTTTGAATTGTTAAAGTATTATTGTTTTATAGAAATGAAAGAAAAAATAATTATTTGTTTTTACTGGCTCATCTTGGTTGATGTTACTTGCTGCTATATCCATTAGTCTTATGTGATGTAAACAAACCTAACAACTTAGTTGCTTACCAAAGATCTGTTATTGTAATGCAAAAAGCCTGTGGTACTACAGCTCCATAATTTGTAATTCTGACAAAATTCTTCTTGGAAATCTACAGTGAGAGTATAGAGGATCAGTTTTGGCCAGTGTCTTCTATGTAAAGGTTGTGCTTCTAAGTTTTCCTTCCTTCCCTTTTACTAAAAAATTACTAAAAATAATTCTACTGGAGAGAGACTATTTATATTGCTAGACTGTGTAATTGATTAGCAGATGCTCTGGTTTACAATACAATGCCTGTTTATATAAGAGCCACAAAATGATTGCCTTATCTTTCACTGATCGCTTATGAAGCAAATTAGCTCTTAGAGTAAGGATTTGTATGATCCCACAAATTAAGCCATGTATTTGCCAGTTGCACTATTTAATTAACAGATATGTCTTCCTTATGACCAGCAGGCTGCAAGTTCATTTCCTAGGGGCATGTACTAAAGCCTTTTTTATTCTCTAGCTTACGTTTTTTGTTAGTTAATACGGTCAGCTACAGCCTCTCCACTGGGTATTTGAAATGGCTAAAATTTTGTTTCATTACAGAAAATACATTTACAAAATCATTTTCTTTTGGCAGATGTTCCTAATCAGGTACAACTATTTTAATTGAGTCTCCTCTTTTTTTCAATTTTAAAAATACAGATCAATTTAATAATTGCATAACTATTTATTTTACCTTCATTTAAATCATAGCATAGCATTTCAGCTTTTAAGTATTTAATTATGTAAATTTCTATTAATTTGCAGCCTCATTGCACAATTCTCGTCTCAGTTGCTGATGGAAAAGGCATGCAGTAGTATTTTTTAATGCAAGTTCATGTATCATGGCAATATAGACATAACCTGAAAAGCCCAGGTCTGAAAATATTCACCCTACTTGGTCTCCTGGTTCTCTACATGAAGATGAGAATAGCGTGCAGGATTTGTGGGTTGTTACATATGTTAAATATTATGAGATCCCTAGAGTATTCTGTATAAAGGTATTCTGTCCCCTAAAGAGTCCACCGTCTGTTGTCCATCCCACAATTTCTTGTAAGTATTTCGAATGGAAGAGGTTTGATCAGAAGCTGATGCTTGAGAAATCTGGACAATTGGCTTAGGGATCTTGTTTGTCAAAAACTTGGAGTTCTTGAGTCCTAAATCACAACTCTTCTATTATGCCTAGTTTACAAGGAGTTTTGAACCTTCTTTCAGTAAGAGATGGGAGCCCAGTCTCCTGCCTCCACAGAGGCAAGATTTATTTCCAAGCAGTGCAGCTATTTCTCTCCCCCAGCTCCCAGTGAATACAGAAGTTGCAGGAAGTACCTGTCCTGCACAGTCAAGGTTGGTTTTTGAACACTACTTGCTCCTGCGGTGCTTGCAAACAGGCCTTAACAGTTTGTGCCATTCCAAGAGAAAAAAACTCTTTCCTTTTTCAGTGTCATCCTATTCACCTGTATGTCACAGGCTTAAACAGTTTTAAACATTGCAGAATGTCAATAAATAGGGAAATAAAATTGAGCTGTGTGTTTGATTGTTGTGTTTTTTTTTTCTTCTCTGAGTGATTCCTTGCCCTCAGAAGAAGATGTAATCATAACTTATGGTATATGCATTTCCATCATATTCAGGGAACAAAAATTAATCTTATGAGTATCTTAATATTGATTTGGAAATTTTATTAATAGGAAACATAAACTGGAGCCACCAAGCTTGTAATTTAAAAGGAGGGGAAGAAGGGGTGTATTCACAAAATATTTTTCTCTTTATTTTTCCACCTTGGGTGTTTTCGTTGCCCCATATGTTGAAAAAACATGTAAGTTTATTAATATTGAGCAGTCCAGATTACTGAACACACTGCTGTGCTTTCACTTAATACTTTGAATTGGTTGTGTTTTGTTTAGGAGGCAAACTCTTCCTAGCCCTGTATAGCAGATAATGACAAGCCAAACTAATGAATTAACTAATTTCTGAAAATGTGATGTGGCATGTGCATGTGCTCACATACATGGAGGTTGCAAGAGAAGAACTATATTTCTGAGGTAACAAGTATGTGAGTCTAGTGGACACAGCAAGCAGGCAAAATAAAGATGAAAAAATGAGAGGTCCCTATCTCAGTCCCAGTATTGCCTTCAGTGGCAAGATGAACTGGAGCTGCTGCAGCCAGTGGCAGCAGCACAAGACAGAAGGTAGTGAGGCAATGATGTAAAACACCTACCATTCTAATTATTTCTTCAGTGCTCAGGCTCTGTCCATATTCACACCTGCTCATCAGTATTTTGTTTTGTTTTTAAGATGTACAGTTTGGGAAGTTGTTTTTTGTGCTAGGGATGGTTTTGTTGGGGTTTTTTTATGCAGTTCAAGCTGGCCTTCCAGCTTTTCCTCCACATAAGAAGCTTAAAAACAAAGTAATATGATGATCTGGATTAACTGGTTTAAGCCATTTTTGAGTCTCAGATTGTTGCCTCTTAGCGATGTTTGAAAGATGTGCATTTAATTTACTATCTTATTTGTGCAGGCCTTGTGAATTTATCAAGTATATACTTCTGGAGTTAAAGTAGAATTTACTCCCTTGAGTTTGATCATATTCTCCATTGTTGTGAACCACAATGATCAACATTTTTTCTCAGAATGTTCCTTTCTTGGTCAATTGTTCTTCATGAAAAATTATTTTTAATAAAAGCTTCAATTCTTGGCAAACCTATGCCATGATTTCTGCTCTGTTCTCTCCATTTTCTCAGTGGTGTGGCATGGAAAATGACTGAGTAAAATACATAGAAGAGCATTACTTTTTCTTTTTTTTAAGTTAAGTTTATATACAATGATTTTATGGATAAGAGGTTTGAACAGGTAGTTGGTTTACTTTTCAGGTTTCTCTGCATAGGAAAATTCCAAGAATTTCACAAAGCTGTACAACCATCAGGACATTGTCCAGTTAGAACACAGTTTTAGGCTTATTGTTTGTTTGGGTTGAAACAAAATTTCAGAGTGGTTGTTGAGGCTTGACTGAAGCTGTGGTAGAGGGGAGAGGACTGAGGGCAGCAGGAAACTGTGGGTCTGATCTGTATGGCAGGGCTGACTGAAAGCCATGCCAAACTCGACAAGTGAAAGACACCCTCATTGCATTTGGTTTCACCTAGAAGAATGTTGATTTTTTCTAGAAATTTACTGTAACCTTTTGTACATATGCTTGCATTGATTGTATTTTAAGGCTTGCATGTGCACTATTTGTTTTTAAAAGTGAAAAGCATAGGCAGGCATTCCAGGTTGATAGTTCCAAAATCAGTCTCTGAGCATGTGTTTTAAGCCAGCTTCATGGTTTTCTGAGATGCATGTCAAAGCCCTAGACTTCTTACTTCACCTAGGATTTGCTCTCTATCCTTTCAACATGGAAGAAAAAAATAAAAGGTTATCTTTTTTTCAGTGTTAATGATTAATGATACTGTGATTTCAATAAGCACTAGATGATACCACAGACATTCTGGATATAACTGTAGCTCTCGGTACAGTTACAATATTTGTTCATCACTGTTTACACAGTGGACAGCCAGGCCCAGTTTCAGCAAACCATCTCAAAATAACTTTTCAAGCAGGTGAGTTTTAGTTTTGTGGTCTTGTTGCTTGTCTCTTAACATATTCATCCTCAGCTCTCTAACCAGTTATCTTTTCGGTAACATTGGTGGATGTCTCTGTTACCAGGGTGGTGTGTCCATTCTCAGTCTCCAGTCCTTCAGTAATGTATGCATGTAAAGTATAAGCGATTTGTTACCTGAGCTAATCTTATGGAGGAATAAGTCCTTTCATTGGAGATGGAGTATAGGTGAACACTCAGAATATTTTCCATGCCGCATTTACTTAAAAAACTCTGCGTATGTTCTGAATGGTGATGGATAACTTTAAGTCTTCCAAGAAAACAATTTTCTAGAGTATAGTTTTCTGCATCTTTCACCTTTCCTCCATATTTTTTGCCTGGTATTTGAAAAAGCTGTCAATTAGGATGCCTTCCTGCTAGCCAGCTGTGCCAGCATTACCAATTCCCTGCTCTGTGCATTAAATGACACAAAGGGGCAGATCCATTAACATTAATGCTGCTGTAATGATTTACAGCCATTCAAGCTGTCTGATTATCTGTAAATGGACTGGGCAGAACGTTTCTCTCTTGCTTTTCCCCCACTCTCCGTTTTCTGTTTGCTTTTGAACACCTCTTCATGGCAAACCTAGAAGATACTGCAGACTGGCACCCTGGCTTACTTATTTTAGTAAAGCATCACTTTTACTTTTTTTAGTATGTGATCTTAAGTAAACCTTTTGGTTGTGTTCTACCTTGCCTTGTTTCTTTTCTCGCCTTTTTCTCTTATTTCACTTCTCTCATCAGTCACTCTTGTGATTTATCAGTCCCAACCCTTCTGCTGCTGCCCTCCACTTTCTCCATTGATTTAGTCATAAATAATCCCCGTGGTTCTTGCTGCACCCTTTTATCTCTGTGTTCACCCCTCTTGCCTGTTTCAGCATTGCACTTACTCTTTTTGAGTAGCCTGAGGAATGTGGTTACCAGGCAGACTTTTTCCTTTTATGCTCTCACTGACAACAGCACTGCTGTCCTACCTCTTCTAGAAATTTAGGCCAGCAACTGCTGCTTAGTATTTCTCAGAGCTAGTTTAACCAGGCTTTCTCACCCACATGATTTGCAGTCTCATGTCTCACAAAAGAACTTAGAAACGAGAATCATATGATTCTATGAAAATGAACTTCTAAGTTGAAGTGGCATGACTGCAGTTTTCATCTTCATACCAGGCATGGTGCCTTTATCACCTCTTCTTTGGCCATGTTGCCTGCTCTGTCCTCAAGGCTTCCACAATTTCCCTTCACTCTTTCCTAGTTCTTTAACTCCATGTTTTCTGCCACAGTTTTAGTTGGTCTGGACTTGTTCTTCCACACTTCCTGTATATAGATATTGCCTCCTTCTCCAAGCATTGTCTCTTATCAACATTTTACTCAGCCTTCTTGCAATTTCTCTGCAATCCTGGTCTCTGATTCAGATTTTACCCTATCCCATCAGTGGAAGCTACCATTGTCTTAAGTCTGAAGTAACTTCTTCACAGCCAGTTTGCAGCACATCTGCTCAACCTATCCTCCTTGACCCCTTTCTTCCTTCTCAAAATCTTGTGTCAAGAATGTTCTCTCTTTCTCAGTAGTTCCTGCTATGGCGCACTTGATTGTTGGGGGTTTTTTTCCCCTCCATTTCTCTCCATCTCTGATGGGGTGTTATTGCCAAATCCATTTGTGGAGCTGTAGAATGGAGTCAGACAAAAGCTGTAGATGGATACAGAAGAACTCTGATTCAAATCCTGGAGAGAAAGTTGTGCTTATGCTTTGGCTGCTAACACTCTAGGCTTTTGGAAACTAAGTGAGAGCTAAAGATGAGTATCTGTAATTCTACATGCTCATCTATTGGTAAGTGATTTGAAAGTCTGAAGTGCAAGGTTGTAACTCACGATGTTCCTATTTGACTGAAAGTAATTACCAAAAATATTGAATCCTTGGTTGCCCTGCTGTCTAAGCCATCTGCCAAAGAGTCTAGCAGGTGTGTACATTCAAGGCTAATTAGGATTTACTGCTTTTTACACTCCCTTTGCTAATAAGTATGTTTAGAAATAAATATGTTTTATCTAGAGAATGCTTAAAATGTGTCACTTCTGCACTGCAGTTTAAAGTACTGCAGTGTATTTTCCCCATTTCCCATGGGGAAAATACTTGTAAACACTAAACTTTTTCTACTTTTAGTAGTGTTTTACTATTTTTTATATATCATAGAATCATAGAATGGTTTGTGTTGGAAGGGACCTTTAAAGGTCATCTAGTCCAACCCCCCTGCAGTGATCAGGGACATCTTCAACTAGACTGGGTTGCCTAAAGCCCTGTCCAACATGACCTTGAATGTTTCCAGGGATGGAGCTTCTACACCTCTCTGGAGAACCTGGTCCAGTGTTTCACCACTCTCATCATAAAAAATTACTTTCTTCTATCTAGTCTGAGTCTACTCTCATTCGGTTTAAAACTATTACTCCTTGTCATGTCCCCATTTTATAAGCCCCTTTAAGGATTAAAAGGCCACAATAAGGTCTCTCGGAGCCTTCAATTCTCCAGGCTAAACAACCTCAACTTTCTCAGCCTGTCTTCATAAGAGAGGTGCTCTGCCCCTCTGATCATCTTTGCAGGCCTCCTCTGGACTTGCTTCAACAGGTC
>VZZY01023187.1:0-16601 GCA_013400335.1 Eurystomus gularis | reverse complement strand
CCGGCGCCCGGGGCCGCAGCGCGCCGAGTCCCCACCCCGGCGCTGCTGCCGCCCGCAGCTGCGACATCCGTGTGCCGGGCTCGTACCGCGCCCGGACGAGCATCCTGCTGTGCAGATGAAGAAGGGCAACCATTGATTTTTCCAGGGAAATCCAGTCGCTGTTCTTCTCACGCGTGTCCGTAAGCGACAGCAGATGTTTCCATTTTGAGTTCTGCTGTCCGCTGCTAAAAAGTTGGCGGTTTTTACTGCAGCAGGATAGTTGCTTGAAAGAGAAAGACTTGCCGTAAAGACTGCAGCGTGGGTTTAAGGCATTCTGAAAAGCCCGTAAGTCAAAGAGCCTGTGAGACAGGGGAGTTGCTGCTAAGGGTATCAGATGTGGGTCAACTACTGCAATTCCTTTTGGTTTTGTGACGAGGATCTCCATGCGTGAATCGGAACAAAATGCCTAGGTGAAGTTTTCACTGTCATATTGAACTGAGTTTTGTTTATTTGAGAATTCAGGCTTCATCTGACAAGCGTGTCGCCAGACAGAGAGGGCAATGGTTGGGTGGTATACCAGAAGTAAATCACTGCGCTCCAACTGTAAACCACAGAAGTGTCATTTGCTCTTCAAAATCAGTGTATCACTTTACATCCTCAACAACCTGAAACCAGATTTTTTATGTTAAATATTTGTCCTGTGTAGAGTTTAGCACAGTTGTCTCAACTAGCAGTGAATGACTCAGGTACCTACTAGTGGTGAGTAATCTTTTAATTCAGTGGAACTCTTCCGCATGTATGATGTTATGCATGTGGATAACAGCACTGAGGGTCACATCATGAACACCTTGGGCTCTGTATGCATGTGGTAATTTTAAAGATAATTTGGTGACTAGGAATTTGGTTTTATTAGTATTTTGGAGAGTATAACATTCTCTAACTAAAAATCTGAATTATAACAAGTATTTTTCTAAGTTAATATCAGAGCAAGTTCCTAAACTTCTGGTTTATTTTTACGTAAAGTATTTCAGGTACCAAAGGTCTTCTTGAGAACAGCCAGAAACACTCATATTTATCTTTGTCTTTACTACAGTGGATCAGATTCTTGGTTTTTTTAATTCCTTTAACAAAAAGCAGTATACAGGAACAATCAGTTTTCCTAGATGAGAAACACAATATCCATGTTTGAGTCTACCATTTCCTTCTTAGCTTGGATAGATTTTGCAATTCAGGCTCAGTGGAATGATCTATTTAGTTATTGTTTAATCAACAATGCAGAGCATTAAACGAAACATCATAGTACGATGAGAATGCTGAAGTCTTCCCATGCCTTTTGAATCCCTCCACCTTACCTGCTTGAGTTTGCCTGTTACAAAGAAGTAAAATCTTCTGAAGCTTTCTAGAAATGTATTATTTTTACGATCTGTCTCAAATGCCTGCTTTTTGTCTTGACTTTTTTTCCCCCTGTGTGTTGACAAGCCTTTCATCCTGGTTACTGACATTCTTTTCTGTATATTTCGGGTTTTTATCGTGTTCTTCAGATCTACTCAACACAGAGCTGCCAAAGTAATACCCTTGCTGTCCCACTGCGCTATATAGGCTGCCTTGAGTCCCAGCAGAGATTTCTATTTACTCTGGGTGTGTCTGATCTCATGCCTTGACAGTTTTAAGGTGCCTTTCACAGAGGTATTAAGATACTGGTCTTTTAACCTGCCTCTGAAGTACAGCTGCTCATATTTTTATTTCCTTGATTCATCTTTTATTCTTCCATGAGTGCTGCATTGATTTAGTTAGATTTTTTTTCTTTTTTTTTTCCCCATACTGAGAGCTTTGTGCTTCTCAAGCTGCCTACAGCACCCATGCAGGTAAGCACTACCCTGTTTGACCGTTGTGAGTCTTCAAACCTTACACATCCAGGCCCCATCAAGACACTGTCCTCCATCCCAGTACATGGTTGTGCTGTTGATAGGTTTCATGGATTTTTCACTGTGAGGCAGGTATGACAACAGTCACTGACTTGATTTCCTCATTTCCTGATGTCTCTTCCCTGTCTTCCACTTATGATCCTTCCTTATGATGGCGCATCTAATTGAGACTGAAATACCACAGTGGCAGCAGGTGGCTGCTGGTTCCTGTTTCTGGGGAGGGGATGTCAAAGAGCTGTGTGGGGAGGAGTGGAGGGGCCACAGCCTCTAACCTGCCTCTCCTGGTGCCTGGCAAGGCATTTATCCTCTTAACTGAGAAGTGGCATGCGCAGAAAGTGTATTTAAAATTAGCAAGTACTAAATTTGTAAGAGGTGAGCAGGTGAATAATATGATGAACAGCAGTGTGATGGCAGCATGAAAAAGCTCATGAGTATTTTGATAAATGTCTTGTTTGTAACTTCTTTGGAGCATTAAGTTCCAAAAGGTTCATGATAAGCAGCAGATAGTGTGAGCTGACCCCTGGAATAAATCCTTTCCTCTTTACCCTTCTCTTGATAAGGTGCTGTCTACCTTTCTTCATTATTGACACCGAGTGGTTATGATCAGTAGATTGCTCTTTCCCTCAGTAGATTTTTTTCTTCGTCATCCATTTAGATATGTTTTTCCTACTTTATTCCCTAGGTTGTCCATTTTCTCTGGATGCTTATTGGGCCCAACACATAAGTGAAAACTTGTAGCTCTTCTTTCTCTCTAATTGAGGGCAGTAGGATCTTCCAGGCATCACTGATGTTGATTTAGGTAGGCGGAACCTTTGAGAACCATGGCAGTGCTGTGAGCGTGATGGCAACAGCAAAAAAAAAAAACCAACCTCTTGGCAACAGACAAGAGACATTTTGTTTTAATGCTTAATTTCTTTTGAAAAAGTTGTTAGTTATGGCTGAGAAAATTTTAAATTAGCATGATCAGCTCTCTCTTTGTCTTGTGTGACTAGATCAGAGACTCAGTTGATTGTGTTGGCCAATTATTTGCAATTGACTTTATGTCAGTTTTGCTTTGTAAGTCCGTCTGAAACACAATGAGACTTAATCTTATCTGTTATATTCCTGATGAAATGTGTTTTTAAAATTCTTTGTTTCTGCCAAGTGAACATGGATGCTGTCTGGAATTTGAGTAAGCAAGCTGAGCCTTTGCACCAGTATTCACAGTGCACAGTCCTTCCTTAAAATCTTAGCGCATCTGGGGTCCTGTGTGTCATTTGATATGGGAGCACTTCTCATCCTTCAGCCGCTGCCCTCCTTTGGCTTGGATGTCAGCCACAGGCCTCGTATGATGTTAAACAATGAAAAACTCTCCCAGCAGCTTCATCTGACTCAGTTGCTACTGAGTATTTGCCCATGTCACATGTGTTTTCCTCATAAGTTGCACTTGGCTTTGAAGGGGCTGTGTGCACTTACCTTGTCAGTTGGACAGGGAGTGTGATTTTAAACATCATGAACAAATCATCTGCTCGTGAATCCCTGGCAGAGTGGCTGCTGGGCTACCTTCGGTAGTTCCAGTTACAGTGTTTGCCTTGTAGGAAATAAGATACTTAGGGTGGGGCATCATCCTCGATTTTTGTTTACACATCCTTTTGATACCAAGCCAGTTGCGTGTTGGATTGAAGACAGCCTGGACATGCTGAGCTCAGAAACAGTCTGTTTAGCTTTTCATTTTAAAAGGAAGTTAGTTTGGGATATGCTTTTGTTTCTATTTTCTGCTTCTGAATAGCTCAGCTTTTACATTTCTTCTTATGAAGAGGAGTTGTTACACGCCACCTTTATAATGACGCCCAGGCATTCTGTCAGCCTTTCTTCAGAAGCCAGACGCCTGAATTTCTGCAGGTAATGCAGCGGCACTTTGTTAACTGCGATGCAGCTTTGCAGGAAGCACTTTTGCATTTAATAATCGGTTCTGCAAAAGACTTTTTGAGCCAGAGGAGCTATTTTATGCCCATAGCATGCAGTTCCTCTTTTCTTGGGTTTTCCTGCAAATCACCTCTTTAACTAGTCTGCGTAGTACTACAAGCCATTGAAAACCAGTAGTATCTCTGTACATGAATGATTGCAGCTCACTCCAACAAAGGTTTCAAAAACAGGAGTTGAAGCTTCTTTTTTTGCTTTTCTTTTCAAATTTCAGGATCTGGGTTCAATGCTTGTTTCAGAACTTGTTCTTTTCTGGTGTATATATATATTTTTAAATCTTGTTCTTTACATGCATGGCGCAGTAAATGTGCACCGGTACTGTGGCTGCACTGTAAGCCCAGGGGTGTGGGTGCTGCAACATGAATCTCAGTGCTACCGTTCCCTGTTCACTTGCTGCTGTGCACAGTCTCCTTGAACTTGCAGATTATTTGCCAGTTGGCCCAGCTATTGATGGATACTGGGGCTGAGTTTGCAGTGCGTATGTCAGAAAAAGCATACAGGCTTTAGGCAGGCTTAGTAAAGTCGATGTGAGTGTGTGACCCATATTGCTAGCTCTAGACAAGGAGAAAAAGGTTGTACGGGTGCACTGGATGAAAAGCTGCACCTTCTCGCACTCCGGTAAAAAATTTCTTTGCTAAGGCGTTGAAGTAGGTTATATTGTAAACCAGCTGGCCTTGGAGGCTACACTGTTAGGGTGTGTGTACTCAAATATATATTTCTGAATATAAAAAGACAGAGGAAAACAAATTTGCAGTATTTTAACAAACCAGCAGAGTGAGGCCAGAGAGTTAGTACAAATTGCTGAAAATAATTACCTCTGTTACCTGTGTGTTTATATATGTATGTTTCATTACGGAAACAGTGAGCTCTCCCATTCTTCCTGTTTCTTGTTATAGGAAGGAATATTTTGTTTAAATAGTTCCTTACTGGTTTATTTGTTGTTTTTTTAGTATGAGTTACTGAATCAAAGAGATACGCTTCAAAGTGCTCAAATATGTGATACTGACAGCTAGCTTCTCTTTCCTGCAGTCCTTATGCTGCACTTTTCCACAGTCTTTTTGCCATTTTTTCAGCCTTCTGAAGTGGAGGTCTTGTCCAGCGTGTTTGTTTGCAGCACTCAGTAAGGCAGTTCAATAATCACTATGATACTAATTTACAAAAACATTGAAACAAAATCTGCTTTCAAAATGCAAGTATGGCCTTTGCATAAGTGCAACACGGGGACATGCTTCCTTTTCCCACTGCTGCTTCCCTGAAGAATTTCCTGCTGGGCTGGCTTACATGCAATGATTTATTATTGCTTCATATTGTTAACCACCAGTTCTGTTTCTGTGGTGCAGAGATCTGGTCCAAACATGGAGATGAGAAAAGTGCCTAGGTACTAAGGAGGAGAGCCTGCCTGTTCCTCAGTTTTTGGCCTTTGCCTGCTTCCCTTTCAGCTTCACTATTTATTCCTTTTTACTAAGTAACGATCCTTTTGTTCCTGTGCCACACAACAACATATGGAAGCCAAAATATTTGACCTTGGAATGTTTGTTGTCACCTTTTTATGTATCTGTCATTACTGTGAACCTTTAAAGCCTGACCCACAGCCTCCTGAGGTCAGCAGAAGAGTTCCTGTTCCTTCTGGGCATTTTGGATGGTGTCCTGAGAACAGTCAGTACCTTACCCTTTTTCTACTACCCTGTTTGTGGCAGCTTGCTGTGTACTACAGACTGAATTCAGAGCTGTATCATGTATATTTTCTTTGCCACCAATGTGTAATCTAATACTTCTATTTTAAAGTGCTTTTCATGAAATTTTCTATTGAGTTGAATGTTGTCATGACTATTGAAGAACATCACAACTTGTAGCAGGAATGAAACTTTAATCAGAAGTCTTTGATTTATTTGGTATTAAAGAGAATTTTTATGTCTTAAAAGAAATTCTACATGACATGTTTTAACCCTATATTTATAGGCTTAATATACGCCCTTGAAATTTTGGAACAGTGTTTTGACATATATGTATCACCAAGTACAGTGAGTGGGTTCTGTGGTGATGCGAAGTGCCAGCCTGGGCTTGAGGGAAGTTAAAAAAAAAGAAAAACATGCATAAACCAGAAATGGATAGAATATACATGGTTTCCTTCCATTAGAAGTTTAACAGTGCAACCTTATGAAGTGATATTGAGGCTGTGAGGGTCACAGTCATATTCTGCCAGCCATAGAGGCAAAACTGTATGAGGACAAAGGAGTATAACGTGTTGCACCATTTGAGGAACAGGTACAAATTTCTATGTGGTCTGTTGAAGATTTTTATTTCCAAAAATGACATCTTCAAAATTAGAATATTTATAATTTGCTGCCTAATGGATTTAAACACATAAAACCCCCATCTATACACAGAACAGAAACACACAGAAACCCATGTATATATACATGTATATATGACATGACGTTAATATTAAATGGGTAATATTTCTTAAACTGGATGTAGTCAAGACTTTCCCACTGGAGGTAGCAGCAGTAGTTCCACTTCCAGCTGTTGTCCTCAGGAAAGGTTAGTGAGGTCTACTGAAGTGCATAAAAAAACCCTACTGAATAGCCAAGACTCTTCTTTGCCTCTTTTTCAGACTCTTTCCTGTCCTCACCTTTACTTGAAACTTTTCTTTAAAATTTTCAAATAGATTTTCAGTCCTTTATCATCTTAAACCCCTTGTCCAAATGTTATCTGTGATGTGATATCAAAACTCTAGGAGCTGTGCTATTCCTAACCACAGTGCTCTCCTAGTAACAGTACTATTTTTATTGATATTTTCACTAGCAAGCCTTGATGCCTTTGTTCTGTAATGCTAATACCATTAGTGGTGCTATAAATGTAATAACACAGCCAGTAAGCCACAATTATATAGTTGGTTTTTTCAAATGGTTTCCCAGAATTCATGTCAATCCTGCTTGTTAGTGAAACGTTCAGATAGAAGGAAGATAGTAGATTTGCTGCCAAATCAGTCAGCTAAAATTTGCTGCTTCAGTGTAACTTAGCTATTGTACAGTCAGGTGTCAAGAGCAGATATCTTTAAGGACATGTTTACGGAAAATACTCCATTGTAAAAGATGTCCAAGCTGTAGGAGTGGGTCAGTCCATCTTCTTTCACCTTCCTCTCCCCTCTTTTATACATTCTGAGCCTGTCACCATTCATGCCATGCTGTGAGTGAGGAGAGAGGACCTCTTACCCAATTCAGCCTGCAGCTTCATACTAAATTTTCAGTAGTGACCATTAGTGGTCAGCCTGTGGCTGTAATGGAAGCAAAGTCAAAGGGGCTGGTGAGGAACAGGTATAAAAGTTGCCTGAGTATTAATGACAGGAACCTCAGCAACAGTCAAAAGGAGATGCAGCTGTTTAATCTTGACTTCAGTGCTGGGTTAGATTTTATGACTAGAACATTAAAACCAATAGCTCCATCTTGAAAGATGGACAGGGAAAAACAACATGTAAAGGAAAAGTACGATCCTAAGCATGTAGATTGAATGGGATCTCTGGAGATCATTTCATCCAACCTCTTTTTTGAGACAGGACTGTTACTAGCACTACATCATGTCAGCCATGGCTTTGTCTATCTAAATCTAGAAAACCTTCAAGGACAAGAGTTTGCATAGCCTCTGTAGGTGACCTCTGGGAGTGATGGAGCTGCTAGCCTGCCTTCATTCACAGGCAAAATGGAGCATAGTTAATTCAAGTTCTGTCTGCAGAGACATAGAGATTAAATGTGGAAATAATTTCCTTAGCAGGATTTCATATAAGTAGGCCTTCTTCCTGTTACTGACAGGCCTATAGTTTTGGTTGCTCTTCTGCACTGGTTTAGTGTGCTTGACAAGGGTAATACCCTTGCCTTGCAAGTGTATGACACTCTGATTAATTTTATTAAATACCAACCCCAACAGATATTAAAAGTAGCTGTAAAATTAGTATATAATTGATCAGACCAGATCAATTCTAGAACTGATCAGACCAAAAGTAGTGGCATTTTTAGGACTCTACTTGTAGTGAAGTTAAATATTTTTTAAAAAAATCTGAGTGATTTTTGCAAATCTGCAGGTGACAAATTGTTAGAAGCAAATGGCTAATCTTACAAAGTACATAAAATCACCTATTGGAATGGCTGCAGTAAAAATGAAGGGGCTGAGGAGAATATCCACAGTAGTTACCTTAACCTGTGCTCTCTGAAGCATTGCTGGGCATGTGAGGGTGCCTCCAGAGGGCCATTCAGTGTTGTGATAAGTAGGAGTTAGACTCCTACCTGTTGAGATCCTGATAGTGTGGATGTGAATATGTTCCACCCATGTCTTTCTACTTGTGCAATTCATTTTATACTATTATGTTTCATCCTGCTGCTTTTACTGTGTTGCCTCATTGTTCCCAAATGATATTTTGAATCTCCTGTTAGCAATGTTTTCTGGCTGGGCAGTGAGCCCTTACACCTTGCTGGTTCAGCTGCCCAAGTCAGAACGGTGGTTGTGCCAGTCGATGGAGAGAGGTGAGATCCTCCAGACTGTGACTTGGCATAGTGGGATGACTGAGCCTGAAGTAGGCTGTTGTTCTGACTCACCCTCCAGAGGAGCGTCTTTCTCTCCATTTAATACAGAAAGAGCCTTGCAGGTGGAAGCTAGGTGATATATTCCTGTCTGTCAGCAACTTTCATTAAGCATAAAACACCCTGGTGCTACAAGACCAGTCATGAAAAGAAGACCAAAGCAATACGTAAGGGGTCAAAAAATGTGGAGCAGACAAGAAGACTGGGAGATTATCCTGAAAAATTCTGAAATACCCTTGGTGGTACCTTCACCATCAACAGGCAGCTCACAGTGCACCATCCTGGCAGAGCAGTGGCTACTCAGACTAACAGATCCTGGGATGAATGGAAAGGGAACCATTAGGAGAAAGTCAGTGAACTGTTTTTGCCTCGGTACACTGAACTTTTGAAAGTCATTAGAGGCCCACATTTAATTCTGGAATCCGCATTTCTTAATGGAAATGCAGTGTACATACAGCCTGAACATTGGTCAAGGGAATCTTAAGAGGAGATGAAAGTGGGACAGTGGAATAGGGACCAGGTAGGGGGTGGACAGTTCAGACTCATGGAAGTGCATAACTAAATCTGGCAGCTAGGAGTGAAAGTAGAAATAAGTCAGCGGTTCCTCAGCAAGAGCATCATTAATTATTTGGATGCATTATATAAGGAGGTTGTATATTCAGTATTTCTTGAAGCCTGTAGGGAAAAGTCAGTGTTTTTCTAAAGAAGGTTCTAAGTCATGTTTCAGTGAAACTTCTAAATCTCTGTGCCCAGAAAAAGTAATCTCCTCACAGTGTATGGACTAGAAGTCTTTGAGAAGAATATTTTTGTCAGTTGTTAGACTATTATTATCTTTAACACTATTGTTTATACTTTGACTTTACTATTTGAAGATTAGTCATTGCATGCAAATGTCAGTGTGCTCTGAGCAGCTTCCCTGATTGTTTGTTTGAGGAGACACTATCTCGTGCTTGGCTTTGAAACTTGGCAACCTTGTCTGATCTGGGAGGGGGTTGGACATACAGTTTCAGTGATGAAATCTAGCTGATGTTCAAAGGGAAAGTTTACTCCAAGAACACTCTTAGGAGGCCACTGTGGAAAAAGACACCATGAACATTGCTAAGAAAGCAATGAAATTGGTGTTACAATTTTGTATGTTTTTCCCTCTTGTGCAAACAAACAATACAGGCAAGATCAGAAGTATGGACTTGCACGGCAGTATTTGCCAGCTTCCTCTCTTCCTTCTTCCTGATGGTCACACCCCTGGGAAGGTAAATCACGTCTATCTGTATTCCTGAGAAGTCTGGATCTGGAGCAACACTCTTGCCAAGTTACAGGACTGAATCTGTAACTGACCTTGCTTAACACTACATTCACATCATGTCTTCGGCAGAAAGCAAATCCCATTGTGGACTCTTCTGCTCCTGCTACCCCATTGCCTACTTTGGAGACAGATTCCTTGTTTTGACCCATTTCTGGGCAGGTGGAGGTCTTCACCTGCTTCTGTCAGGGTTGTCAGCAGGGTTTTGGAGGAGCCTACAGGTCTATGGGAGATACTGAACCCACACTGCTGTGGTTGCATCCTTCCTTGTAGACGAGGAGTAGAGGTATTCACTCCAGCAGTGAGCAGGGTGGGTGGCCAGGCTGTCTGCAGTATGGAGAGGCCATCAGCTTGATATGTGGTCAGGGTCCATGGGAGAGTCTGCTGCTCTGCAGGGATTTCACCTGCTGCGATATTAGCTACAACTAAATAGTCCTTTAAGGCTTTAGTATCAGGGAAGAAGAAAGAGAAGAGCAGCTTGCACCGAGCCACTGGATAGCACCTTGGTGTTCACCAGGACTTTTCCTTCTGCCAGGAGGGTGAGGTTGGCTGGGAGGTGGATCCCCGCAGCGTGCAGCAGAGCTTTGCTTGCCTTTGGTGGTGAGCACAGGCGTTTTGTATGCAGCTGTTCCCTTCTGAGATAGTAAACGGTTTGATCTTCAAAAGGCACTACAAAAAGCTGACACAGAAAAATGTTCCTCTGCAGCTTGCCCTAGATTTGGAAACTTTATAATTTGGTTCACATTTCTGGCTAATACTAGGTAGAAGGAGTAAAAGTTACACATTAGATAAAAAATAACAACCAGTCAGAGAAGAGGGAGTACAATAAAATCTTTCATTGACTTCAGCTGGAGTGGGAATGCTCACCTGGTTATTGGTGTGTCTAAAGGTCACAAGGGGTATTGGTAGAGAAGAGCTATTGTACTTTCTGCCAGGCTTATGTGTTCCTTTAATAAATGCCCCATTGCAACAAAAGCTGAAGTCCTTAAGGGTAAATGAGGATAGGTAGATATGACATAATCTGATCAGACAGGGGTTTTTAAATGCTATTTTTGTATGCTTTCTTTAGCTACCCTATTTCCTTATTGCAGCTAGGTTTATGTATTTGGAGATTTTAATGCCTTAATTCTTAACACTGTAGTTTAGTTCTTTCATTATTTGATGGTTTTATCAGCTCCTGAGGTTCTTCCAGTTAGCTTTGGGAGTTACTTGTACATAAAGTTTCCCATATACAACACATCTGTGAGGTCTGCAGAACCTGTGCAGGTATTTCAGTGATTTTATTTGTGGAGAGATGAAGTAAATAGTTTGCCTTATTTTAGAAAACACAGATTTTTGAAAAGTAATGGCACATAGAGAAACAACTAAGTGGAAGGGTCACAATTAAAAATAAATTGCATGAACCTTCACTTTTTTCTGAATATATTTGATTATAAGTGTGCGTTCTTCTAAAGAGAAGACACTTCAGACGTAGCTAAGGGGAGCTGCTTAAATGCAATTTAAGCTCTCTCTCAGCCATGCTGCTCCACTCCTGTGTAGGTAGCATTCATTCAGCCTGCAGAAGAGACTCTGAACCCTTGAAAAAAGGAAGTGGGTGCTGCTCTAGAAGGAAATCGCTACCTTCTCTCTTCACTGTGTTGAGTTATATTGTGGTGGGAATGGAAAGGATAAAAAGTAAGCTAAAATCATGTGGGCAACAATCCTGCCTTAGTCAGGATGAACGTAAGGATGGGCTGAAAACCTTATTAGCAGTCTTCTCTTTGCTGTTATTTTTCTAAGGACTAATTCTGAGTTGCAGAGGGCAGCAGCAGGATGGCAAAAGGACCTATCTGTAGACTTAATTGAGCTGATTTGAAGGAATGAAATATGATTAAGCTGGATTAGGTGCTTTGCACTGTTGCTGCCCTTTGTGCCTCAGGAAGTAATTCTGGCAGTAGGCTGGGCTGCCTCTGTGCCTTGGCATCATCTCTGGCAGTTTGCAGAGGCGTGGGCAGCAGCACGTCAGGCTGCTGGCTGCTGTTACATGCTCATGCATATAGCATGCTCTGGATGGTCAGCATCTACAGGTACCTTGCTCAGCACTGGAGGCAGGACACAGAGAAATCAGAAACAGAACATTGGAACAAATAGGTGGAGAGTAGGGTAACTGGCCAGGCATGAAGGAGAACTGGTTTGTGTGAAAGGCTGAAGTTGTTTTACTGTACTAAGGGTGTGATAGGTAACAATAGCAAAAGTTGCTCTTATCTGCAGAAGGGAGGCTGGCAGGGAAAGGGTTATGGGATGCCCCTTTTGCCTCATAAATGCACAGTCATATACTGACTTTTTAAACCATCTGCCCAAGCAAAGCTCATTGGGAGATCAGGCTTGACTTAAATTATGAACAGGGTGGAAGTCATAAATGCAATAAGGGCATGCAAATTATTTGGCTCAGTTGCAGATCCTTCTTTGAGTTTCATGTTAGGTAAAGATAATGCACTGGGAATGGAGTGCAACTGCACAATTAAGATGGCAGCTCTCATTTTATCCTAGGAAAGAACAAACTATTACATTTCTCCAGGAGAATAAATATTCAAGACTTCTCAGTGTCAGAGTCGCCTATTTGTTTTTGTTGTGTACGTTTAAAACCACTGTGACTTTTAGGGGAGCTGTAATTACTCAAGGTTACAGGAGATGTGATTAAATGAAGGGGATGGTGTTTGACAGGTGGGTTTCACCTGGACTCAGTCTTCTTGCAGCATGGATCTATTCCTGAGGTGGCTGCTGATGCTGTGAAGTGCTGGCTGGTGTTCCCTCAGAGGAATTCAGCTTTAAACAAAATCAGTCTGTGTATTACGCACCCTCTTCAGAACCGGGTAGCTCACGGGCATTTGTCAAGAATGGAAGAGCTCTGTGATCATGGTTGCTTTCAATTGAAAAACGATTTTGAGAAACTTTTATTAAATTCCAATTAAATGAAAATCCTGACTTTGTGTGCATATGGGCTGTAGGTCATTCAGGAACATAGGAACATATCTTGAAGGAGAGCATGTGGCCCATGCTTGCTTTTCATCCAGGATGCACTACACAAGCCATTCTTGTCTCTTATATGCATTTCTTCATGCCATAATATTCCCAAACCTAGCTAAGTCAAAAGGATTTATCTTAGATCTGAGTTTTCGTTATGTAGCCCCGATTGTGTATATTGTCGGATTTAGTGAAACAAACACTTGCCATTGTAGTCTGCCATAAGGTATTCAAGACTTCTTCACAAAATGGGAGAAACTGGTAGCTTCTCACCAGGTTTCAGTTGTGCATATGAGGTAACTGTCTGTAAACAGTTGTAGTCCAAACACTGGGTTTTTTTCATTCTGCTAACGTTCATGTGCTTATTAGAAATTTTGATGTTTTCCCTTTTCTCTTCAGATGACACTGGCTGTCCTAGTAGCCAGTCAGTATCTCCAGTTAAGACTCCTTCTGATGCTGGGAACAGTCCAATCAGTTTCTGCACTGGTAGCGATGGAGACTTCTCCAGGAAGAAATTCAGTCCAGGGACAATGAGCGAAGGGAACCCGCAGCTGGCTCGATATAAGAAGGAGACAAAGACAAGCCTTGTGAAGCCTGGTGAGTATAGTATAGTTCCTTTCATGTCTTTAATTACACATTCTAATTGACTAGTACATCTACAGGTGTCTACATACATTGTGTTGTGCTGCCTGTGATACCAGTAATGCTGATAATAAATAAAAAAAATAGTTGGCTCTTTCTATGGAGCCACCTGCAAGATTGGAAAACACTATCAGTATTAGCTTTTCCATGGAAATGTAATTAATTGACATGTCACTTTCATTTATGAGGCTTGATGATGATATCAAGTAACAACTGAAATGGATTTTATCCTATTTCATGGTAATTGCACACATTTCACTGGCCAAAGATAAAGGACTCTTACTATCAAAGCGAAGAATTATAGTCTTCTGTTGTTGATGGATTTATTGTTGGATCCTGCCTAAAGTTTGTGCTGCCGGGCTGTGATAGCTCTGGGGATACAACATGGTAAACCAAAGTGAGATAACAGGCAGTGTGTGTTCAGAGTTAGGCAGATGTAGACCCACACTACATTGGCTGAATCAAGAGCATGTCTCCCATACCCTCAGCCTAATGGGCCACCTCAGATCACCAGCTAAATCAGCACCTGCTTGTCACAGATCCAAGACTAAATATCCTGGTGTGTCATTGGCTACTGTAATTTTAATGAGTAGATATAAAATATTTGTGCGATTCTCGTACAGGCAGCTCTTGATTACAAATGATCAGGATATTTGTGCTATTACTTGATTAATCTTGGAGACAGAGAGGGGTTTGACCCTGTACACAGCCAGCTGCAGAACTGACATGGTTTATATTCTCAGGTACCTCCTGGCTATACTGTTTCCAGAGTCATTTTACCTCTGGAGGCAGTTGGATACTTTAATGAAGACCCAGCTCAGATTTACCAGCACTATGTTTAATTCAGCAGCAGTAAAGACTGTTGCAAAACCTCTTCACTGGCTTGGTCATTGAAAGGACTGATTAAATCTGACTTACTGTCCCTTTCAAGTTCTTCAGCCCATTTCATAGCACCATGTTACTCAAGTGTTCCCAGTCTCCCATTGCTCTGCACAATGGATGATAGATAATATTTTTTAAAGGTTTGTCTTCTGTTCCATTAAAAGTAAGGAATCTAATGCAGGTAGAATGCAGTGAATATGGTATATGACAGTCAAATTTGCAGCTGTGGCTACTGTAACCATTTTGTATGTGATATTGGATGCAGCTTAGCAAAATGTAGATAAAGAATTTTGAGAGGTTTTTTCACCTGAGGAGTCCTATACACATAGAAAAGAGTTATGCACTTGTTTCAATAAACTACTATATTGTTTTCAATGATTACACTTAAATTGACCTATAATGTCAAGTTATTAGCCTTTTGCAGTAATAGTCAGAGGTCATCATTTTAGTTGATGGTACTAAGTCTTTGAATGAACTTAATTTAGGTATTCTTGTAAGTGGGTCATTCTGTAGCTGTCGTTACCTCTGTGTTGATTGATCTCTAAGGTTAGAAAACTTGTCTCTAGACTTCAAGCATATCACTGCTGAGATCCATCAAAACTCTCGGAGTAGTAATCAGGTCTAATTTACAGAGTACTTCTAAGTTGCTCCTGCCAAATATATCTCACACTTTTTTAGTGGAAAGTTGTCAAAAAACACATAATAGTCATTGTGAGAGCTGACGCACGTGTGGGACATGCCTGAAATGGTGAGCACACCAGGAGACAGCTGGGGTTCTTTTCCTTACTGTTGGCCACAGCAGTTAATGTCATTCTCCCCTATTGCTATCTCTTGACTTCAGGTTGATTGAGTCTTTTCCCAATGACCTAGTTGTGCATGAATTTCTGGTGGGTCAGTCAGGAAGATCTAGCCCTTGTGCAAAGAGGAGGCATCATCATGTAAAAACACACAGGGAGTAACAGGGGAGCAGTAGAAGGGAAGTGAGACGTGGGAGGAGAATAGCAGCATCGTGTCCTTGTTGTATGTAACCTACTTCTGCATATGGCTGGGTACCTCAAACTACAGAAAGAGTTGTGCATAATATCTTTCTCTTTACCAAAAGTCCTTACTGATTTATGGAGATAATCTCTATTTTTTATTTATCTGAAACTTCTTGTGATAATGGCTACATAGCAGGAGCCAGACATGAGAGACAAAAATCCAGCCTACCGCTATCTTTTACAGGCTCTGTCCTGTGCTGCATTTTGTGGGTGAGTACATCAATCAGTGTGCACCTTCAAAGAGCCTGTCATTTGCCGCAAATTCATCTGTTTCTAGGATTGTTTTCTTGGAACATGCTGAATCTCAGAAGTAACACTCACACAAATATTTAGATAATTCAGGAAATGTCAGAGTGGGATCGCACTGAGAATGAACCCTGGGACTTTATTTTAGGCTGTTCCCAAGCTCCAATGCTTTTCTGCTACTCTAGCAACATCACTTCATCTTTCTTTTCCATACTTCAACATATGAAATATGATGTAACTTTTTTTCTCTAACAGCCTAAGGCAGTGTTCTGTGGATCTAAGTCATCTTCAGCTCTTGAAGTATTAACAAACTAGATTCAGATGTCGTTCATAATTTATGTTGTTTGCACAGCAAGTCATACTTAATCCCGGAATGCATTATCACTGCATCTTGCTAAACCTCTGAAAGATTTATAATCATGAAGGTGTTATTAATTTGTGATAGATGATAATGCTTTTTATTGTGTATTAAATCCAAATCACAATATCATTATAGGTGAATTTGGCTTAAAATCAGTGACTGCGTTCCCAGGAAAGGATAGAAAGGACAGGTACACTAAGGAAGATATATAACATCCGCTCCTGGAGGAATCATAGAATTGTCAGGGTTGGAAGGGACCTCAAAGATCATCTAGTTCCAACTTCCCTGCCATGGCCTGGGACACCTCCCACTAGATCAGGTTGCTCAGAGCCCCATCCAGCCTCGCCTTAAAAACTTCCAGGGATGGGGCTTCCACCACCTCTCTAGGCAGCCTGTTCCAGTGTCTCACCACCCTCATGGTGAAGAACTTCTTCCTAACATCCAATCTGAATCTACCCACCTCTAGTTTTGATCCATTACCTCTAGTCCTACCACTGCCCGATATCCTAAAAAGTCCCTCACCAGCTTTCTTGTAGGGCCCCTTAAGATACTGGACAGCCACAATAATTTAGGAGGCTTTTAATTTCAGGACTTTAGAAGTGTTCCCTCTTTTGAGTGTGATTCATTTATGCGATATTAAAGGAACAGAAAATGTGTTGCAGAAAATGCCCGCAGCTTGGGCAATAA
>VZZY01023186.1:15829-29717 GCA_013400335.1 Eurystomus gularis | reverse complement strand
TTTTTTTTTTTTTAAGTAGGTGGTCTGTCTGTTTGTCTCTAGATTTTCCTTTAGAGGAACGGGCATCAGCTGGCTGAGCCCTAAAATGCATACTGTGTAGTTCATTACCCTAGCAGGGGCTCCATGAGGTACCATACCTCCTCGGAGTAAAATACATAAATAAATCTGCCAATGTTCTCTAAGACACAGGAAGAATATATCTGCAACACTTCTGCCTAGAAGGCTTCAGCATAGCCTCCTGTCTAAAGCAGGGAGCTACATCAAGCCAGGGCAAAGAGGTGAAATGGCTGGAGTACTGTGATACCAATATGTACCTATAAGAAGAAGGCCATGGGGCTGACTGCTAAAAAAAAAAAGTAAATCAGGGAAAAAAAAAGATTACTAATAAACATTGTAAGAAATTATCATAAAATAGACAAATACAGTGCAAAATGTAGCTTTGTACTTTAAATATATATTTGAGGTAAGTTATGTACTTAATAGGTGTACTGTTACACTTTTAAGATGGTATAAAAATCTGTTATGTTCAGCATATCCAGCTCTTTCTAAATTCAGGATGCACCGGCTTCCTGCACTAGTTTTGTTACTAACATTAAAAAGTCTGATTCATCACTCTTATTCTAACTTTAAAAGTAGTGCACTTTCATTGGAGTAAAAGTCTGGCTTAAATCAGGTTCCACTATACTTTTGGTACGATGAAAATGATAGAAAGTAGATTTTGTCCAGTTCAACTGTAATGTGTTCCCCTTTTCAGACCTTAGCACTCTCAATTTCTGTCAGCTGTAGCTTTCTCTGGACATTTTAGAATCAAGTTCTATGCTAACAAAGAGTCAAAAATCAGTTCCAGTCATTAATTAAAAAGAAAAAATAAAAAAAGGGGAGAGTAAAGAAAAATGTATGAAGAGTAACAGTGAGGTGCCCTGGAAACCACTCTGCTGTAAAGGAGTTAATTTGAATGTTCAAGACAGTTATGATTCTTTCTGTCTGCTGTATCTCTTTATTCTTGTCAGTCTACTTGTGCATGGTAGAAATTTCCTTCCACAGCCAATGCAGTGTGACATATTTTCCTTGCTGCTTAGCAAGTGCTTTTAATCTATATTGTAATATATTTGTGGTGTTATGAAAAATCATGCACTTCCTTTGCACTGAAATTCCCTCTATATTAGAGATTAAGTCAAAATTAAGATATAATAGTTTAAAATGTAATTAGGAGTTAAAATTATGAACATGCATACTTTTATCATCTATTTCCTCTAAGATATCAATTTAATCTATTTTTAATTCTCCCCTTAATATGTTAAAGATGCAAGTAATATCCCTACTGCCCTGAGTTACAGTAATGTGTTACTCCCAAAAGAAAATCAGTAAAAAGTATCTGTGCAAGTAAGGTTGAAGGTCTTTTCTGAAAAAAGAAAAAAAAGTTTCTTATGCATCTGATATTGCAATATTGCTGTAATATACAACTTTTGGTAATTGTAGAAAACAATTATTTCTGAAGATACAAAAGTAAAAAAAAAAAAAAAAAGCACTGTAAATTTGGAAACACTTAATCATCCTTGACAGACCTAGTGCAGATTTATATCACCATGACTGTGGTTAGAATCTATCCTAATCTTATTTAATAGCTAACTTATCTGACTGTGGTCTGCTACTCTTTCATGTAGCCTTTTTAAAAAATCTGTAATATCAGAATCCTGGCTCTTGTTTTAGAAAAACTGAGATCATGAGTCAGGTTTTATAGTATAGGTAGATGCCCAAAATATTAAAGAGGACCCAATAGTATTTTCAAAAACCCTCAATCTCCATTGAAACTAATCAGCATTGAAAATGAGTCTGGAAGTAAGACTATACTCATATGCCATGGGATTATAGAGTGATGTTTATTTTCCCTCTCTCTAAACTATTAATTTTTAATTATTCTGTGAATAGTAGAGCATTTGCAAAAGGAAACATTTAAAAAGACCTGTACCCTGTTTTATTTGTCTGTTGCCTGCATCATAAGGTAAAAGAATCAAATTTGAAGAATCTGGTAGAGGAAAGCAATAAAAGCACAGGGCTGGAAGGACAACAGATTAGAAGGAACCTGACTGTTCAGACTTGAAAACAGAGATGTCTTTCTGGTAAGGGAAAAAGACACTAGTAGTCCCATTCCTGAACTATTTTTGAATTTTATCCTAAACAGTTATTGGATAAAAAAAGAGACACAAGTTATTTTGTAAGAGACAAGATCCTTTTTTAAACAGAAATTGTACATTTTTTCTAAAAGTAGAAGATGATTTCTCTTTGCATTTTTGTTTCATAGAGGCCTCCATAGAGCCTGACTTATATGCACCCAGCTTCAGGAAAGGAACAGTTCATCAGATAGTTCTTATAGGCACTTTAGTTTGGCTATTAGCCATTCCAAATTTGCATCCTGTCTCTCTTATGTTTTGTATCTTCAGGTGAAAGTTCATGTGCTCAGCTAAATGTTGTGAACTTCACTACTGAAATAAAGCGCAAATTTTTTGATGGAATACAGATAAAACCATGATTTCACAATTAAACCTGAAACTATATCACCATTAGGAATCTTATTTGATATTAACTTACCTAAATTTTAGTCAGATTGCTTAAATCAAATTTTAACAGCAATAGCAGCAACAAAATATATAACTTGTGACAAATACAGGACTGTCAATAAGAACTGCAAGTCTGTAAGTAGTTGATTCAACAAATCTGCTGTGAAAACACTAAGCTGAAGTTGTTTTATACCTGTGAGATATAGTGTGCCTGCACAATAGGGTTCTATTTCACATGTAGTGTGAATCTGTTGCTTCAAGGACAGATAAAACTGACTGCTTACTGAACAGTTGCTCAGTGTCTCATTCTGCCATTTTGAAGGATTTCCGGACATTCAAGAAACAGAGTGACAGATCATCGGTCAGTACAGCAGTGCACTGGATTATTAAGAAAAGCAGCACCTACAAAAAGATATGATATTGGCAGGTGAGTCAGTGTATTTGTAGTGGCTTGCACAACACCAAGGCTCTTCCCAACATTCACCCACCCAGTGGGATGGGGTGGGCAAGATCTTGGGAGGGGACACAACCAGGACAGCTGACCCCAACTGATCAAAGGGATATTCCATACCACATGACGTCAGCTCAGCTATAAAGCTACAGAGAAGGAGGAGGAGGGGGGGGCATTCTGTTGTCCTCCAGAGCAACCGCTACGCATCTTGGAGCCCTGCTTCCCAAGGAGTGGCCAAACATCACCTGCTGACGGGAAGTAGAGAATAAATCTGTGTGCGGATTTGCTTACCTTTTGCTTCTATTATTATTAAACTGCTTTTTGTTTCTCATCTTATTTTCCTCCTTTTTCTTTTTGCTCTGCTGAGGAGGGAGAGGGGAAGAAAAGGGGGGGGTGATAGAGTGACTTGATGGGTACCTAGTGCTCAGCCAAGGTTAACCCACCACAGTATTATTCTAAAATTTTTTACAGTTTTAGAATATGTACAGAGATTCTGAGGAATTACAGTCATTAAAAAATGGTCCACTTTTCATAGCTTCATGCATGTCTCTATTTACAGTAAGCCTTCTCAGTGGTCAGAACAGTACTAAGGAAAGAAGCAAAAGGATACTCCTTTGAAATACAAAACTCATCAGTTCACAGCAGTACAGAAATGTTTATCTGTTCATTTGCAGGGAGCTCTGGATTAAAAATGTGTTTATAATGAAGTAATTGTTAACATAATGCCTACATAATACCTGTATACATATTAAAATAACCTACATAGGTATCCTTGCTTTGATGGAGAATTCACTTTAACTTCTTCTGCCCACCCAAGAAATAATTGAATTCCTGTTTATATATTCAAAGTAGTCAAACTTTTCAAGTCATGCATGTGGATATCACAGAAAGAAAATCACAACAATATAATAAACAGTAACATTAACAGACAAAACAAACAGTGGGAAAAAAAACCAAACAGCAAGCAGAATAAGAAAAGTAGAATTTTGACAAAGAATGGAAAAGACAAACCTTGGTAAGATTAAAAGAAAAAAATGGGAAAAAATATGTGATGAGCAAAAGTGAAGAAAAATGTCAAACAATAAAGCCAGATACCACCTCTGATATATTTTCCTTTAGGACAAGAAAGAACAATGGTTATGCAAGCAACCATGGGGAGAGAATGGTTACAAAAAGCTCACTGAGAGCTCTGATAAATTAATATTGCAGCAGAATGAGTTGGTGGGTTGCTAGAACGGCTGGCACCTTGAGTGACACGGGCCCACTTATAAGTTTCTATATAGCTAAACACAGAAAACAGTCAAATCTGGTTATATTTAAGGAATGTGAGATTAAGGTTTAACATGATCAAAGCTTTTCAAAGTTCTCAGTGAACTCTAGAGAAAAATGAGATGGAGGCAATCAGGAAGAGGGGAAGGAGAAAGTTTCAGACACAGGATATTTAAGAATTAGGTAAAAATTTGAATGAATTCAGATCACCAAAAGTGTTTAATATTAGTGAACAACTATAATTTTATCCTTTCAACATTATTAGTTTCTGTTCTGTCTTTGATTATGCCTTTAATGTCTTCTGAAAGCCTTCATTTTAAGCAAATACAGATTTATAGGTGAGGCCTCTGCACTACAGGAAGATCTGTCTTGAAATATACCTTTTTTTTTTTTTGACACATATTTGTGTGTGCAGGTGTAGGTATGCATGTGATATATATTTAGCTGCAGACCAGGACTGACTGACTATTACGTTCTGAAAAGTCACTGCACTGACGTTTCACCCTTGTCGTTTTCCATGAGAGTTATAAACACTGTGGATTATCACAGCTGAAAAAAAATAATCCAGGGCTAGAATCAAACCTGTACTTTTACAGCTTCACATCATCACTTTAGAAAGTTGCTTTGCTATGAAACTGCCATAACTTTCTCACGTAAATGTTATAATTTCAAGATGTGGGTCTTTAATGTACCTAAACGTAAGTATGCTGGCTTCATGTGAACAGCTATTCAAATAAATGGTGATGCATCTACTTATATTGATACTTAGAGTGAAAATCACCTCACCTAACTTTAGTTGCCTATAATGTGGAAGTCTACATCTGAGACACCCTCCCTAAAACCTCTTTATAGTTCCTCCAAGGGAAGCTAAGAGGCATTTTTTTAGAAGCAATTTGTTCTTTCTATTTTAAACTGAGATTAATTATTCCCTACAGTTGGTTCTTTCCCTCTCTCTCTAGAAGCATAAAGGAATATATTAGGAATGCACAGGGAAATTAGTTTTGGCATAGATATTCAGAAGGAGATCTTGTCAGTCAGAGGAAGACTGCTTTCAGATTCTGCATAGACAAACATAACAAAAAAGGCTGTGATAGTTAAGTAATATACTTCCAATTCTGTCTCTGCTTCGTAAGTAGGAATGCAATATTTGAATAAAGATTTTAGCTAACAAAGCACTGCAAACATGGTGATGAAGAGTGCTGCCTACAGGAGATGTACGTAAGTTTTTAAAAGTAAGTACAGACTGGGGACTCAGGTTTCTAAAGAAGTATTAATTGCTCAAATATTTCTTTAGTATAAAATGATTTTATCAAGTTGTTTTGCTTCTTCATTTCTCAGTTATATTTTCCTCTTCTTGAGATATTTTGAAGTTGCAAGGTAGCTGAAGATTATATAATTTAAGTCTTATTGGATGGGTTTCAGTGCAAGATTCTGGATCCAGTCCTGTTCAATATATTCATCAATTACTTGGATGAAGGGATAGAGTGTACCATCAGCAAGTTTGCTGATGACACAAAGCTGGGAGGAGTGGCTGACATGCCAGAAGGTTGGGCTGCCATCCAGCGAAATCTGGACGGGCTGGAGACCTGGGCAGAGAGGAACCTTATGAAGTTTAACAAGGGTAAGTGTAGGGTCATGAATCTAGGGAGGACTAACCCCCAGCAGCAGTAGAGGTTAGGGAAAGCAGCTCTGAGGAAAAAGACCTGGGTGTCCTGGTGGATAACAGGCTGACCATGAGCAACCAGTGTGCCCTTGTAGCCAAGAAGGCCAATGGCATACTGGGGTGTATCAAGAAAAGTGTGGCAAGTGCGTCAAGGGAGGTTGTCCTCCCCCTCTACTCTGCCTTAGTGAGGCCACATCTAGAATACTGTGTGCAGTTCTGGGCTCCCCAGTTCAAGAGGGACAGGGAGCTACTGGAGAGAGTCCAGAGAAGGGCTACAAAAATCATTAGAGGAATGCAATATCTCCCCTATGAGGAGAGGCTGAGAGACTTGGGACTTTTTGGTCTAGAGAAGAGAAGACTGAGAGAGGATCTTATTAACATGTACAAATACTTGAGGGGTGGCTGTTGGGGAGATGGGGCCAGTCTTTTTTCAGTGTGCCTGGTAACAGGACAAAAGGTAATGGGCACAAGCTTCAATATAGGAAGTTCCACTTAAACATGAGGAGGAACTTCTTCACTTTGAGAGTGCCAGAGCACTGGAACAGGCTGCCCAGAGAGGTTGTGGAGGCTCCTTCTCTGGAAACTTTCAAGACCTATCTGGACATGCTCCTGTGCGACGTGCTCTAGGTGATCCTGCTCCGGCAGGGGGGTTGGACTAGATGATCTCCAGAGGTCCCTTCCAACTTCTATGATTCTATGATTCATATTTACATGTGATACAGGTTTCTGAACTTCCACTATGGCCAGTGTAAATGTTGGAAGTATAAAATAACTGCATCTAAATTCAAGAATAATAAATCTTGAAGATCATCTCTTGAGTATGATGGCAGAGATTAAATAAAATTCTGAATTATGACAGGTTACACTTCATTAGATTCACTATTCTCCATTTCAGAAGCCCATCAGAGTCAAAGTAGTTGGATGTCTAGTATTCACCTCAGAGCTTTAAAATGTTTGAAGCTGTATCAGTAAGTTAAGTTAGGATGTAAAAGTCTTCCCAACTGTCCCTGCTTATAGAAATTAAAATTTCATAGGAAGTACTTTTTAATCCTTAACTTGATTACCAGTGTCATCAATTTAATAAACATTCCCTCTAGAAAATTTTCTATAGTTTATACATTACATTTTAAGAAGCAAACCTAGCAAACTAAATAAATCATTGTTTGGGCACATAACTACCTGTTTTTATTATGCAACTCTGTTTTATATTTCTGAACAGAGGCATCCACAATTTTTCTAGTTTATGCTTAAGGAACACTTAGCATTTTTCCCCAAGATATAACAGTGTCAGAAGCTATGCCTACAGACAGCTGTCTGTTCAAATATTAAAATTAAATCAAAATAGTCAGCAGAACATACATTTTAAAAGAAATGGTGCTCAGATACCCAGTTTTGCTCATATAATCACATGAATTCTTTAACTGTGACAATTTAATAGCAAATGCTTGTCATATGAAGGTATGTTTTATTGTTAGCTCAGTACACTGAATTCAGAGCATTGCAGGAGATATGCCACTTGCAGATACTGGAGTGAAACACTGGTGATAGCTATCAACAGATGCCTGCTACAGGGTGAAAGAAATCTGACTTGTAACAGAAAACCAATACAAAGAAAATCCTACAGCATCTCATTAGTTAATATTGGGTAATGGTGTCCTTGGCATAGTTTACCTTCCCAATTTTTCAAATGAAATTTAAAGCTCTTGAATCTCCAGTTGACAATACTCTTTTCTGCTGTGGGGTGTCATGATTATTATGGTTAAATTAATCATAAACTAATGGAAACAAAGCATGGATACTCTTTCAGGGAGGAGATTTTTAAGTTAGTTGTATCTATACTGTCTACTGAGGGCAGCTCTGTAGTATTCTGACTACTGCATATCCAAGTTATATACTTCATGGGTGTTATGGCCTAGTTGTCCTCTACTTGCATAGGATATAGGTTCTGTATACCTAGTGGCTTAACGTGTTGATAGGTATGTCTAAATATCTAGATGTAGTCGTGTAGACAAGAGGTTAAGTGGGAAGCAAAGCAATCCATACTTACAGGTATTTTGGAGGCTGTCCTACACTTAGAAATTATGACAAACTTTTATTTGGTTCAATTTTCAGAAGAGTAATTTATAGGTTTTAACTTAGCATTTCATTTCAGAAGTTATGGAGGATTAACAAATAAACTAGTTTAATTGCCAGAGTACAGCACACTTTTGACACTAGAACTCGCCATTCAGATTCTTTAACAATTGAATAAATGTCTTCTTGTTGCCCTGGGCTGTATCTAAAGAGTATTGTCCTCTGTCCCACTGCCCTTTTATATAAATGATAACAAGAATATGTTTACAGCAGTCAGAAACCTGATAAAACTACCGAGACACAAGAATGAAGTGACTGAAGAAACAGAATTACTTTGGTTATGTGAAAATACTCTCACATTCAAGTAAGTTCAAATGGTATGCTCTTTTATTGAGATAGTGAAGTTTCTATACTGGAGATAAGCTAGCTTCCTTCAGGCTTGTCAACTGAATAAGACACAGAAAAAGTATAAACGTATTCATGAATCTCAATTTTAAAATACCTTAGCTGAAATTCTTTTAACAGCTGAACTTGTCTACCAAGAGATCTGACTAGCATAGTAACTGTAAACAGTGTTACAGACACCTTTACAAATACCAGGTAGATATTACCCAAAATAATGTTCCATTATTTTATGTAATTGGATAACGTAATTATCCATTACAGCCAAATGGCTGTACAAGTGCAGATGCATCTATTGCCTAAATCTAAAGTGTCATGGGAAATAAGGGAAAATATCACACTGAGTGGTATCACTGGGAGAGGACGCAAATCCATGCGAACCTCACTGGCATATATTTTCAATACTCAGACTACCGATTACTGTGTCAAAAGACAGTCACGGCAGTTGGTATTCTGAACTCATAGATGGAAAATCCCTTTTCCACAATTTAGACGGTTTATCTAAGTCCATCAGTTGTCCATACTTTTTTTCAAAAGCCCCATATTTCAAATGAAGTTTGAAATATTCAGATAGTTTATACAAAGTGAGGCCAAACTAATAGAAGTAGCTAAAAACCAGATGAGAACCTAAAATGTTCTGACACAGAGGACCTTTGACTTGATCAAGTGAAGAGCAAATCACATAAAACATTGCCACAGAAGGGGGTCAAAACTCTTCTCCTCCACAGCAACTCCATCCTAGTTCTGAATTAGTTGATTTCTAGGCAGTGCACCCCAGTGGCTACTCCAGACAGTAGGTCAATGATAAAAGAATAAGAACAGAAATAAGGCTGAGACTTGGCTCTGATACCCCTTCCTTCATTTTTGCCCTCAACGCAATACCAAAGAAATTACAACTGGCCTATTAACACACTTTGCAAAACTGAGTTTCTACTTCTCACCTGGCAATACAACTTAATAAATAAGTGCCAATATAACCCATGAAGCAGAATCTTGAGGATCACAATGGTCACAGTCCCCCCATCACATAGGTTAATGCCTTCAGTCGCCTCTTTCATCATTCGCTTTAGTAAGATCCTCTCAGTATCTACATTCACTACAACCTTTTTGATTTCAGTTCTGCATATAGGACTTGTAATTTAAGACACTCTTTTCAAAGATTTCACTGATGACATCAGTAAGCACCTCAGAAGGCAGTCATTCAGTGCTCCTTTGATTGGAAATCTATTGAACCTCAGTCAAATGAATCTTAGCTTCTAATAAAAGAAAACGAGAATGAACCAACAACCTAGGAAACAATTCAATGCCATCATGCTATCCATAGACTACCAGCTTGTATTTTCTTTTAATGTGTTTTTTTTACACCTGAAATATTCAGTACCCTTACATGAGTTATATCTCCAATTATTCTTGCATAAAAGCCATGCATATCTAGCCAAACATAATAGTGCTTCCCATACAAATGAATATTTAATTTCTTCCTTCAGAACAGATATGAAGAGTCATTTTATCTTCAGGAAACTAACCTGCTTCAAAGACACAGTACATTGTTAAAGATCTATGCAGGGTACAATTAGGAAAGAGAGAAATAAGAGATATTATGCTGGGATCAAAATCTATGCATTCCATTACCTAGCCTGTGAAAGCATCAGATGGACAAATCTGGAATAAATATGTTTTACCTGTGTATAAACAGGACATGATCCTACAGATTACCTTCTAAAAAAAAGAGATTGGTCTCACCATTACTAATATTTTCAAGACAGTTGTTCCAGGTATCCCATAATTGATGTATCTGCCTAGAGTTGTGTAATATTACAGATTGTATTTAGGTTGGGATGTATATGATAAAACATGGGAAAAGAGCAGAATACATAAAAAAATATTTATTCACTTTTAATCCACTAATGAGAATCAAACAGTGTGGAATCAGCCTTGCAGGGGTTCAGAAGACTCACGACTTGTGCAGGATCAGGTGCTACAATCTTGTTTCAAGAAGGTTAGAAAGATAATTATCCAGCATGCACTACCTAGGCCGTTTAAACAGGCACTCTTCAAAGTTTTCGAGTCAGCCAGACAAGAGATACTTTCGCAGGTGCTGATCTTCTGAAAGCTGACTGTCTTTGTCAATACTGAATGCCCTGTGATCAAGCTGGAGCTCTAAATAGTTTACAAGTTCCATAAATCCATACCTATGACCTAATCAATTTCATACAGAGGTATCAGAGCTGGGTAAATTGGAAAAAATGCGGCTGCACTCTCTTGTCACGTGACACATTTGGTTTTCCATTTAATGTCCCTAATGAGTTTTGCTCTTGGAAAGCTTAAGGGATCAGATGAAGGATGTGCAAATCCACAGAGACCTTCATTCGTCACCCACCCCCTCATCATGTTTAATATACCAAACTCTCAAGCTGCCATCACAATTCATCTGCCAGCATGCCACCTGGGCTTTGTAAACTTCAGCATCTTTACTGGATCCCTGCCATAATTCAGCAGGACCACTTAGGTCTCCTGATGACTATGTGTAAGAAAAGCATATACACAAGAATTTAAATAAGGAGAAAAAGAAAAAAAAATAAAGGAAGAAAGGAAGAAAGGAAGAAAGGAAGAAAGGAAGAAAGGAAGAAAGGAAGAAAGGAAGAAAGGAAGAAGGGAAGAAAGAGAGAGAGAAAGAGAGAAAAAGAGAGAAAAAGAGTGAGAAAGAGAGAAAGAGAGAAAGAGAGAAAGAAAGAAAGAAAGAAAGAAAAAGAGAAGGAAAGAAAAAATAAAACCCCCCAGCCATGCACATGCACTACAGGAAACAATTTTACATTTGGGAAGAAATCTTAAATAGCACAATTCATCCTCTGTGTTCTGTGAATAAAAATTAATATAACTTCCAGAAAAGTGATCAAAGACAAGGAGCAGCAACTCAGAATGGCTGAAGACTGGAGAAAAGCCCCAAAATCTTTCTTCAGGGTGAGCTACCAAATTTCACACTTCTGTTCAATGTCATGGTAACCTTCAAATACATGTGCATAAACCTGAGACAGAAGAAAGAGAGGAAAAGAAGCTCCTGTGTCCAGAAGAAATTAACACAGATTGAATGGGATGAACATTATCATTCTTGCAGCAGTAAAGGCTGACATACCATGAAGACACAGACTGATGGATGCCACAGAATGCCAGCTACTGATAGAAAATGAAACAGATATCTAATTTAATATTTGCAAAGAAACTTTCAGCCATATGGCACAATGTAGCTTACTTCAGAAAATCAGTATGGCTATCATAGCATGGCCCCATGCCTCAGTTTGTAAACTTTGCCTGTCACAAATCTAATTAGGATCAGTTTTGATACTGTATTGAGTCGAATTGAATAAATTGTTCTCCATGAGCTAGCTTGATCAGTAATTACTTACGACTGTGTGCATAGTTGTCTATTCTGAAAAAAAATATTAAACAAAGAATTTCTGCTTGGGCCATCCAGTATGTACTAGGCAGCTTGAAGTCAGCAATGTTCAAGCATGTTTTACACCAGCATTGGGTTAATGGTTGAAATAAAGGGAAAAGTTGTAAAAGGAAAAGGACAGAAGGCAAGTGAACATAAGAAGAATGACAAAAAAGAGAGGGCTTCCACGGTATGCTAACTGGAACTTAACCAAGTCATGCATCTGGTAATCCTGTGGCTGGATAGGAGGACTGATTGCCTAGGAAGAAGCTGAATGCTACACTTAACTCCTTAGCAGGGTGAATGTACTTACTGTGACACTTTTTTATAGGGTGGATTTTTTTCTGATTTTGTTTTCATGATGTCTTCTCCTATATTGTCATTTTGCTTGGCAAGGAACAACAGAACCAGGAAGGTACCACAAAGGCAATCGCTTCTTAATGCTATGGGAATCCTACAGGACAGAGCCAGAGCAGACAGACTTATGAGGAAGCTACCTAAACCTTGCATATTCTGAGACATAAGAAAGAAGTTACTGACTTTCTCTGTCTGTCAAGTATGTGTTTAGCACAGTAACACATCATCTTATACAAATGTTTTAACTCCTGTTTGCTAGCTAGCTTGCTAGCAATGAGGCACTTTCATGAGAGAGACACCTGTTTTCTGGGGCAGGGAGGTTGTTTTGCCTTTCTTTATTTTTTTTCTCTGGGTTTTTCTGGTTGTTTTGTAGTTGTTGTTTTTTTTTTTTTGCACAGTGTGTGTCATGAGCTTCTAGAGGTATTAAATTACTTAATCATACACAGTATTTCTTGTCAGCCTCATCCTTTGAGGTGCAAGCTAGAACAAGAGATCTATTGTATAAATAGAAAGGAGTCAGAGTCCTCTTTAAAGAGGAGTGCTGAACATTACCTGAGATAAGAAAGGCATCTTTGTATACACTAATAATACCACCAGTACCAAAGATGCAAACTGAGAACACACAGAGTAGTAGAAAACTTTTGTTTGCCAGGAACATACTGTGATGCTGATCATCCCTTTGGTATACCAAGCTTCATGGGGCAGCAATTCTGCAGTTTTCTGGAGTCAAACAGAATAAAGTCTCAAAGCTGCTTAACTAATGCTTATGCTAATGCTATACAAAAGATATGGACAGGCTGAAGATGGTCCAGAGAAGGGTCACAAAGAACATCAAAGGACTGAGAAACTTGTCATGTGAAGAAAGGCTGAGAGAATGGGGTTTGTTCAACCTTGAGAAAAGAAGGTTTAGGGGAGACCTTAGCACCATGTGCTGGTATTTAAAGGGTGGCTACAAAGAAGATGGAGGCCCTGTTTTACAAGGAGCCACACAGAAAAGGTGATGGGTAATGAGTACAAGTTAATCCTGGGAGATTCCAATTAGACAGAAGAAGTAAATTTTTCACACTGACAACAATCAGCCATTGCAATAATATTCCCAGAGAAGTGGTGGATTCTGCAACACTGGACACTTTCAAGATTCTGTTGGATAGGGTGCTGGGCCATCTTGTGTAGCATGTGCTTTTGTCGAGAAAGGTTGGACCAGATGATCCTTGAAGTCCCTTCCAACCTGGTATTCCATGTTTCTATGATATGCTGAAAATTAAACTGTTTTTTCTTTCTTTCTATTTTTCTGGTCAAGACTAAATTTTCCTAGAGTAACTCCTATGGAAACTTATTGCAGTTGGAATTGTTTTTATACCAAAAATTGCATTGCTCTNNTTATACCAAAAATTGCATTGCTCTAGATCAAGAACTTCATTATTCTACCTTTACTTTTGTTAACAAACAGCAAATTCAGTTTGTGTGGATAGTAATGCATTTGAACCTCATTACATGACATGTAATCCCTGATAGTGAGATTATTATTGCTCAAGAAAGTGTAGCAAACTTGTCAGAATATTTTCCAAATATTCCAATACATTTGAAAAAAAGAAAGGGAACAGGAAAGGGAAAAGGGAAAGGAAGAAGGGAAAGGGAAAGGGAAAAGGAAAGGGAAAGGGAAAGGGGAAGGGGAAGGGGAA
>VZZY01023186.1:0-15793 GCA_013400335.1 Eurystomus gularis | reverse complement strand
AGGGAAAGGGAAAGGGAAAGGGAAAGGGAAAGGGAAAGGGAAAGGGAAAGGGAAAGGGAAAGGGAAAGGAAAGAGAAAGTGACATATTGGCCAATAGCATGTAAAATCCATTCTAATTAATCTGCAATAGAGTATGTAGATAAATACTTGTGTCACATGTAGAAGAGACTAAGAATCATAGAATCATAGAATGCCTTAAGTTGGAAGGGACCCTAGAGATCATCTAATCCAACCTCCCTGCCATGGGCAGGGACACCTCTCAACTAGACTAGGTTGATCAAGGCCTCATCCAACCTGGCCTTGAACACCTCCAGGGAGGGGGCATCCACAGCCTCTCTGGGCAATCTATTCCAGAGTCTTGCCACCCTCGCACTGAAGAACTTCTTCCTAAGATCTAATCTAAACCTACTCTCCTTCAATTTAAAACCATTTCCCCTTTTTCTGTCACTGGACACTCTTGTGAAAAGTCCTTCTCCAGCCTTCCTATATGTTCTCTTCAGGTATTGAAAGGCAGTTATAACGTCACCCTGGAGTCTTCTCTTCTCCAGGCTGAACAATCCCAATGCCCTCAGCCTATTCTCATAGCAGAGATGTCCCAGCCCCTGGATCATCCTTGTGGCTCTCCTCTAGACTCATTCCAACAGATCTATGTCCCTTTTATGGTGGGGACACCAGAACTGGACACAGTATTCAAGGTGGGGTCTCACAAGAACAGAGTAAAGGGGGAAAGAAAGGCTGTAAGTCTTTGAGACTGTAAGTCTCTGAACAGAGACTGTAAGTCTCTGAATGGTCATCTGCAAACTAGGTTTTTTATTAGAATGCTAACATCTAATTTAAGATGATGGCTGCTGAAATAATACCAAGACAAAGTCATAAGCAAGGATCAATATGAATTTTCCTGGGGAAGTGTGGTTCTTCAAAGTGATTTTTGATGATATCTCCAAAAAAGGCTTAGAATATTGCCTAGTGTATGTGTACAGATATATACATATACATCTATATATACCTATGTACACACATACACACTTATAGATACATATAGTATATGTAACAGACAAATGGTGACATATTTCTCTTCACAAAGAATTTCTGATTATTTTTTCTCTTTCCCTCTGCTGTGTCTCTCCCTTAACCTATATACATAGTACACATAGACTATATCTGGTAGATAGCTCTCTGACTTTCCTGAGGCTTTTGTCCACTACCTATAAGCCTTCATCTTGGCAAGCTGATAGTTTCCTTTGATTCTTATGGAATATTCCAATTCCATCTTTTTTTAAGCCTGTCACATTATATCACAATGCAATTCTGGATAGCTTCTATTGAACTTTGATTGAATGGATTTTGTTTGAAGACACCTGCAGTAAAAAATAGTAACAATTCTGTCAGTTTTGACTAGTAAAAGTAAATGAGAAGCAGACACCTCCCTAAATATGTCTAATTCACTCCTGGATTTCTTAGGTATCCCAGCTTCAATGCTCAATAACCTTCTCTAATATCTGCAATTATCCTGCTTATTTTGATTAATGACATTTAAAGTAATTATTTTATGTGCTTTTCCATCTCTTTAAATAAATTACTAATGATTTCAGGCTTTCCAATACATACAGCTAAAATACGTAATTGTGAATCAGTATAAAAAACATTTTGCGCCTTTCACATTATCTTGCTTGAATTTGGGAATTTTACAATAAATCCTTTTCACTAAGGAATTTATAACTGCACAGGGGTTCATTATTTTTCTTATTAGCTAAATTTCCATAACAGCATCATGCTGATAAATATAATCAGTGATGCCATAAATTTTACTTAAATTCATACAAACAATAATGCTTTAATAGTATGTACAATGCCACACATCTTTAACCATTAGATTCTCTATTTTCTTTACTCATCTAATTTGCTATATGCATGTCCAGAAATTTGCCAACTATCTTTTCAAATAAACATCATACTGAAAACCTTCTCTACCCTTTGTTCTACCTTTTTATGGTTTAGAAAGCACAAAGGCAAAATAGCACTTAGGAAAAGAGTCAGATATTGGATTCTAGAACATATAAATGGGGAACATGGCAGTGAGAAAGCCATCTGGAAAAGGTGTTTCAGATTAGCCAAAGGGAAGGGAGGGAATAAACTATTTTTTTTCAGAAACAGATGAAATACATATTCCAAAGAATGTTTTTATCACTCAGGATAAAGAAGTATGCAGATTGTATAGTGGACTTTAGGGCAGTTCTGAGAAATTCTTGCTCACTTATTTGCACAAAGAATTATTGTACATTTTCTCACATTCTTTGATTGTGAGAAAATGTAGGAAATTTGTGCCCTGATTACACCTTGGAAACACAGAGCACTGAAGGTAGCTCCGGCCCTAGCTGACACTGACTGACTGTCAAGAGCTTAGCCTTCTAACTTATGCATCTAAGTGTCTCCTTACCTGAAACTTCTTTCCCCACACCAAGATGGAAAAATAATTTATGGGCTTAGGAATTTATTACTTTATCATAGAAGGAAACTAAGAAGCGTCAAAGAAGTGTAAGAAGTAACTCAGATGGAACAGAGAGCAAGGTAAGATTATATAAGCTGTGTAATTATGCTGTGAAGAAGTGATTGAACTTTACTTTGAACCTCTTCAAGCAATAGGAAAAGAAAAAAATCCTAGTGAATCTGCCATAAGGGAAGTATATGTGAACTGCACATGGTCTGAGAAATGGGATAAAGGATGTAAATAGGTCTTTTGCTGTCTTTATGCCCTGATTCATGGAAACAAGAGAGTACTTAAACACATGCTTGCTAGTAGGCATCTGCTTTCATTTATTGTCTTCAAATGAGAAAGCCATAGTTAAGTTTATATGTGATCCTGAAAGGAAAGGAACATTAAACACTCTGTCAGTGTGGTTCTGACCTGGGTGCCCATCTTTGCAGTATAACCTAAGCTATCTGCTTAAGTTAATTGAAAGTTATTTTTAGACAAGACACGGGTAAACTGTCTAGATCAGCTCTCAGATGTGAAAGACAAAAGTTCCAGGTATATATTGTTGTGTGATTAGTCTAAAAGATTAGTTTTCATCCACCTGATAGGAGCAAAATATTGTATAATTTTGAAAGGTGATACAGCAGAAAGAATTTTTTGGCTATGTGCAGGTGAAAAATTGTCAATATATATACTTAAATGTTTGGGACATTCATTTCAACAAAAGTATTTCTTCCCCATTCACATTTTTCTGTGACCATTCTGTGATTCACAATAATCTTTACTTCATCTGAGTGACACTCTGTGGGCTAAATAACCCCCAAGTCATGGACTGTTTAAAAAAGAAATAAATCCAAAACAAAATACACCACTGCACATAGTTCCTCCCTGGGGAAATGATGAGAGAGCAAAATATGCGACATATGTTAGTCACGTTGCTTATTGCACTACTGGAAGACCCTTAGATACTATGGTGATGAGTGTGGTAGAAGAACCTATATAGATTAGAACCATTTAGTAACGATGTATCCTAAACCCGCTCATTACATAGCTATTTCTGCAAAAAAATCCATGAGGAGGTGATGCATGAGTTGTAGAATAGCAGACTTGTAAATGTCTTTGAATATATACGTTATCTTTAAAAAACCCTTGTTTTTATTATTAAATGAAAAGTGGAACAATTATTTTCAATTTTGCATCATTTATCAATGTTTTAATTTGCCATTCTGTTCATGAAGCATCAAAGATGCAAAAGCAAAGCCTTTGGAATAGCTGCTTAGCACAATAATTAGCTTTTGTATTCAACATTAAGAGCAGACATGAACCCAGAATAGAACAGTAATAGATGAACCAGAAAAACAGAATGTATCTGCCAGAAAAGATGGGACTGTACAATTGGTTAAAACAGTGGCAGTTTCCCTCTGGGTACATTCAAGTAAATTGACTCCAGGTCACATCAGATAAATTGTGCAAATATATCTTTGATTGGATATAAGAAATTTGCTTAAAATAAACTCTATAGTGTAATCAACAGGGATTCTGAATTGTTTCCTCAGTAAATATCTAAGGGAGTTGTCTGGGGTAGAAATTAGTAGTATAAATGTAATATTCTTCTAACAGAGATATCTTAACAAGTGACAATTTCCAGGCCTATAGATCCAATGTGTACAAAATAGAGGAAAAAATCAGGTGGTTTTCAAAATTTCATAATGAACTCAGCATTTCAGGGGTAAGCTTTAGTTACAATATTCTAATGCATTTAGTTATTTGAACTACTGGAATTGGAAAAGAAACTTTTCCTCTTTGCTTTTATTTGTTGCTTTCTCTGTGCTTGTGGAATAGAATGCATTCTTTACGTATCATGACCCAGTACCTTCTGCTTTTTCTTTACCAGATACTCCAGTTGTCTTAAAAAGCATGTAATGAAACTTTATCAAAAGACAGCTATTACATAATAGCTTGCAAATGAAGCAGGACTGCCAAAGTCAATGGCAGCTATAAATGAAATGTAGCTATCTCAGATACCAAAGATAAAAAATGTGCACGTCAGAACCAGCAATTTTTTTATATTCATGCAATGGCATGCTAGAAAGTTCATGAAATTTTTGAGATTTTTAAAAGATCTATCTGTTTAAGTTCCCACATTGCCAATAACTCTTTCTTCCACAGTATCACAACTAACCATTCATCAAGAGACTCCCTTGTACACCTATTCTTTTTGGCTTCAAATTGCTTAAATTTATGCAAATTTTTTACATAGAGTAACCTGAGTGTAGCTAGGTATGAGAATCTAGTAATCAAAATTTCTCCCAGTATCCTGAGATGATTATCTACTAAATTGAATGTGTTTTTCTCAGCATAATCCAGATTTCTGTTAGTGAATTCATGATAAAGGAACAAAATGTTACTAATGGTTTTAGCAGTCATACTACTGTACTACAAAGCACACATTTTTAATTTCGGAACACTTTGCAAGTTAATACTGATATATCCTCACATCGCTCTTGGGACGAGAAATAAGATCTTACTCCCCTTTTCAGAGAAACTTCTTGTTGAGAAAATGACAGTGTTGAGAATGTTGCTGCAGGACACAAATCAAGACTTTAAGATAGCTGGAATTTGAAGACAGGAATTCCTAACTCTGTACTAAATCTAGTGGGCCACATTGGCCCTCATGCCTTGCCTGAACTATATGAAGTATAGAGAGCTTTACTTACTGGATGTCAGCAGTAAAGATAACACTCCCTTTTCAAGGTGAACTCATACTTCTGAATGAACGTTCAGAAGTAGTCTGAATGTCTGTCTTCTATCTGTAGGATAGACAGAATAAGCTGGACTTCTTACTGCAAATCGTTATTATAAAAATTCAACGTGATACGTCATACATAAGTATGAAAATTTCTTTCCTCAACTTCTGTTTTAATTGACCCTCACTAAGGTAGTCCTTGCTGAACTCCTATCTCAGGCTTTCTCACCATCCATGCACCTTTGGCTGTCAGGTAAAATAAGAGATCTAACAGAAGAAAACACTACTGCACCCTCTACAAGACAGCCTTTTAGAAAAATGTCTAATAGTCCCCTAAGAGATAGAAGTCATTTAAAACCAATTTTTTTCACTTCTACAGGGAATCTGTAAGACTCAGTGAAATTTCTTTGCAACTTCAATCATTTAGAAAGCTCATCACCGTAGGTGCCCTGTAAAGACAGTAAAGAGTTCTAAGAAGCTCCAGAGACAATTCAACCAATCTCAACATATATGAGTGACATGACTTTACAATGAGAAAGAGAAGTAAAACTGCAGCAAATTGGCTTTTTGATCACATACTTCGCATCAAAGGTATTGCTTTCAAAAGATGATCCATTATGGTGGGTAAAACTTGGCTGGCTGCCATACATCCACCAAGCTGCTTTCTTACTTGTTTCTTTGCAGCAGGACAGGTAGAGAAAATAAGATTAAAAAACTTGTGGGCTGAGATAAAGGCAGGGTGATCACTTACCCATTACTATAATGGGAAAAACAGTGTCAATTTGAAGAAGATTAATGCAATTTATTGACAATTAAAAACATTTGGTATGGAATGATGGTGAGAAAAAAGAAAACACTAGAAAACACTAAAAGTAACTTATCCTCACCTCTCTTCTCAAGTTTGCCTTCACTCCTTTATTCCTGTTCCTGACTCTTCTGTCTCATTCCCGACCTCAAGTGGCACAGAGGGGATGGAGAATAGGGGCTGTGATCAGCTCATAACACTTATATCTGCCACTCCTTCCTCATACTTTCCTACTGCTCCAGTATAGGTCCATATCACAGGCTGCAGCTCCAGAGTGAGTTCTTTCCACAGGGTGGAGTCCTTCAGGAACAGACTGCTCCAGCATGGGTCCTCCACAGGGCCATAGGTCCTGCCAAAAAACCTGCTCCAGCATGGGCTCCTTTCCATGGGTCACAGGTCATTCCAGGAACTTGCTCTTTTGTGGATTCTTCATGGACTGAGCTTCCTTCAGGTTATCTCCACTTACTCTGGTGTGAGATCTTCCACAAGCTGCAGTGTGGACAGCTGCCCACCTATAGTCCTCCATAGGCTGTGGAACAATAACCTGCATCACCATGGTCTTCACCCATGGGCTGCAGGGGAATCTTTGCTCTTGTACCTGAAGGACCTCCTCCCTCCTCCTTCTCCTTGGTGGCTGCAGGGTTATTTCTCTCACATTTTCCTCACTTCTCTCTCACAGCTGCTGTGCAACATTTTTACCCTTACTTAAATATGTTATCACAGAAGTGGCGCCAGCTCAGCTTTGGCCAGTAGTGGGTCCATTTTGGAGTCAGCTCTATCAGACGTGGTGGCAGCTCCTGGTCTCTTCTCACAGAGGCCACCTCTGCAGCTCCCCCTGCTACCAAAACCTTGACACATAAACCCAGTACATCCATAAACATTTAAAAACTTACTTTCATCTAAACTTTAGAGCAAGTGTTATGGCTCTACTTCTGACAAAAGTCAACATCAAACCATCCTTTTAATAGGGAAGGTAGGGTAATAAAAGTGGACTTAGCTATTTTATGTTGTGGTGTCTTAGTTTGTTTTAAACACAAATTTTGTAATGGATATTAAATTAAATTTTATTCAGTTTATTATTTTTTAAATCACACATGGTATAGTTACAGCATACCACAACTAGAACATGAGATAGCTGCTTTGATCTGCTGCTATTTTGCAGCCCTAGAAAAATTAAACAAGGATGCATAAACTTATATTCACACAAGTCTCAAGGATATGCTTGAATGGCTATAGCATCCATTAGATATGCTTTCTTCAGAGGCAATTGCACTAGCCTATTAAATTTCTTCTTGTAGAGGAATGTTTTTTTCAATGGTTTTCCCAGAGTTCTCATATTTTTGTGGCATAAGTTTTTCCTTTTTTTTTTGTTTTTCTTTTCTATTTATTCAGGTATTCAGAGTTGTAAAGTTGTTCCACTTTGTTGTTAACCTATTTCTGCCTGAGTTTTTCTTGCAATTACTTCCTGAGATCTAAATTTTCCTCTGGCAGGAAAGAAGCAAAACACAAATAAAAGCATACTACTAACAATTTTTTAAAAAGACAATGAAGTCTATTTAAATTAAAACATTTGTTCCCTAAGTACACTTATGCATCAACACTGCAAACCAATCCTACTGCTTCTTCTACATTTGGAGGAGGCCATTATGAAAGCCTTGCTGTATGCCACAGAATCCACAAAATTTTTCTATTCATTCTCAGGGAAGGCAAGGCCCCAGAAAATGGAAATGTGGGGGGGAGGGATGCTACTATGGTAATCAGCTGTTTGTAATAACTTGCAAGGGCAAAGGCAGCTTACAAATAACACTTCCTCAGCAATGTTTCCCCTATCATGTACTGTACTGTTCACCTGGGAACAGCAACAGCTGCTTCAGAGTTACATAGTACAAAAGCACTGACACATTAATACTAACAAACATCTTTTTTATTGACAACGGGTCCAATTAGAAGCTGGCCTTGAGAAAATTGATGGATATAGATAGGTTTTCAAAGACAAGAATGTATCCTTGTTCATTACTCGTGTTTCATAGTTTGCAGCCTATGCCACTATTACGGAATTTCCTTATGTGCGCTCCTTACAGAGCAAATCACTGTTTTGTTCAGTTATTTATATGAGAGGATGTGAACAAGAAACATCAGATTTATAATGATTTTTAGAAGCAGATTCCATTTTACCACTGATTTCTCTGAATTAGAAGGGAGTTTATACAAATATGGCAAACAGCTAGTTGCTTTTTGCAAAGCATCTCCTGAGCAGACAAGAATACTCTGAGATTAAGAACATGTAACATCCTAATGCTATTCCTAGAGAGCTAGGGTAGGGTGACATTAAAGTTTCTTGACAAGCACCCTAGGCCTTGTCCACACCTCGACCAGTCATACAGAAAGCTACCTGAGAACCAGTATTCTCATCTTCTACCAGTCTTCAGTCAAATGCTAAAATACACTCATCATAAGACAAATCTATATTTAAAAGAAAGAAAACAAAACTGAATATTAATAAAGCTTTCCAAGTTTCACAGCTTTATAATAAATTAACAGCATAGGAAGAGCTTCTTTGGAAACTTGTAAGCCTAGTAATCATATGTAATGTTCAGACCACTGAAATGCAATGTCACCTGTGAAGACTGTGGTCATGTAATGAAGAAATGTTCTTCTTCCCTTTGGAGGTGCTTATGCTCTTCTACTGTTGTATTCACTATGTCTTATGTAAATAGGAAGTAGCTGCTATCAAATTAAATAACAGCAACAAAGAACTTCACCATTGGTGATGGTAAATCATGTGAAAAGTAGACTATGTTCTTTTATTTTTCTTACTTAACTCCTGTGAAATTCAGGTGGCAGTGCCCCAATTATTTGTTCATGAAAAATGTAGTCTATGTATTTTCCTTTTGCTACCAAAATATTTCCCCTGTTGATTCCTTGCAGTAATAATAAAATCAGGATGTGTAGTATTGAATGAAAAAGAAACTCATATAAACAAAAATAGTCGACATACGCTAGGCTGTGTATGGAGGCAACTAGAATTTGCTAGCACATCCTTTTTATAAAGTAGTCACTTGAAATATTCATAATGTTGTTATGTTGTTGATAGTGATGATATGTTTTTAGACACAGCTAGTTCCAGTTTACATTGACATATTGTCATCAATTATGCTTCACCATCTGTGGACATAATTAGGTTTACCCTTAAATTAGATTTTAGAACATATCATTCACAAGTGTCTCCTGTTTACTAAACACACTTGGAATAAGCAAAAACTGAATAGCATACATTCTAAATAAACTAGAAATAATTTTGCATACAGGCCTCATAGGGCCATAAACATGTTTTACACATTCTCAATGTATAACACACCCATGCCCTTTCAAGGATTCAGGAGCTCACTTAAGCTTTGTATCCCATTATGTAAATCTCATTTATACTGTAGTCATTTTCTATGATTCTGAATTGCAAAGAGACCTTAACATAAATGTAAGAGCCATTGACAGCACCTTAATAGTCCAGGTCTTACAGTTAAGAAGAATCAGAAATTATATATGCTTTCTTCCAGAAGAAGTCAATGATATCTCACATAATATTTTGTCAACTTTTTATAATCCTGTGAAATACTGAGCTCCATGGCAAGCATACAGTAGCATCCTTTGTGTAGTGCTCTAGGTCTAACAGGTCATCTTAGTATTTCACATCATACCTATTCTGTTCCCTTACTGAATAAGCTCAGCATTTATAGTCAATGCAGGATTGCTTCCTATTTGAACAATTGTGAATTTGTGATTCACTTTCTGTATATATTCTAAAAGTGTTCCTGAAAATTAACCAATTTACTGGATGTGTCTTCCTGTTAATCTATTTGCTAAAATACACGTGGAAAGCACACACCACAGGGATTTGAAATCAGTCAAAGTGAATTCATTTAAAAATCTAAATGAAGAGCAGTGCATTTTTTTTTCAGATTCTCCAAGCTCTGGTCTTGTTAATATATTACAAAGAAAACTAGCAACATGAAGAAGTTGTTTAGATCTCCTAAGTTCCACTTTCAGAGGGAATAAGAAGATGAGACAAAAATCTATTATTAATATACTGTTCTGTACCACCAACTCAATATGACACCCTTGCCTCTTCTACAAGCATCTTCTACAAACATTCTTCTTCTCATGTCAGAGGATTTTGGTTTGCAGTTAGGCAAACTTCCTTTGAAGAGTCAGAGAGAGACAGTCAAAGAAAGAGGTTAGTAGAAGCTTCAGAAGAAGAGGATGTGATAAGGCAAAATAACATCATTCTTACCCCAGAGAAACCAAAGAAATGCTTGATTAGTACCTTACCAATAAGACTGTACTTCCTCTTTTGTGTCTTTGTAATCAATGCATCAGTAATAGAATGAGAAAACAACTGATCTAAATAGGATTTCATACATTTCTTTTACTGCTTACACAGGCTTTCAAAAATATTTCAATTTTATAAAAATGGCAACTTCATCATAAGGGAGCATTTCTATTAAAAGGTCTTGAATATTGTTGCATGGTTATAGCCTTTATGTTCTGAGGTTTTTTGTTTTATATTAGGTCACCCGTATCTTATCTAATTTGTCTGATCTCTAAAAATGGTTTATATATACCTGCTCTTAAAGATGTTAACTCCCTCCATGCCAGGTTATTAAGCACATAAACATGAGTCAATAAAAGAACGCCGATGATAGAGATGTCTGAAAAATCTGGGTGTTTTTACATGAGCCTCTAAATACAGACTGAAGCAGCTACCTTTAAATACTAAAACCATAACATTTTTTGGATACAATCAATTTCAAAAAAAAAAAAATTACGTTTACTCAGTTCATATATGGCAAGTGAAAGGTAAATGAAAGAGCATATAACTGCTAAAGGGAAAGTAAGATCAAGGAATTATTGGTGCATTCTAGTCTTTAAATTACTAAACCTCTCCTATTGTGGGAAAGTAGAAAAGGGAAATCCCTCTACAGAGATTAAGACATCCATAAACACCCATTGAGGATTAGCTGTTGACACGTGTTAAGAATGAACTCAAAATGCTCACAGACTCACTCCCCTTGTGTTGCAGCAAGCAGGATTTTTTCAATTCAGGTAGGCTTTGTCAGGGACACAACATTTTGCTTTTTGCATTAGCAGTCTCTTTTCTCCAGGTTTTATCATAAAGCATGCGTAAGCATAATAAAGATATTGACAGGTTTGAAAGAGACAGAGAGACAGAGAATAAAGGTCATAACAGAGAAAGATCTGTTCAGAGGTTAATATTTGAATGCCTTGTGTTTGAAATGACAAACTAAAGAAAAGTTAGATGGAATTATTCTGCAAAAAGTACTCTTTCGAAAGTGAAAGCTTCTCTTTATAGCAGGCAGGGACAAGGATGAAATTCAAGACTAATGGCTTAACTTCCCAACTCATCTTTCTGCAAAGCCTCTGTCATCATACCACCTTAAAAACTGAGTCCAAATGAATCCCTCCTAAGTGAGATTCTTCTCAGAAAAATTACAATTTAGAATTCAAAGACAGATTTCTGAAAGATGTCAGGCCTCAAAGGATTTAATGCACCCATTAAACAATGAGGAGGACTTTAATTTGAATCTTCCAACGGTGAAGATATCACATTAAAATTTAGATTTCAGTATCTGATATAGCTTCTGGTCTTAAGGAGATTATTTTATTTGCATACATTGAGAAGATTCTATTTAAAGTAAATGTAACGTGCGATGCAAAAATCAGTATTATTTCCTTTTTAGCTTGTTTATCCTCAATGGAAATATAGATTGTACATTTGAAAAATAATTTCAACTTTTCCAGTTGATGTATGAACATCGCAGAATCTTCCTTATGCCTTTTGACTTCCAAAGGAATGCACATGAATGAACTGTGTAGTAGTCAGTGGGGTATTCACTATAGCAGTAGGAAGCTTTGATTCAAAATACAATAAGAAAGTTCGGAACTTATTTGTAATTTTATCTTTTCCACACAAGAGTATAAATTTCAGTTAACAAGTGAGACAATGAAATCTTACAAGATAGTTGTAGTTTTTACAAGGCAAGTGTTCTATATTACCAAATGATAGTGGTTTTGTTTCTGGCAATGGATTTTTTTTAATTGTGTTTGCTTTGGAAGTCTCTGAATTTATTAAGTATCAAAGTCCTGTTATGGAGAATCACTCATTTTATCAAGGAAACCCAGAACTCATTGAGGGCCACATCATCTGAGTGTGAGATAGCAGTCATACTGTAATAAGAATTATCAGTTTAGCTGGCTAACAGAGTCAGAAAAGGCAAAATGCTTTTCCTTTCTTTCTTTTTTTTTTTTCTTTTTGACACAGATGCATGCAGAAGTAGCATACTAACTCTGTAAGGCAAGGGACACAATTAAAGGAGCTTTGATCATAACTGAAAACATCAAGTCCCAATTATGAAAAAAACCTATTTTCCAGTTGCTGATTAGAGCAGTGTAGTGAATTAAACACCTGTCACACTTCTCACCAATAATGAAAGATTGATTTCTTTGTGATAGCTACCTGGTCAGAGTCATAGTAGGTCAGACGTTGCATACCAGATATATTCAAAGACTCTTGGCTATGGAATAGATATCTTTGGATCTGGTTTTGATTCTGAATGCAGCACTTGTTTCAGAGACTTCTTGGTCTCCCCTAATGCTGTTAATCTCTAGGCTCATCCTGATATTAGATACTTTCTGTTACTATATCTGGTATTGTATTTACCACTTCATAAATATTTTACTTCAGCCTCTTTATAACAAATTATATTTACATAATATCCAAATAACTGTTGGACTTCCAAGGTTGCTGATTTAGGCATGGACATTCTTAGAAGAAAAGAGAAGCAATTTTGAGAAGAGCTGTACAGAATATTTATAATCTTCAGATAGTGCATGATAATGAAAAGGACTCAAGGTTTCTCCTAATATATAACAAAAAATAGCAATAGGATCCATATACACTGGTTAGGAGAAAGAAGTTGTAAACATTATGTTGCACAGTCATACAGACTTGTCTGTACTGTTTCTACTATGGAAAATGTCAAGATTTATTGTCAGCAGAGGATGACCAAATCAGGGAGCACTTAAAGAAACTGGATATACATAAGGCAATAAGGCCTGATGGAAGATGGCTGATATCATTGCAAGGCTGCTCTTGATTACTTTTGAATTTTCATAGTGACTGGGTGTCGCGGTCAGGTGCAAGCGTCCGTACAGCCTCCCAAAGGGAAAGAGGGAAGAGCGAGATACCTCCCACCAAACTCGTAGGCAATTACAGAGACCGATGAGTATTTAACTCCCACCAAACTCGTAGGCAATTACAGAGACCGATGAGTATTTAACGAATTTATTACCAAATATATTCACATAAACCGTATCTACTCTATGGAGATATTACGATACGCCACGTCCACCCACTCACTCTCCCTTCCCTGAGGAGAACTAGAAAGCCAACAAGGGAATAGGGCAAATAAGAACTTAACTGAGTCAAAATATAACCGATATGTGGTGTGGGTGCAATTGTGTATGTGCGTGTGTGTGGGTCGTGTGTGTCTACCCCTTTTCTGGCATGTGGCTATGGTCTAGGTGGGGTCTGGCAATAATGACAGAACCCGGCTTGGCTCGGCTCCAGTGATGCAGCAGCTCGCATTGGCGGGCGGCGATGGGACATGGCTTGGCTTGGCCCCAGTGATGCAGCAGCTCGTGCTGGCAGGCGGCGACTTCTTCAGCGGTTTTTTCGGTGCAATTGGAGTCTCTCTCCAACGGCAGTAACGACTTTTGTCGTGGTTTCTTCGGCACTGTGCTCCCGGCTTGGAGTGGCGCCAACTTCTCTGCCGTGGTTTCTCAGTGCAGCAGCGTCTAGCGCGGTTTTCGGCAGCTAGCACAGCACGCGCAGCTTGACAGCTCAAAATAGCTTGGGGTGATTACACGCCCAAAGTCGTTTCCAACGGCACGGCTGCACGTGCTCACCCAGTGGGTGCCCGGCACCACGCGCATACTCGGCAGGAGTGGTTCTGCCAAGCGCTTGGCAGCACGCGCATGAGAGAGAGAGAGAGAGAGAGAGCGACCGGGTATGACCGTGGCAACGGGAACGGACATAGCCATGGAGACTCTTCGGGGCAACGGTCACAGTGATGCGTCTCTCAATGTCGCAGGGGTGGGGGGAAGAAAGTCTTCTGTTTTCCCTCAGATTTTATATCTTGCTGCGTCCCCCACAACTTCTGACTTCTGGCTTCCGGAGGACTTCCCAATGATCCACAGAAGTCGTAGTTCTTTTTAGCTGACTTAGAAAGACATTTCTTTAATATGTGGGGGTCAGACTCCCACACTGGGAGATGTACCTGAAGACTAGAAGAGAAATTATCACTCCTGTGTTCAAGAAGGGTAGAAAGAAGATCTGGAGAACAACAGGCTGGTGAACCTCAACTCAGTCCCTGGGAAGATGTTGAAGAAAAAACTCCTGGAAATCTTTTCCAAATATATGAAGTACAAGGAGCTAACTTGGAGTAATTAGTATGGATTTGTGAGGGTGAAATCATGCTTGACCAACTTGATAGAGTACTACAATAATGTGAATAGTTTGGTGGCTGAGGGCAGAGCATCGGATATTGTTTATTTTGACTTCAGAAAAGCCTTGGACCCTGTCTTGCATGCCATCATCACAGACAAGCTGACAAAGTAAGGTTTAGGTAAGTGGACAGTCAGATGGATTGAAAACTAGCTGAACAATTGGGCCCAGAGTGCTGTGACCGATGGCACAGAGCCTTGCTGAAGGCAGTCACTCACAGTATATCCCAGGGGTCAATTCTGTCTCAAATACTCTTAAACATCTTCTTTAGTGACTTGGATGATGGGGTGGAGTGAAGTCTCTGCAAGTGCACAGATAATACAAATCTGGGAGGAGTGGTTTATACACCAGGCAGTTGTGACACCACTGAGTGACCTAAACAAGCTAGAGAGTCCTACACCTGGAAAAGAATCACTCCATACACAAGTATACGCAGAGGGTGCAACTGTCTGGAAAGCAGCTTTGCCAAGAGGATATTGGTGTCCTGCTGAACAATAAGCTTACTATGAGCCAGTAATGCACCCTCACAGCAAAGAATGCCAACAACATCTTGTGACTGCACTAATAGTGTTGCCAGCATTTTCAGGGAGGTGATCCTTCACCTCTGTTTAGTACTGTTGAGGCTGCACCTGCAGAACTGAGTTCAGTTCTGGGCTTCCAATAAATATATCAGAGAATCACAGAATCACAGAGTGCCAGGGATTGGGAGGGACCTCAAAAGATTATCTAGTCCAATCCTGCTGCCATAGCAGGATCTCCTAGATCAGGTCACACAGGATTGTGTCCAGGTGGGTTTTAAACATCTCCAGAGAAGAAGACTCCACAACCTCTCTGGGCAGCTTGTTCCAGTGCTCTGTAACTCTCACCATGAAGAAGGTTTTTTTCATATTTATGTGGAACCTCTTATGTTCCAGCTTGCACCTGTTGCCACTTGTCCTATCATTGGGTGTCACTGAGAAAAGACAGGCTCCGTCCTCCTGATACTCACCCTTCACATATTTAGAAACATTAATGAAGTCACCCCTCAGTTTCCTCTTCTCCAAGCTAAAGAGACCCAGCTCCCTCAGCCTTTCCTCATAAGGGAGATGTTCCACTCCCTTAATCATCTTTGTGGCTCTGCACTGGACTCTCTCAAGTAGTTCCCCATCCTTCTTGAACAGGGGGGACCTGTGGTGAACCGACCCACAT
>VZZY01023184.1:54214-66014 GCA_013400335.1 Eurystomus gularis | reverse complement strand
GCAGTGGTCCCAGTGGAAAGGCTGTCTCTTGTTCTGGGCGAGGGAGACAGAGGATGCAACCTGGCAGCAAAGTCCAGAGATGGAGTTTCCACAGAACTTTGCCTTTTTTCCTTAACCCTGGCTGTTTCACACCAGCTTGGCTCTTCACATAATGTCTGGGGAAAAGGTGGTGGTGGACAGTCTCTTTTAGTCCCTAGCCTCTAAAACAACTTCTGGAAACTCCAAGAAGCAGAGCAGACCAGAATAGTGCAGCCCAGGGGGTTGCAGACACATCCTGCCCCCTTCCCACTCTTCCTGGGATGCTTAAGACAGTCGGCAGAGGGAAGAAAGCCGACTCGAGCCAGCCTTGTTGTCTCTTTGGCTCCAAATGTATGAAGTGAAAAAACCAAACCAAGCTGTTGTGAGACATTTCTGAGGAAGGATGGGAGGGAGAGAGGGAAGAAGGGAAGAAAAAAGGATGGAAAGGATGGGAAGGAAGGTGGGAAGGCGGGAAGGGCAGTACACTTTATAAGGCCTCTAAGAGTAGTGGTAGGCAGCTTTTTTGACTCCTTTGTCTTATCAGTCCCTTAGCATGTATTGTGCTTCAAAACAATGCATCACCCTGTTCTGCTGCAAAAGCAAGGCAACACCAGTGAGGACCCAGCCACAAGTCTGTGCCTTCTTGTGACTCAAAAGCTGAAGAGAGGGCCAATGGGAAGGAGGAGATCAAAGGATGATCGCGGCCTGTCTCTAAGCAGGATCTGTTCCCTAACAGCCTGTGTATGCTGCCAGACACAGTACTTCACTTTCAGTACTGGAGTACTTAACTGTTTCCAGGGTCCTTGTGGAACTTGGAGAACCTCTGTCTGTGTATCCAGAGAAGGGAGTTCTCCATGTTCCTATTGTGTCCCTGTCTTGGCCAGTGGCTCCAAGCGGGAGGAGAGGAAAAAAGGGGTCAGGCACCCTCCATTAGCATGGCAAACTCCGCCCAGTACTGTCCCAAGAGCTGCAGTACTTACCTTTTTTTCCAGTGAATCTGGTAGAAATCAAGGCACATGTAGCCATTTGGCTGCTGACAGCAGTGCTCCATGTTCTTGTCCTGTCCCTGTCTTGGGCTGTGGCTCCAAGAGGAAGGAGAAGGACAAAGGGGTCAGCAACCGTCCGTCACCCTGGGAACCCCAGCCCAGGTCTGTTGCCAAATCTAGAGTACTTAGCTTTTGTTGGGGTCCTTGTAAATACTGGCGAGTATTTGGTCGCTTGGCTGAGCACCCAGCGCTCCATGGCCTTGTCCTGTCCCTGTCTTGGTCTGCGGCTCCAAGAGGCAGGAGAAGAAAACATGAGTCAGCCAGGCTCCATCATTTCTGGGAGAGACAGCCCAGTACTGTCCCTACATGTGGAATACCTATCTTTTTTTCAGGGTCCTTGTAGAACTCAGAGAATCTCTTTCTTTATCTTGTGATGGTGCTGGGAGAATATATGGCAACGTAAAATATTTTTTTAATAGGGGATGAAGGGAGTGTGCAGAAAAGAACTGTTAAGGAAGAGCAGTCTAAACCCTAGTTTTTCCGAAGCAGAGCCTCAGGGACAGAATCTCATAGAACTACATGATTTAATACATTTAATAGAGTAGCAGGGTCAGGTCGAGCTGATTGCCTTGAGAGAGATGTCGAACAAAGAAATCCCTGGGCTTTCATACCTTTACAAAGCATGCATCTGCCCTTCATGTGATCTTCACATGCCCTTTGGTCCAATGGTGATTCTGGCCTGAGATCCTCCAACACCTTCTGACTCCTTACTAGATTCCTTCACTGTCTTGAGGCCACAGGCCATTTTCTTGACTAGTTGCAGATGCTGGTGATGGCTATAGCCTTGAAGCCTCCTTATCTTCTTATTTATGCTGTTTCTGGAGGCCCTGTTTTGACTAAATAGGTATAGTTAAGTAAACCCTCGTGGAAATTCAAAAATTTTTTTCACTGAAAACGTTGTCAGGCACTGGAACAGACTGTACAGGGAAGTGGTTGAACCACTGTCCACAGATGTGTTTAAAAGCTGTGTAAATGTGCTGCTTAGGGACATGGTTTAGCAGCGGACTTGGTAGAGTAGGGTTACGGTTGGACTGGATGATCTTAAAGTTCTTTTCCAACCTAAATAATTCTATGATCCTCCCAGTCATTCTCACATGCTATCTTTGAAGAGCTGCTTTTTCTCAGGGGCAAGGCGGACATTGTCCTCACCTTTCCCAGGGCAGCTATGAAGGCTTGAGACCACATTCCCATAACTGCAGCCCCAAACCTGCTCTTCCTTGCTGAGCTTCCCTTGCTTTGCTGGTGATGGGTCCATCCTGTCTTGTAGAAATGGGACATCCTTGGGAATGGTCTGTCATATTTTGCCTCTGTGTTGACCTTCTCCCAGGAACAGAGGGAAGCTACTTCTCCATCCTCTTGAAAGCTCAACCCTGAGGCTTGCTGGGTGTGTACCTTACAACTGGTTCGGTGCTGGACTCCTGCTCCAGCCCTGTAATGACTCAAACCTTGGGTCTCTGGAAATACTGCCAGATGGGGGATGGACTTTTAGCATTGGACTTAATTTATGCTACTGTTAAGTGCTGTCAAAAACCAGAAAATAATGAGATGTAAAGTGTGTGTCTTTATGAGCAGCACAGACCCTCACCTGATCATATACCCTGGGAACTGAGGGCCCCAGCTCTGCTCTCAGCTGGTATTTTTCTTCCCATGGAAACCTTCAGTTTGGTCTTTGCAAAGTCCTTTCCCTCAATTACCAAACCTCACATGGGCCTGTGTGAGTTTGTCCTCTCACTCCAGAAACCAGTGGCTTTGTAACCCTGCCACGGTTTGCTTAAAAGGCAGATATTGCTCCCACATCCAAGACAAAGTGGAGCATTGCCGCAGAGCTGCTGATGGCCAAGTGGTGGTTTTTTCTGCGAGCGGTTGTGGCCTGGTGAAAAATCACTCGTTGCCACATCCAAGTGTGGTTAGCCAGCATAGGCCAAAAGAAAAAAAAAAACCACTTAAAAAAAAAAAATCCGGTGCCTAAAAGAGAACTTAAGAACAGTTCATCAGCTCTGGAGCTCCAGGGAGATTGTTCCTCACAGCAATTAGCAGACAATGACGATGGTGCCAGACTGTATTAGAGCTCTGGAGGTAACAGGTGTTGGGCTGGGCTGGAGCAGAGGTTTACACGTCTGGTCCAACCACAGAGAGTCAGGCAGGGGTACGGGCAGAGGGGGGTGCACTTTACAAGTCCAGGTCAGCATCACCTTTCTCAGCAGTTGGTTAGTTTATCTTTTTTTTCTTTTTTTTTACAGGAATTATACATTAATCGCTTTGTGTGTAGTACGAGGTAGGGGGTTAATGTGCTCCCAGCCATGGATGCATCACTGAGGTCCTAACCCAAATGCCACTCTTCACCTAGTGTTTTTAACAACATCCAGACACCAAGATCAGGGCTGCAACTCAAGCAAATGCATCACGAAAAATAAATATCTGAAAGTGTAGGGAAGGGCAGTTAATTAACCCTTTGAAGGCTGTAATATCTTGAACTATAGTTTGTCATTTGTCTTAGCTGTAATTGCATGAGTGGTTTTTAATACAATTTGGCAAGGGTACTAATTTTTTTAAGAGGTGGCGTCACACGTGGTTTTGTTCCTTGTTTTTTCTTGGTGAACTACATGTGGTGAATCTATAGCTGGTATTTCAGGATTCTTTAAGAGGAGGAAATTAAGTTGCAGCCATTAGGCATATTAAAGCAATAATTAAGATATTCCAGTGCATTATACAGCCGGTCTCCTAATAAGAGGGAGTATTTGCAATCTTTTTTTCATGTTGCATTTGAAAAGAAAGTTCGTCACTGCTTTTTAAAAGATTCTTATTGACCTTTCTTCCTCCAGAAATCTCCCAGGTCTCTGGCTGCTGCCCTATCACTCTTCTCCCAGCGTTACAGCTGGTCACAGGTCCCTCACGTGCCCCGTGACTGCCTGTTCCCTCTTTAAATAGTTCAATGGCAACTGTTCATGTCCTCACCCCGTAGCCCTGGGATATCGCATGGTTCCCTGCTGATCTCAAACTCTTCAGCAAGACCACGGTGAAACCCATCAGAGAAGCCCCATCAGTAATTGCAGGGAAAATGGCATGTAGGTCCATCTGAACACAAAGTAACGGTGGCAAAAGCAGAAATCGGCTAACGCGCAAGTAGAAACTGTTTTGTGTCATGGACTGGCTGAAATAAGAAAGTTGTGAAGAGACCGGGAAAAAGGTGAATCACCCTTCCTGTACTAGTGAAGAGAAGGGGAAAAGGTGAATGGTCCTTCCTGCACTGGTTTTAATGCTGGTTGTTTTTTTTCCAGCTCACTGCTTTCCTTCTCTCTGGGAGTGGATGGAAAACTTCTTGTCAGAAATTAAAAAAGAAATCTGTGCCGGGTTCATAGTCATGAAAAGGGTTTGTTGAAGCTACTTTAAAAATCAGTCCCACAGAAAGGTTAGTAAATCAGTGAGTAATTAAATATGCCCTTTCATAAACAGTGTGAGAGATGACCAGAGTGTCTTGGTGTCCTTGGAAGAGGCAGCAGGACCGGGAGGCAGCTCCCACTGCAGTGATCCCTGCAAAGCAGAGAAGGGATGGGAGGTCCCAGGGCTGGATGAGCTGAGGGCCCTGGGCAAGGAGACTGTTCTGACAGCTCCAAGCAAGGGCAGATACTTACTGATATGGCTCTTCTAACTGGAATGGTGACTGGGATGATTAATGCACAATTATAGATTCTGGTTATGTTACTGTAAAGGTTAACACATACCAGAGTGCCTCTTAAGGTGTTGGGCTGTTGAACCCCCAGCCTTGGAGATACTCAAAACTGATGCACCAGGCCTCAAGTAAGCTGATTTCAGCAGGGTTTTGGACCAGATGTCCTTTCCAAACCTTGCTATCCTGTGAGTCAGCCACTTTTGCCAGTACATTTAGGTCATAACCATCAGAGTCAAGGTCATGGAAAAGCAGACCACATTAACAACTAAATACTGACCAGTTCAGTTAAGAGAGAGCTGATGAAACTGTAGAAATCTACTGAAAGATTCTGGAGGCAGGGTGCAAGTTATAAGAAGGGTGGTGGGTTAAAAAAAACAGCAATGAAAGTGTTCCAAAGCAATACTCTTCCTATATAAAAAGAGCTAAATAAATACATGTTGCTGAAAAAGAAAAAACCAAACAAAACAACACAAATAAAATAAACGAGAAACAGCCGGCTGTTCCAGACTTACTCTTTTGGCTTTGAGACAGGTATCATCAGGGATAGCCAGTGGATGGACTTAGCATCCAGAGAAGCTGCTGAAAAGGGATCTTGAGCAACCAGGGTGGGTTCTGAGGCCAATAACCTAAAGGATGTTACAAACTTGTGAGGAACCTGAAACCAGGAAGTATCCCAAGGATTTTTTCTTTTGCCTGCTACTAGGAGAGAAGCTGTGTTATTTTTTAAATTGGTGCAGAGAACGTGACATCTATCACACACCCAGGAAGATGGAAACTGTAAGTGTGAGGGTGTCCTCCTGGCTGGAGTCCATAAACAAAGTTGTTTAAGGGATTAATACCACTCCATGTGTCACCAGCTTTCCTGCAGATATGCCAAGAAAAAGAGGTAACAAACTTCCCTCCCTAGAGCTGGCTTCTTCCTGCAAACCTCCATGCTGCTCTCTTTGAACCAGGTAGGAGTTTTGACACAGAAGCATTTAAGTGCTGTTGGGTGAGTATCCTGCAAGCATTTGATCAGAACAGTGCAGGCTCATTAGATTGACTTGTTTCAACATGCTTTCCAATGCAGGATAAAAGAGAAAATAATGAGAAACAAACTGTGTTGCTGTTTCAAATATTATGACCCAGCATCGTTTTGACAGTCTTTAACAATGGCACAAATGAGCTGAGTAATGTGACTGAGCATCTAGAAAAGCCCTATTCCAGAAAACAAGGATGGTAAACCGCATGGTGCCCCACGAGATGGGGTATTTTGCCAAATTACTGCTTCAGGGGAAGTGAGAACACTTCCAGTAACCAGGATGTTGCTTCATCAGTTTCAGGCATTCAGGCTTCCCACTGCTAAGAACAATCCCTTCTTCCCCACCTCCTGCCTTGCTATTTTAATTTTTAATTGGTGGTATCTACCAAAGGCTGATGGTTACCTCTATTTGCTGCTAGAGGAGTCTATTTTTTTTCTTTAAAGGGCTTGAAAAACACTCATGGGAGAATGGGAAGGCTTCAGTGCCTTTTTTTAACCACCAGCAGACAATCCTGTAGAATCAAATGCATGCATCGAGAGCCAATTAAGAGTAAAACATCAGCAGGACCACCCTTTAGTCTGTGTTGAGCTTAAACTATTGCTGATCCTCCACCTCAATGTACAATACTCTGCTTTGTACCATGTGAGATACAAGACCAAAACACCAGAGAACTCAATAAGGAGAGGTTTTTTGGCATGGCAATGCAACACAGAGCCTTTTGCATTGTGCCTCTAGGACTGGTCTTCAAAATGGCCAGATGGGCCCCTGAGAAGATGTGGCTTTTTCACATACTGGCAACGGAGTTGCATAGATGTCCTGAGCTTGTACATCTCTGTCTAGATATCAGCACATGTGCTGTCTCACAAAAACTGCTTGGTCTGGCTCTGACAGTCAAATACTATTGTGTCGGTTCAGCCATCATCATTTTATGCTGCCATCAGTTGCCTGATCACACAGGCCAGCACTAAACTCAGCAACATCCCCTCGGAAGTCTTCTTTCAGACAGTCCTGCCATAAGTTCCTGTGGGCCCAGCTCCTCCCCTGCCCACTGTGGTGCCAGCACCACCTGCTTGACACAACAGACAGAGATGGCTCCTTCAGTGGCCCTTCACATGGAAGGACACACCTGAAAGAGCTCAGCAAGAGGAAACCAGCCCCAACAGAAGCCACACCCAACAGGAAGCTCTTCCAGTTGATTGGCTCCTGGTTAAAATAATCCTGGCCTCACCCACCACCCCAACCATGACCATCTGGGTAAGGGCAGAGACACAGAGCCACAGGTGGGCCAGGTCCTGCCTCTGCAACATGAAGCCAACAGGAAAACCAAAACATTCTGCTAGGTTGTGACTCATTCACAGGTCAGCTCCAGCTTGGGGCCCACAGCTCAGGCCTCAGCACTTCAAATACCCAACTTCAGAGACTTGTGTGTTAGAAGCAAAAAATGACCACCTACAACAAGCCAAAGGCAGATCAATCTGCTTGTGTTAACTGCAAACATATAAAGATGTAATTTTGTTCTCTTTACCACGTACACAGGTTTGACACACAAATAATTATACAATTCAGTGCTGTTTTAGTATACTCATAATGATGATCACGTAGGCCAGATCAACACTGGAGCACTATTTTATAGCATATAATAGCTCTTCTACATTAACACAGTTTAAAAAATGCTACTTTTTCCATTGGGAAGGATTTATTTTATTGAAGCTTTCATATAAATGTCAAATTCTGTTTCTCAATCACCATTTAAGCTCTCCATTCCAGCTGCTGCCTTCTGTGAATTAAGCCTAATAACAGCACTAGTAACAGCTGGATGATTGATTCCTTAACAACTGTAAAATGCTCTGGTATGAACAGAAGAGGATTTCACCATGTATTTCTCTTTGGTGTTTCTAGGTTAAGTTCTTAATTGAAAGCAGGTGGCTTCTGCTGCCCAAAAATTTTGTGTCCTTTCCCCTTCCCCCACGATTTTCATTCATTTCATAACAAAGTAGGGACTACTATGAAATTTCTTCATTTTAACCCTGAATAACAGATATTTTTTTTTGTATAGGGAGCCCTCAGGCACACATTTTATAGGTCTTTTCAATAGTAGGTTGAGCAGGATTGGACAAGGACCATTACTGCAACAAGGGACGCAGCCCCACCGTGAGCTGCCAGGCGCATTTTGGCTGTCCCAGATAGTTAAGTGTGGAGAGGCCTTTCATTACCAATCTGCTGGTGCCCATAGGTGCCCATGGTTACCACCCTGGGCACCTATGCCTGCAGAGTGGTCTCATCCAGTTTCAAAAAGTTAGAGAAATGGGGCCTTGTCTAAATACCCGTGAGGATATTTAGAGGTTGACCAGCCATGCAGATGTGTTTACAAGCATCTAGAAGGCAGATCTGATTTCTTTATATTTAAATATAATACAAGGAAAATGAGGTGCCAATTTCATGAAATCAGTATTTGATAAAAATAACAAATGAAAAAGAAAGACTCAAAACAAGAAATGCAGAAATTAATATATACACATCCATGAACTGCATTACACCATCCAATTCTGACTCCCATCCATGGCTCAAGGATTATATACCCGGAGATGCTGCATTAAAACCAATTAGCTGTCAGCTGCTTGAAGTGCTGCACTTACACTGCTCCTGTTCAGCCATTCCCTTTTACCAGCTACTGCTTTTCCAGGTGAGGAACATGGGATTTGAGCTGAGCAAGAAGCAGTACAGGGCACGTTCAAACAGCTGCCCCGTGGGGATCGCCCCTCCCATCAGGATAGCTGCATTGGAGCTGGGAGCCGTGGAACGAAGATAAGATAACTCCCTCTGTCCTTTGTGTGCATCTCTGGTATAATTTATATCACTCTGGTAAAAAGCATTCCTGCTGAAGCGCTGGACACACACAGAGCGGATGAGCAGAGCCTGGTGATGGCGGGACATGCTGCAGCCAGTGATGAGAGTCCAAAGAGACGGGGTCAAAAGTGCTCCATGGTGGGAGTTTTGCTCGGATGTCTTCATGGTAGGATTCGGTGGTGAGTGGCAGGGTGTTCTGTGGTGTGTGCCAGATGCAGGCCTGCTCATTTTAGGGGATGCTTGGAGGATAAACAACAAACCTGCTGGCAGCAACGAGTGGGAAGGGTCCACTTGTGGTTCAGGTTTGCTCTGGAGCTTGTCTCCTCCCCACTGGCCCTGCGAGGGGCTGCTCTTGGGATGAAGAGCTCTGCTCTGGGCCCTGCAGTAGCTCACCCAGGATGGCCAGGGCTTCTTGCAGGCCCTGGCCAGTGTGGGCACTGCACCCCTGGAGCATCCAGCGGTGCCCCTCCAGCTGCCCCTGCCGCAGCCTCTCCCCCAGCTCATCAGTGCCCAGCGCTCCCGGCACCTCCTGCTTGTTGGCCAGGAGGAGGACAGGGACACCAGCCATGCTGGGGTGACTCAGGGTTTCCTCCAGCGCTGCCACTGCTTCAGGCAGCCGGGCCGTGTCTGTGCTGTCGAGCACAAAGATGAGGGTGTCGGTGTCCTCCAGGTAGTCAGGCCAGCTTGCCCGCAGGCTGCCTTGTCCACCAACATCCCAGAGGGTGAAGGATACACGACAGGGCGTTTGCAGAGACTCCACGTTGAAGCCCACCGTTGGGCAGGTCTCCACAGCCTGGCCGCTCTTCAGTTTGTACAGAAGGGTGGATTTGCCAGCAAAGTCAAGTCCCAGCATGACAACTCGAGCATCTCTTTTGTGCTGGCCTTTAGAGATCAGCTTCCCCATCTAGATGCTGACACAACTGTGGCAAAAAAATTGCAGCCAAAACCTGAAAGCAAGCGTATGTCCTCGTTAACGTCAGTTAATAGCAGAGTGCTCAGTCCTGCCTCTCCATGAGAGACCTTAGGTTTGCTGAAGAAAGACACAGGCAGCTTGCTTTTGCTTCTCTTTGCAGCTATAATGAGGTGAGAGCTATTATTTATGAGGTGTGGAGCAGAGCCAAGGAGCACCATTCAAAACAACAATTTCTATACCCCAGCTCTGCTGCCACTCACTTCCATCTTCATTCACAACCTGAAGCGATCGGTGCCCCAAAAATTTTGTGTCCTTCAGGAAGAGGTGGGGAGATGGTGGAGCAAGTTTCCTCCTCACCACGTACAGAAACAAATGAGCTTTTGTTCATTGGTTTCTGTAGGGGAAATCCACCCCCGGCAGGACAGGACAAGGAGGAACCTGGGTTTCAGAGCAGGATTACTCTGGGAATTTGCTGAATCACAGCTTGAGGTTGTGGATTTAAACATGAGCAACAAGACAACTGACAATTTTTCTGCCATCCTTATGTTAAAAAGTATAAAACCAATCTCTGTAGCATCGTCTTTTACTACCTGTTGCACAGACGGTAACGACAGCAATTTAAAACATGCACACAATCATGTTTTTTTAATGTCTCATTGAAATACACCTAGTCAAAACACCTTCCCTGGTTTGAAAAACTATACAATTCTTCACATCAAAGTATTTACTACATTTTAACTTTTGTAAGTGAAGCAAAGTCAGTCCTCTGTGGCTGAGGGGTTATGAAAATTCCTTACAAGAAGAAAAAAATGTTTAGCAAGACAGCACCACTTGAACTTTACACGCCAGAGGCAAAAATGTGCTGCTGAAACAGTTCCCGAAGACACTTGTGCAAGAGCAGCTGATGGCAGCCAGGCAGAGTCCCAGCAAAGCCGGTATTTACCTTCTTTGTTGGTTGGGTTTTGCTCCTAAAAGGCTGCTGAGAGGAGTGCAGAACAAAAGCAGCTGTAAATCTCACATAGCAGCATTAAGGCAGAGCTGCTCTCCAGCCACTTTCATTCGAGGATGAAGAAGGAAATGTGATTCAACTGCACTTCCCTGGGACTGCGAGGGACTTCCACACATCTGCAGGAGATGCGGTTTCCCCAGCAATGATCTCTGCATGACGCCTCCATGTCGCAATCCACCATTGCTGGGGACGAATTGCCACATTGCATGTGGAAGGGACTGGTCAGTGACTAAGTCACTGGTGGCCAGCCAGAGGTGTATTTCTTACCCTGGGGGCAAGATATGTCAGTCTTCCATCTTTTAAAGAAGGGAAGATGAATAAGAAACAAAACAAAACACGGAGTCCATCCCAGATAGGCTGCGCAGGATTGCAAGGAGTCCTACAGACCTTGTTTTGCAAGATACTTGATCCATGTCTCTCCCATAGTTATCCCACAGAGCTGCTTGGCCTCAAGAGCCTCCACAAGCTTTGTGCAGCTTGAGGGTATGTAAGATGTGTTGTTGTCATCAGGCTTTAGGTTAATTCAAAAGCTAATGCTTATTTGCTGCAGTTGTAGCAGAGTTAATCGAACAGCATAAATGCACCACCGTGCATGCAGCATATGTTCATGTGGGGTCTTGTCTGAAACTAGCCTATACTTGGAAAAAGGGCAGGAAGCTCTCTAGTTGAGAATAAAAAAAGAGAACTGCAATGTTCAGTGCAGTGGTCCTTCAGAGAACTGTTTGCACACTTGTCAGTGCATGCCGCTGCCCCAGAGTTACCCATTTGTCTGAGTTCCTAGTTTTAAAAAATAAGTTAAATTGTTGTCTGCCTCCTTAATCTGCTTGTTCCCCATTTTGGGGAAACCTTCCTCCCCATATTACACTGTATAATCAATGCAGTTGGTATTTTTGACGTACCAGTGGGTTCAGTGAATTGTCTCTTGAGCTTTTCATGTTTTTCCAGCCTTTGCCACTGCTCCTCTTCTCTGAGGCGTGACAGGAGGCTGTGGGACACATCTGTTTCATCTGACCAGACAGTCATAGCACTGAAATTGCTTTTAAGTAAACAAAAATATAGATACAGGAAGAAAGGGTGGAGACTCTACCATCTGATGAATAACTGAGTATTTGAACTATGATACGATGGAGTCTTTAGTGCATCACTCTCTAACATGGTGCAGATGTAGGCTACTTCTGAAGAAAAGGAAAGGAAGAGGAAGAGGGAACAGGAAAGGGAAAGGGAAAGGGAAAGGGAAAGGGAAAGGGAAAAGGGAGGAGACAGGAGGAGGAGGAG
>VZZY01023184.1:0-45142 GCA_013400335.1 Eurystomus gularis | reverse complement strand
CAGGGAGCCCGGCGGAGGACGATGTCGTAGGGGCCGGGTGAGGAGCGGTCGGGTGCGCGGCCGGCTCGGCGCCCCTCCGTCGCCAGGCTGCGGGCTCCCCCGCCTCCCGCGTTTCCGTTAGGCTGCGGTTTGGCGTGGGCAGGAGCTGTCGGCGGCGGGGAGCGGCTGGACGCGGAAGGTGAAGGTCTGTAGAGCTGGTGCAGCCCGTGCGGAGGGGGAATGAGTCCCCCTCACGTAAACAGGGGCTGCTTGGGGGCCCTCCGAGTGACTGGGTGAAGGTTTCTCCTGGTCCGCCTGTGAATTTCTCGCAGTCGGCTCTCTGAAAGTCTCTTCCTGCTTGGCGTGGGTCGCGGTGTATTCCTAAAGGGTTGTTTTCTTTTTCTGATCCATGGTGTTTCAGTTCATCCTTCCCTTTGTTGTCTGCTTCCTGGAGTCTGAGGAAAAAGCTGGACTTCCAGAAGGCTGAGAACTTACCGATAAAACAGGGCTTTCAACAACTGTTTTTACTCACGGGGCTTTGTATGAAGAGTGTTCCTTCGGTTTTTAATACAGTTTTTCTAAATTAAATATTAAAGGAATATTTATTTTTTTAAAAGAACTTTCAGAGTGCTAATTTAGACAAACGGTTTAAGTGACCACTTTGGAAAGCATGTTGTTGTCTACTGAGGAAAGGTAAAACGGACTTTAGTCATTACAACTAGAAATGGAGTTGTGAGAAAAAGATATTAAACATCATAAATGGAAATGTGTTTGGAGCACAACGTTTTTTAGGAAAAACAGCATTTGGAAGATGCAATAATTCTTTAGACCCTTAATATGAATATTTTCCTTTGCTTATCTCTTATCAGTGCATCAGATTGAAGTACAGGTATTGCTTTAGAAGATGTCCTGAGTGAAAGGTTTCAATAAGTTACAGTAATGTCTCAGCTTTAAAAAAAAGAAAAAAGGCATATTGTGATTGTAAGTAGTTTTATTATGGTTGGTGGACGACTGTCATCCTACTAAGGGCTTTTTCCTATGGCTTGAACAGACTTATTGTGCAGTGGTATTAACGTGCATGGTGTTTTTTGCTTGCTTCTATTTCAGCTGGTTGTTTACAGCAAATAAGAGGTCAGGTTGTCAGTTCTTAGATCAGCAGGTTTTTCTGTCCCTGTGTTGCTCATAAAAGACATCCAAAAATAAATCGTGCAGAAGTTCAAACACAGATTTTGTCATAGAAATCTTACGAGATATTATGTAAGGTCTAAGGCAAGTTAGTTAAGACACGTGATTTCAGGGAGTGCGATATCTTTTGTTGGCAGGGAAAAAGCTGCAGTAAAATCACTTGATTCACACGTGTTATTAATGTCAGTATGTGGTGTTGTCATGCTCTTTCTCAATGATGAAAGGTGAGACAAAAAAAAGAAAAAATAAAACAAAGAAAATATGGGGAAGATTAGTCTTATGTGTAGGATTTGACCCTTTCTCGGTTGAGGTGTACTTAATAAAGGAGCAAGCATGCCAGTCATTTCGTGTTTTTTTTTAAAGCCATATAGTCCAACTTTTGTGTTCGCACTGCTGTTTATAATTCCTGTAGACAACTGGGAAAAACAAAAGCCTGAGCCTGCAGTTTTTCCCAGCTAGAATAAACTGCAGCACTGGAGCCCGAGGGAAGAGTGAAGCAAACAAACATGCGATTGTGTTCAAATAGTCTTTACAAATAAGGGGGATAGTCTTTGAGGAGTTAACTACAGTTTTTTGTTGTGATGACAGTTGGTTCTGTTTTCCTGGTAGGATGTTGTGTTAGGCTATTGTTCCCTCCAGCATGGATTTGTTTAGCTGAACTATGAACTCTGTAAAACTTTTTCTAAAATTATTTAACAAAATATTTTATAAACACTGTCTTTTGTTTTATTAAGGCAGGGAATCACGTTTGCCTACATGTAGCACTGAGAATCTGCTTGTGCACTTTAGGAAGCAAACCAGTGAGAAGTTGAATGCATAGACAGCAGTTTAGCACCGTTGGGTTTTGTTTTGGTTTTTTTTAAGCGCTTATGTGTCTGAAAGCATGTGGCTTTTTTCAATTGTGAGCGGATCTAGGTTTTTTTTTTCCCTAATGTTGGTGACTGCTGAGTTTGATTTCTCTTTATCACAATATGTGGCCGATTCAGTTTCCTTCCCTACAGGTCATCCTTTCTTGCTTATTTTTAGACTTAATGAAATTCAAACAATCATCTTTGTGTCTGTTCCTGTTTGTATACAATATCATTGTTGGATAATTTCAAAGATGTCAAAGTAGTTAGAAGAAGTATTGATATAAGCTCCCTCTGCTGGTTAGTTCTACAGTGGAAATAAAGCTGTATGGTATGTAGTTGTTTATCATGCAGCAGAAATGAAGAGTTAAAAGCAGTGACATGCAGTGTTTCTAAAAGCAACTATACTGGAGCACCAAGTTTAAGTTTATGACTTTTATACTCATAAGGCTTTTAATTGCAATTCACTTAATCTAAATGTTAATATCTAAGTGACACATACTCCTTAGAAATGCTGCTGCCATGTTGCATACAGAATCTAAACAATAGCTTGAGAGCTAATGTGTTGAGACAGATATTTGCATACAGATTAATATAAGTTCATTACTTTGGATTCCATCTGGTACACCTGCTACTAGGTTGCTCTTACAGACTTTCAGTTAAGGTGCAGTCGTTGCATAGTGTGTAATGTAGCAGGGTTCAGGCCTCTACATGATTATCAGGAAAAATAAACAATAACTTTGGCTGTCTTATTGATGTAGTACAGGAAGGGTGAGTGAAGGACGCTGTATTTCTTTGTGCCACTGCTTGCAGTGACATGACTGAAGTCTCCTAGATCAGCCTTTTGTAGGATTTACCCAGAAAAAACTCTGCACTCACCTTCATCCCCATATTCAGATAAATGTTGTGCAAGGATGAAGTCTGAAAGCGATTGTTTTGAGAGGTCAGTCACAGTATTGCAGATTGTTTGCCCATTTGAAAGGTGTGCAGTATGTGTTAGAGGATGCTAAAATTAATTGAGTTTCTTTTTTGATAACATTGAGTTACTTTACTGACATCTTAATTTACTATACTATATATAAATGTATAGTCCTCAAATACTTTTATCCCACTGTAGAACTTTTTTTTTTTCTTCCTCCTCCTTTGGCAAGTAGAAATTTTATGGAAAACTAGGAAACTGGCTAAAGTTCTAAATGAATCCATCTTTAGAGAGGAAAAGGGTGCCTAGGTTGGGCATTTATTTTCTGTGGAAAATAGAGAATAAGTAGTTAAAACAGCTTTCTCTGCACACTTCAGTCTAAGAAACAGTAGCCCCAGAACATTCAGGTTTCTATGTTATTTCACTCATTTAGACATAAGCACATACAAAAATAGCTGTTGTTGCTGCTGTAAAACTGTTGCAGCTGAATGATGACAGGTGCTCCAACAAATAGCAGCATCTAAAGACAATAGTTAATATTTGCAGAGGAGGCGAAAAGAGAGTGTGTTTGGGGAGAAACAGTACATATTATATAAAAGGCAAGAGATGTTTTCTGCTTTAAGGATTATTGTGAACCTTCTTTGGTTGCTAAACCTGGAAAAACTTTAGGAATTAGATTTATTAAAGAAACTAGCCTGCCAGTGGCAGATGAGTTGTGACTGAGAACCTTTTAGGGAAAACTCTTGAAATAACTTTGTAGGATTGTATTAATGTTTGAAGTTGAAAATATACAGCATCGTTTTAGATAAGGCAGTGTTACATGTGTCAAAAATTGTAAGGTTCTTCATCTGTGAATGGAGTTCATTACTCATATCTTCAATCTGAAGTCTTGTGTGCTTGAAAGCTTTTATCTACTGGCATTAGCTTGTGTGACGAGTGTATTGGGTTTGCATGGCGAGGTTTTGGTAGCAGGTTTGCTACAGGGGTAGCTTCTGTATGAAACTGCTGGCAGCTTCCTTTATGTCCAATGGAGCCAATGCCAGCTGGCTCCAAGATGGACTTTGCTGCTGGCCAAGGCCAAACACATCAGAAGTGGTGGTGGTACCTCTGTGATATCATATTTAAGAAGGGGAAAAAACCTGATGCACAAGAGCAGCTGGAGACAGGAGTGAGAATATGTGAAAGAAATGACTCTGCAGACACCAAGGTCAGTAAAGGAGGGACAGGAGGTGCTCCAGGCACCAGAGCAAAGATTCCCCAGCAACCCATGGGGTGAAGACTATGGTGAGGCAGGGTATTGCTCTGCAGCCCATGGGGGTTAATGGTGGAGCAGATACCCACCTGCAGTCTGTGGAAAACTGCATGCTGGAGCAGGCAGAAGCTCAAAGGAGGCTTTGACCCCATGGGAAGGCCATGCTGGAGGAGATTCTTGGCAGGACCGATGGACTCATGGAGAGAGGAGCCCATGCTGGACCAGGTTTGCTGGCAGGACTTGTGACCCTATGGGGGATTCATGCTGGAGCAGTCTGTGATCTCTGGAAAGGACCCATGCTGGAGCAGTTCATTAAGAGCTGCAGCCTGTGGGAAGGACTCCCACTGGAGAAGTTTCTGGAGAGCTGTCTTCCATGGGAGGGACCCAGGGCAGAGGAAGATTGTGAGGAGTCCTCCCCCTGAGGAGAAAGGAGCAGCAGAGACAATGTGTGATGAACTGACTGCAACCTCCATTCTCCATCCCCCTGTGCTGCTGTGGGGGCAGCAAGGCAGAGAAATTAGGGAGTAAAGCTAGGCCTGGGAAGAAGGGAGGAGAAGGTGAAGGTNAGAGGAGCCCATGCTGGACCAGGTTTGCTGGCAGGACTTGTGACCCTATGGGGGATTCATGCTGGAGCAGTCTGTGATCTCTGGAAAGGACCCATGCTGGAGCAGTTCATTAAGAGCTGCAGCCTGTGGGAAGGACTCCCACTGGAGAAGTTTCTGGAGAGCTGTCTTCCATGGGAGGGACCCAGGGCAGAGGAAGATTGTGAGGAGTCCTCCCCCTGAGGAGAAAGGAGCAGCAGAGACAATGTGTGATGAACTGACTGCAACCTCCATTCTCCATCCCCCTGTGCTGCTGTGGGGGCAGCAAGGCAGAGAAATTAGGGAGTAAAGCTAGGCCTGGGAAGAAGGGAGGAGAAGGTGAAGGTGTTTTTAAGATTTGGGTTTACTTCATATTATTGTACTCTGACTTCCTTGGCAATAAATTAATTTTTCCCTAAGTTGAGTCTGGTTTTGCCCATGATGGTAACTGGGGAATGATCTCTCCCCATCCTTTTCTTGACTCACGAGCATTTTGTAATATTCTCTCTCGCCTGTGTAGCTGAGGAGGGGAGTGATAGAGCGGCTTTGGTGGGCACCTGGCATCCAGCGAGGGTCAACCCACCACAGACAAGATATCCAAAATAAGCAAAGCAGATTAAAGACCTAGTGCAAATATCAGAAAGGGGGACATAAAGTGATGCATTTTGAACTGGTTACCCTTTGTGCTGTTCTTGGCTGAGTTAGTTTTCTTCATAGCAGCTGGTATGGGGCTATGGTTTGGATTTGTGCTGAAAACAATGTTAATGCAGGGATGTTTTTGTTACTGCTGAGCAGGGCTTACACAAAGTCAAGGCCTTTTCTGCTTCTCACCCCACCAGTGAGTAGGCTGGGAGTGCACAACAAGTTGGGGGAACACAGCCAGGACAGCTGACCGCAAGTGACCAAGGAGATGTCCCATACCATATGATGTCATGCTGAGCATATGAACCTGAGGGAAGAGTAAGGAGATGGAGAATGTTTGGAGTGATGGTGTTTGTCTCACTAAGTAACTGTTGCGTGTGATGGACCCCTGCTTTCCTGGAGATGGCTGAACATCTGCCTGCTGATGGGACGTGATGAATGAATACCTCGTTCTGCTTTGCTTGTGTGCCCAGCTTTTGCTTTACCTATTAAACTGTCTTTATCTCAACCCATGAGTTTTCTGACTTTTACCCTTCCAGTTCTCTCCCCCATCCCCCAGGGAGGAGCGAGCAGGCAGCTGTGTGTGGATTAGTTGCCAGCTGGGGTTAAATCGTGATGCTTTTGGAATAGGATAGTGTCTCAGGGTACTGTGAAACTAGTTAATTTACTAGGATGTTCTCCATCAAAATAACATTTTGTCTTCATGTCTTAAATTGACAGCAAGTGTTGAAAGGAAATTCAATGAAGAAAATACTTTTCTTAATGTCTAATTTGACACATTTGTGTGTTGCCAATTGTATATTACATGAAGCAAATTAAATAGGTACATTAAGGAGGGACAGTTACTTGGTCTGCTCAAAAAAACAAGTCATCGCTGTCTCCTTTTGATTGATTGATAGTGTCATATGTTAAAAGATTTGCCAATGTGAGGAAGCAAGTCTTAATAGCTAACCTGCCTGAGTTTTTAACTGGACTAGAAATTAAGAAGGCTTAAATGCATTCAAATCTGTTTAGCTGTGTAGTATGTGCTGTGGGCTTGGCATCAGGTAGACTTTCAAAAGCTGTTCTACAAATACATGTATTATGAATGTGCCATCTGGAGACATCAGGTGTTTTCAAGACCTTTTTCAAAAGGAGTCAAGTCAGGGTTTTGTGTTGGGTTTTTTGTACACATCCACTGTGACCTCAGTGTTTCTCAAACTTTTTTTTAAAATAGCAATAACCCACCTCCTTCCAAAAAAACATGTGCGCTGAACAACCTGCGTTTTAGGATGGACTGCTGGTCTTGAATAGCTTTCTGAAGCCATGTCTTGGTTGNAGAGGAGCCCATGCTGGACCAGGTTTGCTGGCAGGACTTGTGACCCTATGGGGGATTCATGCTGGAGCAGTCTGTGATCTCTGGAAAGGACCCATGCTGGAGCAGTTCATTAAGAGCTGCAGCCTGTGGGAAGGACTCCCACTGGAGAAGTTTCTGGAGAGCTGTCTTCCATGGGAGGGACCCAGGGCAGAGGAAGATTGTGAGGAGTCCTCCCCCTGAGGAGAAAGGAGCAGCAGAGACAATGTGTGATGAACTGACTGCAACCTCCATTCTCCATCCCCCTGTGCTGCTGTGGGGGCAGCAAGGCAGAGAAATTAGGGAGTAAAGCTAGGCCTGGGAAGAAGGGAGGAGAAGGTGAAGGTGTTTTTAAGATTTGGGTTTACTTCATATTATTGTACTCTGACTTCCTTGGCAATAAATTAATTTTTCCCTAAGTTGAGTCTGGTTTTGCCCATGATGGTAACTGGGGAATGATCTCTCCCCATCCTTTTCTTGACTCACGAGCATTTTGTAATATTCTCTCTCGCCTGTGTAGCTGAGGAGGGGAGTGATAGAGCGGCTTTGGTGGGCACCTGGCATCCAGCGAGGGTCAACCCACCACAGACAAGATATCCAAAATAAGCAAAGCAGATTAAAGACCTAGTGCAAATATCAGAAAGGGGGACATAAAGTGATGCATTTTGAACTGGTTACCCTTTGTGCTGTTCTTGGCTGAGTTAGTTTTCTTCATAGCAGCTGGTATGGGGCTATGGTTTGGATTTGTGCTGAAAACAATGTTAATGCAGGGATGTTTTTGTTACTGCTGAGCAGGGCTTACACAAAGTCAAGGCCTTTTCTGCTTCTCACCCCACCAGTGAGTAGGCTGGGAGTGCACAACAAGTTGGGGGAACACAGCCAGGACAGCTGACCGCAAGTGACCAAGGAGATGTCCCATACCATATGATGTCATGCTGAGCATATGAACCTGAGGGAAGAGTAAGGAGATGGAGAATGTTTGGAGTGATGGTGTTTGTCTCACTAAGTAACTGTTGCGTGTGATGGACCCCTGCTTTCCTGGAGATGGCTGAACATCTGCCTGCTGATGGGACGTGATGAATGAATACCTCGTTCTGCTTTGCTTGTGTGCCCAGCTTTTGCTTTACCTATTAAACTGTCTTTATCTCAACCCATGAGTTTTCTGACTTTTACCCTTCCAGTTCTCTCCCCCATCCCCCAGGGAGGAGCGAGCAGGCAGCTGTGTGTGGATTAGTTGCCAGCTGGGGTTAAATCGTGATGCTTTTGGAATAGGATAGTGTCTCAGGGTACTGTGAAACTAGTTAATTTACTAGGATGTTCTCCATCAAAATAACATTTTGTCTTCATGTCTTAAATTGACAGCAAGTGTTGAAAGGAAATTCAATGAAGAAAATACTTTTCTTAATGTCTAATTTGACACATTTGTGTGTTGCCAATTGTATATTACATGAAGCAAATTAAATAGGTACATTAAGGAGGGACAGTTACTTGGTCTGCTCAAAAAAACAAGTCATCGCTGTCTCCTTTTGATTGATTGATAGTGTCATATGTTAAAAGATTTGCCAATGTGAGGAAGCAAGTCTTAATAGCTAACCTGCCTGAGTTTTTAACTGGACTAGAAATTAAGAAGGCTTAAATGCATTCAAATCTGTTTAGCTGTGTAGTATGTGCTGTGGGCTTGGCATCAGGTAGACTTTCAAAAGCTGTTCTACAAATACATGTATTATGAATGTGCCATCTGGAGACATCAGGTGTTTTCAAGACCTTTTTCAAAAGGAGTCAAGTCAGGGTTTTGTGTTGGGTTTTTTGTACACATCCACTGTGACCTCAGTGTTTCTCAAACTTTTTTTTAAAATAGCAATAACCCACCTCCTTCCAAAAAAACATGTGCGCTGAACAACCTGCGTTTTAGGATGGACTGCTGGTCTTGAATAGCTTTCTGAAGCCATGTCTTGGTTGTCAGCACAGTTTTGAGAACGGAGCATTAGAAGCAAGCAAAAGAGGCTTTCTTGTGCTCTCACCATTGTCCCTATCTGATACTTGGGCATCATCAGGAGGACATCTCACTTGAAAGCAACAGAGCAAAGAATAGGGGTATGGGGTAGGGCTGGAGTATACAGATGAAAAGGAAAGAACCAAGTGTTCATGGGAGGATAGCATCTGTATAGAGACTAAATTTTCTAATCTTCTGACGGATTCCTCAGCTGCCTTTTTTTGTTGTTTTAATGATTTGTATCATGTCATTGACATTCTGTGGAATTCTCCACCTAGTGCTTTTCAGATTTCACAAAACTTGCTGATACCACTAAGCATAGATCATAGATTGTCAGTGGCAGAATCCCTTCAGGGTATGAGTGATGTTACAATTTTTATGTACAGATTTGAAAGCCTAGATAAGCTCTGTATGTATGTGTTGACTGCCAGCTTTGTTCTTGAGCTGGTACAATTGCCCTGAAGAAACTTGGAAGAAGGAGCATTGTGGAAGGATGGATTGTATACATCTGTGTTGATTGACAGATGATGTCTATACTCAGTCAGGTTTCCAGCTTGTTTTTTAAGTAACGAATATGACAATTTTACTTAATCTCTTTTCTCTGATACCTTTCACTGCTTAATTGTACAAACTGATGAGTTTCTGTCATGCTTTTGTGCTCCCACAAGTAGTTCTGGACCATAATAATAGCTTTTGATTATGCTAGAGATGACAGATTCGGGTCATGTGCTCAATAGCCCCAGCTTTATTTTTATTTGCAGGTTTCACATAGACATCAGCAGCTTGCTTACATGGCATGTGTAAGTTGTAAGACTATAAATGGGAGTTCCAACTGAAATTTCCTTGGAAAATTCCCTCAGAAATCCACTCCGCCACTGCTGGATATTTGCTAGATAACAAGTTTTTAATAAGTTTACTTGTAGAACAGCAGATGCTCAGTAGCACTGCATGCAGTTTACTTAAGTATCATGTTAAGAAAAGGTCTGTTCCTCCAGTGTCCAACCGGTGACTTGCTATTTGTTCACCTTAATACATGGATATATAATTGCATTTTTCATATAGAATAGAATGTTATACTTTCAGAGCCACAGCACATCTCTTCTCTCATTTAAAGAAAATTACCTAATTTCCTGATGATGGAAGTGCAAAACCCTCTTTTTAATAAGCTTTTGTTTTTATTACAGCAATGTCATCTTACTTGTAGAAATGTTATGACACACAGCAGCATCATGGTGGATGTAGGCAAGTGGCCAATATTTACCTTGCTGTCACCTCAAGAAATAGCATCTATTCGGAAAGCATGTGTATTTGGTACCTCAGCCAATGAAGCTATATACATAACGCACAATGATGAGGTAAGGCTGTCATAACGTGGAATATATACTCTACAATCAGTTGTTTTCAGAGTCCACTGAATACTTGTAAATTAATAGTTTCTCAAAAGCATTGTGTGAAATTTGTATACTTCAAAACATGTTGGATGTAACTTGTAATTTTTTTTAGTCTTGCATGGGTACAATATAGATGGAGTATTTAGAAAAATTGCAAATGGGTAAAGGCTAGGATGGATTACATGCACTTCTGAAGACAGTCAGAACTCAAAAGAAGTTGTGGTAGCTTGAAACTAAGTGCAAGCACTCCAGGTATGAAGATATAAAATGAGGTTACAGCTTGCAAAGTAACAATGCAGTAGAAGATTATCTGTGGATTTTAACAATTCAGAAACTCAATGCAAGCTACCATTGTGCTGCTGAAAGCAAGCAAGCCAAATATATTAATGGGAGAGTTTCTTGTAAGTCTGGGTAGAATAGGATTTTTACCTTTTTCTTTTTTTCCTTTTTCTCGTGTAAGCCCTATCAAAGCTGCCTGTAGGATGAGCCTCCCATGATACAGCTGTGGCTACTCTTTACAAACTGCTTTTAAAAGAAGGTAGTGTCTTTCACTTTCACAGTTTAGTACTTTTTATTAAGCCTAGCTTCCAGGCCTGCGTGGATCTGAAGAATTCAGACTCATCACTTCCAAAGTGTTCCCATGCTGACTCTTTAGCTTGTTGACTTCCATGAGGGGGGTCTCTGGCTCTCAAGAGTCCGTGGCAAAACTCTGTCCTGGCTTTATGAAGACCTGGATATTACCACATCTGTGCATACCCGAGTATAAATAACTTGAATTATTTATAATTATTTATAATTATTTATAAAACTGAGTATTCCTCTGTTTTTCAGGTATTTGTTTTTGGGCTGAATTGCAGTAATTGTTTGGGGACTGGAGATAATCAGAGCACGATAGTACCAAAGAAATTAGAAGCCTTATGTGGAAAGAAGATTTCCAGTCTCAGTTATGGAAGTGGACCCCATGTTGTACTTTGCACTGAAGGTAGAAAATGAACGTATGGTATAGAAACTAGTTACGGATTTTAAGTTCCACTTGTATTTAACAAAAATGGATTAAGGTGTAATTGTATTAATGTGTTAATTGGGTAATGTACTCTGAGGGGTTCTCACTGGTCTTAAGTGGAGCTAAATGTATTCTGTAATAGGTAAACTCTTTTTACTCGTTATTATTTATGACATAGTCTTACCTGTGCACTTTCATGTATTTCCACAATAAATCTAGAGGTTATAGTGTGAAGCATGCATATAAAATAGTAGTATGCAAAGTATATACTTTTTTAGAATACAGATGATTCTTTTAATAGTTTCACTATTTATGTCCTTTCACTTTCATGTTGGGACTTGCCATTTTCTTAAATTGCTGTCTATCTTAACATTCTTGGAATTTTTGGTGTGTTTTAACACAAGCTTAAATTTGCAGATGGTGAAGTTTACGCTTGGGGACATAATGGTTACAGCCAACTTGGGAATGGCACAACCAATCAGGGCATTACTCCTGTTCAAGTTTGCACAAATCTGTTGCTAAAGAAAGTGGTGGAAGTAGCTTGTGGCTCTCATCATTCCATGGCGCTGTCGTTTGATGGGGATGTAAGTTGAAACCTGTTCAAATCTCTTAATCTCCATCTTGAAGTAAATAGTGCTGGTGACCTTGCAGTCTGAAGTTTTCTTTTTCTCTACGGTGTAGTTGCAACATAACCTTTTCTCCTCTGCCTCAAACTAGAGCATCCTTTTCTTCAGAGCAGACTTGAAAACAAAACACCAACCACAAGCAAAAAAACCCCAACCACAAAACCAACCGAATAGAAGCTTAGTAAGCTTTTCTTGTGTTTGTTGTATGTCAAAGGGATGAGACCAGAAAGCTGTGCCACTTACAGATGAAAGAATGATTTCTAAGGTGCAAAATGTAGCATTATTTGCTACAATTCTGTTATTTGAGGGATATATTGAGTTGTTAGTATTCATTGGTTAGTGTTTAGTCTGTTTCTTGTAGTCTTCATGATTTCCACCCTCATACTGTGAAAGAACACTGCTCTTCACACCTCTGAATACCTTTGTATGTAGCTAATGAAAGAGCACTGGGTTTCTATCCAAGTCTGCTTTATGCTGTTTGTTTACACGGCTTCAGGCTGTGTGTCATGGGAAACATGTGCAATTAGTTTCCGGTTAGTCAGATTTGACCAATATATTCGTGTCTCATTTGAGTTGTATGTTTCTGCATGGAGGAAAGCCTCATTTCAGCTCTGCTTTGACAAAAGAACTCTAATTTTAAAACCTTCGTCACAATGAAAATGGAAACTACAATTCTTTCCATCCTGTTAATCTGAGCAGGTCTGTGTTATGGTTCAGTGTGGAGTCACAGTGCGACAGTAATACAAAGTGTCAAAGCAGTCTTCTGAGAGAAGGAAAGAGACATTCTGTTAATTGAAGTAGTCTGTTGTATCTGAAAGGAGAGCCTGCACTTAGGAAGGATCTGGATGCTGCCCGTTTGACTTGGTTAAACTATAAAATCTGAAGTGCATGCAGAAAGGAGAGGGCGCTCATGTATTAAACCAGTGGTGCTAGCTGCTGTATGGTAGCTGCCTGTGATGGCCACGCTGTCCTCGTAATAAAAGTAACATGCTTGAAATCTCAATGGAAGCAGGGAAGTCTCTTTGTATTTACCATGGAGTTGGTATTTGCAGCTTGCTAGCTGTTGTGGCTAGTGAGCGTGCTACAAATCAGTCCCTAGCGTACCTTGCAGTAGCTTAGTCTGTTTGTGCTCTGAGGTTTTATCTGTACCAGAATTTAAAGCAGCAAAATGTGTTAAGTAGGGTTTTGTTTACAGAAAGATTTGGCTGCAGAAACCCTTCTGACTTGAAATATCTGGAGTTTCAGAGGCATTGAAGTTGGAAGTGTTAATGGAAATATTTGACGTAATTGATTTGTACAGTTTGAATGCAGTGCAAATTAGACAAAAGAGTATCTTAATGATAAACTTAGACTGCAGATACTCATGATTCTCAGAGAACTGCTTAGCTCTTTGGCATTTTGATCTACCTTCTGAGAGTCTCTATGTCAATTTTTTTCTTTGTTATTGAAGATATTTTATAGAGCATCTTCAAATATTCAGTAGGAATCAAATAAGCAAATACAAGTTATGACGCAGAGGACTAGCGCTTTCTTTTGTTCATATTAGGCATGGTAAATGAGTTGTGTTGATGGGGAGTGTTTTTGTTCTTGTCTTTAGTGGGGTTTTGGAGTTTCTTTTGGGTGGCAGGGGAAGTGTTCAATTCTGATCTGACTTAGCTTGGTGTCACAGTAAACATGTGCCTTCTGGCACCAAAGGATGTGCAAGCTTCGCATTAGGGTATCCATCAGTGTGCTTTTACTGTCTAGCATGTACCTCTGTGGGTATTTCCAAGAGGGTAAAGTTTTTAACTAGGTGAAGCCAAAGGGAAGTAGTTTTGTGCCCAGATATGGGAGTGTATGTGTACAATAAAAGTCAAAGGAATTGAAATACAAAGCTATACTTTTTTATATATATATATATATAGCAAACTTCTTCCCTGTCTACTGGACTTTTAGATGAAAGGAACTGATATTTTTGTTTTATTATTATTAGTTTGCTACTGGCAAATTTTGAACTGTCAGAGATGATGCGCTTTTGTCAATGCCATTGTGTAAGAGTTTTGCTGTTGTGAAACAGGGGCTGACAAAACCATCTCCTTTCACAGTTCTTGAAAGATATAAAAGTCCTATAGTCTGATTTGTATTTAATATGGAAATACTTTCCTTTTGTTTCTGATTGTAGTCAGATCCTCTGACTCTGTAGCAAGAAGCTGAAAAAAAAGCTATGTTCACATTTGCTAGATTAGTCCTATTGCTGTTTCTAGTTTTCAGCTGTTGAAATTTTAAGCATTTTAGCTCATTAAATAGGATAGTTTACCCGCTCTGATACTGACTACAATAAGATTATAACTTTTTACTAACATGACTATTATTAAGGCTTAAAGTGCAGTTTTTTGTTTGTTTGTTTTTATGGACAGTTGTACGCTTGGGGCTATAATAACTGTGGTCAAGTTGGATCTGGATCTACAGCAAACCAGCCAACTCCTCGTAGAGTTTCAAACTGTTTACAGGGTAAAATGGTAGTTGGCATTGCTTGCGGCCAGACCTCCTCCATGGCTGTAATAAACAACGGTGAGGTAAGCATTTGCAGCGTCATGTTCTCTCTCTGTTACCTGAACTTGTGAGGTTAAGGTCTGAACATGGGGACAGGCTGATATGGAGTGCTCAGGTTATAGAGTGGTACTGATAGAGTTATGTCAGAGTTATTGATAACTTCTGTGAAGACCAGTTTAAGAAAAACTCTGCAATTAACTGGAGGTGGTGTCTTTATACTAAACATTCCTTCTTATGGCAAAAGCTATACTGGCAGATAATTCTTATGGAGTCTGCAACTGCAAGAATTCAAACTGTTGTATTAAGCATGTTCGTCTTCATATTTCAGTAAATTGTTTAATACAGGTCTTAATTAGATTTTTGGAAAGCATGCACAAATAAATATTTATCTTTCTGCAAGAATGCGCTGACTGATCCTGGCTCTTAAACACATTGCTTAGTTGCCAGCAACAAAACCAAACCAAGCTTTTGAGCATTGCCCAACTGTGCCATTTCCCAAAAGTTTATGGTGCTGTCTTGCTTCTAGGTATGAACTGTAACCTCAGCTTCACTGCATTTCACCAAACTCTGAGCATAGCATTTCTTTGTGACTGGAGTGACTGTAAAAGTCCCCGAGGTTGAGATGAGCTTTTGTGGTACATACTTTTGTCTTGGTGTATCCACCATAATAAAAGTAAAGGAAAAGTTAGAACTAAACTGGGGACTTCAGTTTAATCCAATAGCTAAACAGCTGATCAGAACAACTAATTTCTTATTTCCTTAAAAAACCCAAGTAATAAGGGGAAAGGAGGTGTAAAAGTCAACTGAAATATTGATGCTATGGGAGAGACTTTGGTGTATTGCAAGTTGATTGCAAAATTGCTAGTGCTTCAAAGACACACCTTGTAGGAAGCTTCTTCAAAAGTTAAGTGCAGGATTTAACATTGAATACAGTCTGTCACTGCAGTATATTTAATATCTTTCAGCCTTCTGTATATTTAATATCTTTCAGCCTTCTCTATATCCCTCTTGAAATAGCATACCATTTTTTAATAAGATGTATTTTTTGACTTGCGCTTGATACCAAGTCTTAAATGTTCTGTGCTTCTGCAGAGGAGTGGCTTCATTTGTTTTCTTTTTGCAATTAGGTTTATGGCTGGGGTTACAATGGCAATGGTCAGCTAGGTCTTGGAAACAATGGCAATCAACTAACACCGTGCAGAGTGGCAGCGCTACACGGTGTGTGTGTACTCCAGGTATGTCTAACGTGGAAATGAAAATGTGTTTGCATTGCTTGCATCTGTATCTTTGGAATCTTATACCTGCTTCTAGATTTCACAGTTCAAATACTGATTTTTTTAATTTTATTTTTTAGCTCCTATAAATTAGGCTTATAAAAAGATCAAGTAAGCTGTAAATTACTTGCTTTTGTAAATGTTCGGAATGATTTAAAGTTGGCAAATATAACTATAACTAAATTATGCTATGGATGCAAATTACATCTTTGTTACAAAGCTGAATGAGGGAAATGCATTAGGCAAAGATAAGAAATGAAGGAAAGATGGTCAAATTAGATTTTTTTAATCAATATTCTAAGTAGCCATTCAGAAGTAAGGGGAGAGGGAAAATGAGTCATGGTTGTGGGTTTGGTTGTTTGATAGTTGGGTTTTGTGGGTTTTGTTTGTTTTTTTTTTTCCCAGCTAAAGAATGAAATTTAAAATTCAGGATTTCTTGGGGTTTTCATAAGATTCTGTGGAGTTTGATGGAATAACTTGGGTTGAACAGTTGTTGGCTGTTGAACTGCAGCTCTCATAGTTTGTATAGTATTCAAAATACCAAATTGTGAAAGTATGTTAGAGTTGCAACACGTGATGATGAAGTTCACGGTTCTTTGCGTAAAGAGTCTGCAACTGAAAGCTAGTAAAGGCTAGGGAGAGTTTTTCCAAGAGTGCAGTAAATTATCTAGGAGTAACCAATGAACAGAAAATCAATGAAGGTGGGATTTTTTCCAGTACCTACAGTTAACATTTTTTGTGTTAGCTTTAAGTACTGAGAAATAGCACATTATAGTGCTAAATGAAGAATGCCTGGGATATTTAACATCAGCTAGACCGAGGTAATGTGTGCCATGATTTTGTTTCTCATCTCTGTTTTGTTTAGTAGTAATGCTTATACATTTACTTACAGATTGCCTGTGGCTATGCGCACACACTAGCACTAACAGATGAGGGTTTGCTCTATGCCTGGGGAGCTAACACTTACGGGCAGCTGGGAACTGGCAATAAAAGTAACCAGCTAAGCCCGGTGCAGATCATGATGGAAAAAGAAAGGTAATCTTGCTTGAAGCTGTTTCTGGATTGATAAGTCTCAGCATGTGTTATGCAGTCTCCAGCACTGGAAGCATGCATGTGTAGGGCTTAGTAGATTGTTTCTCAATTGCTAATGTTAAAAGCATAGGAAAGAATGGTAACTTGCTGTGTGCAGTAGACTGAGAGCTTTTTGTTATCTGTAATGATTACTGAAAGTGAGCATACTTGTATTGACCTGGTACCAAAAGATAACGAGTAAGTGTTAGGCTATTCTAAATATGGTTTGCTTAATTATAAATTTGGAGCTATGAAATCAAGAAGACAAGCTTTTAAGCTGTATTGATGTAGACATGGGAAGAAAAGGGGGGGGGCGGAGGGAGCACCACCTTTGTAAGAAGTGACGTGTGAGGAAAAAAGAATTTCTCAAAGGCTGACAGTAACCAACCATGCAAACACAACCCCATTTGCAAGTTTGCTAGAGCTAAGGGCGGATAATATCACTTTTTATGAGTGGTACATTAGTGGTCTGTAGTTTCTTAGTTTCCTAGACTCATAAAAGAATAACCCTAACCCTTGTCCGCCCTCTTTCAACACCCTTGTCATCCTCATTTGGGATGACTTCTGCTGTTAACCTACAACACTTGGGCCTCAGTCCCATTCTCTGGGCCCATGCATGTCCCCACAGATTAATGTACCTCAGCTTGGAAACCTCTTAGTCTACAAATCCCTTAACCTGTAAATCTCTTTAATTTGTAATCTCCTCTTAACAGGCAAACACTTGTGGTTTTTTCTCCTCCATTTCTGAACTGTCTTTCTGGGAAGTCATTCCTACTTTTTTCCTGTTTCTCATACTTAACACTGAATTAAAAGCTGCACAGTAATGAGATTATTTAAGAGTTTACAAAACAGGTAGGAGGAAAGAAGGGAACCAATATAATAGAAACCACTGAGATAAGGCTAACTTGTCTGTGAAGGAACTGACTAGCAAAGCAAAGTGAAATATTCTTGTAAAAAGCACAGGAAGAGAAATTGTATGTTTGCAAATAGATCAACTTATTTTTCATTGCTATTTATTTCTTGAGTGAACTAAGGGGAGCTGTTGCATCTAGAACTGTATGTGAACTCAAGCATGGGATTAGAATAAAACTGGCATTTGTTCAAGGATTAAAGGAGGAGGAAAATATCATAGAACTTCTGCTTGGGATCTAAGGGAGAGATAAGTCACTTGAATATACTCATCTTGCTTGACTTGGCTCCCTTGGAAACAGTGCTATAAGTGGGTGAGCTGTCATTTCCCACAAAGCATATTACTGCTGCTTCTCCTGTACTTCTCATTTATATAATTATTTTGTAGTTTGTGTAATGCTGGTAACAGCTCCTTAGGAGGTGGTGTTTGATGCTATCTTGAAGAATATTGCACATATAGCTTATAAGGAACCTTTAGACTTCATTTTTTGTTACCTTGGAGGGGAAGAGCTAGGAAAGTCAACTTCCTGAATTTTGGTGTTAGGTGTATGTTTAACATTAACCTGCATGAGTACTCTAAGTATACTGTACATGTACTATACATGTGTTACAGTACCTATTGTATAGTTACTCTGAAAATAGGGCTCTGTTCTGTGAGGAAAGAAAGTTTGGCGAAGGAAGTAGTTTAGGTGCATAGCTAGGATGGAGAGTAAGTTGTCCCTGAAATAATTAGTTTATGAAGTCTCTTGCAGAGATGCTGAAATATCTCAATGTTGCACAGAGGTTCGTAAGTTGATAATGGTATAAAACAACCCCTTAGTCTTTCATCTGCCGGAAATTATTGATACATGGACTGAATGTGGTTGTAGATTCTGGGTGATTTATCTTGAAATAGCTTTTGCACTTAAAATGGGGGCTTTCTGCTAAAAAAGCTTTTTTCCTAAAAAGCTAACTCTTTATGGATATTGTTCTGTAAAGGAACAAACATTTTGATATGTGTATTCTTAAACTGCTGGTAAAGGTATTTGTCCCAGTTGATCTGTTTCTATCACAAAAGCATGAAATCCTGTAATGCATTTTCAGCATGGACAAAAAACAGGAAAGTGTAGCTTTTTTTTGCTGACACTGGAACTTCCCCTAGTTTTTGCTTATTGTGTGAACAAAGGCACTGGAAACATCCTTGCAGTCCTTATAATGGAAGTGTCATTCTTCTCAGGTCTTGTAATGTTTCAGGTGGCAAGATAGGGGTTGCCTGAGCAATGGGAGACCAGAATAGCTAAGTGTGCCTCAGCAGCTCTAACATTTTAAGGAACTATGTGAGGTGGGTGAAAATACTATATAGACTATTTAAAACAAACAAACAAACCATAGCTCTTCAAGAGTGTGGAGTTAAGTGCGTATTTGCCTCTCCTCAAATGAAGCACTGTCCATGTTTTATGCTGAATTTCAGTGTTGTGGAAAGGGAACTATCAGCAAAATAAGAGTCAGAAATAGAGGCAATAGGCCAGATCTCTGGCTAGATGAAAAAAAAAAATAATAAAAGTGGGGTAGAAGGGTTTCTTAGTAAAGGGTTTATTGAAAAACACATAGGAATTTAATGTCAAATTAAGAGATTTTTTTACAATGTCTGTTTAAAAGATGTTCTGAGAAATGCTCTGCAAAAATCTTAGTAGTAAAACGTTCCTGTTTGTTCCCTAACTGGAAGTTTCATAAACTCCATAAGCATTTCTTCTTGAGAATAAGTACCTGATGCCCATTGGTCTTAAAAGGGGAAAACCAAACATTTGTTTTCCTTTCCTATGGTTATGGAAGAAAAGGAGGGATGTCAACCGAGGAGAATGAATAATTAAGGCTGTATCTGATCACAGTAAAGTCTACAAGTAATCTGAAAATGTCATTGCAGTTTTTAAGTTTCCTATCGCATTCATGCAGGATAGATTACAGAAGTGTAGGTACATAGTTTGGTTGACTGTTATTTTGGTGAGGCCTTTGTAAAGTCACTTGATTCCGTCTCTGCAGGCATTTCACAAGGCTTCTTCTGTTTGCAGGGTTGTGGAGATTGCAGCCTGCCACTCCGCTCACACGTCGGCCGCCAAGACGCAGAGCGGCCAGGTGTACATGTGGGGCCAGTGCCGCGGGCAGTCAGTGATCCTGCCCCACCTCACTCACTTTGCCTGCACTGACGATGTGTTCGCTTGCTTTGCTACCCCTGCCGTTATGTGGCGTCTTCTATCAGTAGGTGAGAACGAGCTCCAACGTGGCAGCCAGCGCTTTAATCTCTGTATACATTTGCAGTGATTAGTACAGAATAGCACTGCTGTGGCAGGATGGTTCCTGCTTTAGGGAGAACTGGCAATTAAAACTCTTCTAGCTAGTTTTTCTTTATCTTCAGAATTAAAAAAAAAATCTGCTTCAGCAGCTAAGGATCCACGATAGGGTTAATAAGATTGCTTGCCAGTATGCATCTAGAGAAAACCTCGGTTTACCATTGCACCGTGAATATTGCGTGTTTCCTACGTTTTGTCTGAGCTCCAGCTCAAGACTGGGAAGGACTCTGGGATCATTAAACATGGCTGCTTTTCTCTTAGAATTATTCCTACCTGGAAGACTGCTTCTGGTGCTTGTTACTGTGGTATCTAACAACCTTGAATTATACATGTTCTCTCTAGCTTTCCTTCCTTATTATTTATCCTCCCCGTATGAATATGAAGGAACTAATCTCTCTCCTATGTTTCATTTTGGGAAAGTAAAGCAACAGAATTTCTAGTTTTCATTTTGTGAAATTGTTTCTCTCAGTTTAGTTTGAGTTTCCCCAAAGACAGGCAGACCTGTAAATAATAGTCCCTGTAAACCAAGACTCAAATGTAATTGTTTTCTGTGTTGGAACTCTCTTACACTGTCTTGAATTAGACTTTGGGATGCAATCTCTGTGACCAACAGGCCCAAGCCTTTCTTCTTCATTATCTTTTATTCATGTGCTAATTCTTATGTGATCCCAAATATGCTGTAGAGTGCTTAGCTTGCACTTCTTGAAAACATGAAGATATTTTCAAGTTAGGTCTTCTGCTTCAGTTCTCTAGATCATTTAGGAGATCTAATCTGGTTTCATGTTGACAACAGATCCTAATTTTGTTAGTCCCTGTACAACATCGGTTTTGTGAGGGATCACATCGATGATAAGTTTCTCCAGACTTAGACTTTATCTCTGCATGTGGCTTGTCCTAACTCAGCTTCTCCATCTTCTCATTTAGCATGTTTTCACATGTGTAGAGGTCCAGATAACAGCATCTCGTCTGTAGAGGAAAACTGAATAGTTTTAGGAAAGAGAGAGAAGATTAGCTTGGAGTGATCTGCTTCTGGGTAAATCCAAGTCTTGTGTTATCCCACTTCTCACTTTCTCCATTCTCTAATCCCCTACGATACGTGTTAGTCTTGCCCTTGCAACCTGATGGTTGTCCCAGTCCGTTGCCTTTGGCTGATAGTGAAGGCTCTTTACATGACATCTCCCTAGTTTCGGTACCTTTCAAGTTCCTGTTTTTTATGAAGTATTCCTGGGCAGAGTTCGCAAACAAGGTTTGTGAATTTTATACCTGCATTGTAATTCTTCTTAGCCTTTGCAGGTTCTTCCCCTTTTTTTCTGATAATACTACTTACTGAATATTTAAATCAAAAGCAAAATTCTAGGCCCAAATTGTAGGGGCATTTTTTAGTCTCCATTTTCTGTATGCATTTTTTGTCCTTCCCTACCCTTTTTATTCATATAGGTTAAAACCCCCCCTTTTTTTCTTATATTATTTGCTTGTATTTTTTTTTTTGTGAGAGGTAACGCTGCATAAAGGTTATTGTTCTACTTCCAGTTATGATGAGTCTGCCAAAAAAAAGAATCAATCACTCAGGATTGCCTGAGTACTAATCTGCAGCCTGTTTTGAGGAATGAACTTAAGGTATTTGCAGTGAAAGTTGATCTACTGCATAGCTTAAGCTAAGCTGATGACCTAGAAAAAAGGCACATGAGCACATGGAGAGGGATTGGAGCATGGTTTAGTTAGCCCTAATGAGATGCAGATGCTGTGGATGAACCATACAAATCAGAGGAGTGCATGGTCTTGTGGCACAAATGTGACTTTCTGTTACCACAGTTTGTTGTAGCATCTACTTTAGCTGCCTGCCCCTCATGGTGAAGAGTAATTCATGGACTGTAGATGGATGAACAATATGCAGTCCTGTGGGACACAGGAGGCCTCCTGTCATAGTGGAAATCCATTTATTTTTATTTTTCTTTTCTTCACTTCTTAGAAGCCTTGTGTTTTGAAACACACCCTTTAAATTAATCAACAGAAGCTTTGTTTAGCAGGTTAAAGTAGATTTTCTAAAACTTTGGAGTTCTTGCTTTACCACAAGCCTTAGCCAACTTGTGCCGCAGCTCTTGCGTGATTTCTAGAGACACAAATGGGACCTCAGTGCCATGGGCCTTCATATAAACAACTGCCAAAGAGCTGTGATATCTCAGCTCTTAATCTACTTCCACAGTTGTCCTTAGTTGTCCCAAAACCACAGTTATCTACTGTCTCTCTTCAACAGCACTGCTGTTGCGTTTTGTGTTGTCATAACTGGCTAATAAACGGAGTAGAATGGTGTCAGCGGTAGCTCGCGTTGGTGAGCCCTGGCAAAGACCCTAACAGGCAAACTACAGGCTATATCCCGTCTGCCAGCACAAACAAAGTAGCAAACTGGTGACATATTTTCTTACTCTTTAGGCTAAGCTCACACTGTGTCAGTGCAGCTGAAGTACTGTACGCAGTGTTCCAAGTGAGTTGCAGGTGATGCTGCAGACTCCCATTGCCAGCAGTCCACAGCTGAGCTGCAGAGAGTAGTTCACAGGTTGCAGATCTGAACTGACCCAGCGCTAGCGCTGAGCTGCCGGGAGGCTGGCACCTTCACGGGTGGTGCCCAGGTTGGGGAGGGAGAAGGGAAGTCCTCCAGGTGCTTGCCTTGGTGCTGTGGTGCTACCTCTGTGCAATGAGCTGGAACAGGAACTGCTGACCGCTGCCACCAGTAGCTGTTACAGAGCAGTCCTCACAAACAGGAAATGGTTTGGGATTAATTCATTCTTCCCATTTCACCGCTTAAGCCGATGGAGCCCTGGCACTGACCTAATTTCCTTGACATGCTCTTAGTTGAGCTGCTGGCTTTAGTTAGTGATGTGTGTGTTCCATTTAAGATGCTTAACATATTTTTGTTTGTTTTAAAATTGTAGAGCATGAAGATTTTTTAACAGTGGCAGAGTCTCTGAAGAAAGAGTTTGACAGCCCAGAAACCTCAGACCTGAAGTTCCGTGTGGATGGAAAGTACATCCATGTTCACAAAGCTGTTCTGAAAATCAGGTAGTGGTCAAGTTTCACAGCTGTCCTTTATACAGAATAACCTCTCAGTATTGCATCTAAGAGGGGAAGAAAGTGAGGGGTGGGGAGGGACCCCTAAATCTGTTTATATGGCATCTAGGTATCCATAATCAATTTAAGTGATTCTAAAAAGTTGTATCAAAAATCTGCTTTAAAATGGTCCATATTCAATTTTCCCTGAGCTTATTTGTTGTTCCCAGGATAGTAAATCCTGTTAGATTGGTCTGATTGCAATGTATACACAGACATTTCAGTAGCGTAGATCAAGTAAGAGTTTTATCTCGATGCCTGAGAACAACGATGGCCATCGTATTAGGAACCAATGTGTGGACTACTGGCTTTGATGGGATATGGTGAAGTATTTGTGACTGTCACAGAGTGCCCCAAATATGTACTTCAGGGGGACTGTAATGTAACGTTCATGTGTTCATATAATAGTGTTCCAGATGATGTCTTTGTCTCTTAGGTGTGAACACTTCAGAACCATGTTCCAGTCATACTGGAATGAGGATATGAAGGAAGTGATAGAGATAGACCAATTTTCTTATCCTGTGTATCGTGCCTTTCTTGAGTACTTGTATACAGACAGTGTTGACCTTCCGCCTGAAGATGCAATAGGTATTGCTTATGGTCCAATTATGTTAGAAAACTGCATCCAGAAAAACCGAGACGGGGATGCAGAATCAATGTTTTAATCGATTTCCTTGAATCAATGTGTTGATTGATTCTAGTCTAGCCTATAATGTGTGCTAGAATGTGTAGACTAGTGCTTCTAGTCTAGACTATAATGCATTTTACTGGTGATTAGTTGAACTATCTTTTAAAATACTCTTGTACAAACTCACCACAGCAAAAGTGGTGCATATTTAGAAATAGAGCTCTTTTTTCAAGCTTGGGATAGAAACTGTTTCTCTGAGTTAAAATACGTGTGTGTTTTACTAAATTGAGTCAATTAATGTTTAGGATAGTATCAAAGAATCTTGGTAGATCTAGTAGGGGAAGCTTAGAGAGCAGAGCAAAGAGCAAGCTGTATTTCAAGCGTGGTTTTGTACAGCGGCAGCTTTTTGCTCATGTGGCGCCTGTTTTGTGACAGTTTTGCTCTCGTGAGCAGCTGGGTATGCAACAAGTGGCACAGCTTGTGTATTTACAGATGTTAACTGGATTGCTGCATGAGGTGATAAAAGGCCTTTCTTCCTGTGTAATGGTGAAATAATTTTTTCTGAATAGTGAATATTACAAGACAGAGAGAACATTGCATGAGGAATGCAGGTGCAGTCTGTACCCTAGGAGCATGAGCTGTTGTTGAAAGAGCAGAGATCGTTACAAATTACTAATACGATGGCATTTTAATTGCAGGGCTTTTGGATTTGGCTACTTCGTACTGTGAAAATAGACTGAAAAAACTGTGTCAGCACATTATCAAGAGAGGAATTACTGTGGAAAATGCATTTTCATTGCTCTCTGCTGCTGTCAGATACGATGCAGAGGTAAACTTCTAAACTTCAATCTCTTAAATAGATGGCTGCTTTCTGACTTAAACGATGGAGAAAAGCAGCCAGTTAGGTTTTCAGATAAGCTCTTGCTATGGAGAATACTGTTTGCCATTTTCAGAATTAGAGAATGTTGGACTTAAAAAAAAAAAAAAACAACTACTTTGCCATGAGATTTATTTTTTTTCCCATAAAACCAGTACTGGGAAGCTGAACCAGTACACAGATATTTAAAGACAACTTAAGTCCCCAGGCTGAGACTTGGTTTCTGCAAATGTTTGCATTGCTTAATTCTGTGGTAAAAGGTTATGATGCTGTGCCAGGCTTCATAAATTACTGTTTCTGCAGGGGAAGAAAATCCTGTAGCAAAAAAATTGAGGATAAAAACAAACTCTGAAACAAGGGGTTTAAATACAAAGCAAAATCTAAAACGTTACAAAAAGCAATCTTGTAAGACTTAAGCTGCTTACCTGTAAGGTTGTGTTCTGTGTGATGTCATGTGGTGGTAGGTTTGGGTAGGTATGAATGCATTTGGGGCTTTTTTGGTTGGCAGGGTGTGTGTTTGTTGGGGCTGCTTTTGTTGTTGTTGCTGTTTAGCTACAGTCAAATATAATTTAAGTCTTCACAGAACGCTAATGACATGGCAGGGTGAGATCTGCTTTATGGGCCTAATAAATGTTGAAGGCAGAGAAACGGCTCGTGAAGAGGGGACGAGCTAGTGAAACCTCCCTGCTGTGTCACGTCTGACCGCACTGCTAGCGCACTAACATGCTGCTTCGTGAACTAAATCAGGCAGTGTTCCTCAGCCTGCTTCAGCTATTTGCGTTCAGCGTAGGAGCTGTGCATCACGTTTGCAACTTGCTGCTTATGCTTATAAAGCGGTTTTGGTACTCAGTAAATCACCTCGTTGCTTTTTTTTTTTTGTACGTAATACCCAGCAGTTGGCATGCAGATGCCCTGACTTATTTTGGGGCCTTGTAGCATGTTGCTTGTGTGATGTGCCTTACTCAAAGGGCTGTGTTAGTGTCTGAATTCTGGCTTCAGCTCTGCCATGAGTGCTCATTTCTTCCGTGGGAATTCATGGAAAATAGGAAGATTTCCATATTTTAGCCTTAAAAGATTGTTTGCAGGAGGGGTCTTCAGTGCGTGATTGATGCTGTGTGTAGAGGGTGGAAGTTACCAGTTACTGTGCCTCAGCTCTACCTCACTAGCTAGATGACGAAGTTGGAACTTTGGCTTAAATGCTGCATCAAGGAGACCATGGGTGATACTAAGGGGTTGCTGTTTAGTAAAAAGTGGTTTTTACATACAGTAATGCTAGGTAGGGGCTTGAAATTGCTTGGGTGATGTAGTTCATTCAATGGACTGTGCGTCTGGAAGACAACAATTGAAAGAAGCTGCTTTACTAATTTAAAATACCTACATGACATGAAACTCTCTTCTACCTCTCTTCTGGTGACTGGCTGAGTTGAAGTGGCTGGAATTAGGACAGGTCTGGCTTTTTATTGTAGCTTTTAAAATAAAAACTGGATGTACCTTGTGCCTTTATTCACTTAAATCTATATTAAGTGCAGTTTGCTGGGAGTGCATCCATTGCAAATGAAATTCAGCCTTTTTTTTAATACAGAGCGTAAAACTTGCCAGTTACTTACTAATACTACAGTATTTCTGTTTGTTGTATGCTTCTGTTGCATTGACTTGGAATATATAATATTTTGAATAAAGCAGTGCAAAATATGTTAATGTGTATGATGTAATGTTGTTTTAAAAAACCAAACCGTCAGTGTTCAGTTCTAATGAGCTTGTCTCTTTTCATTGCACAGATGCCACACAAGTCAAGATCTGCAGCTTCAGAATGCCTGGTTTTAGGCCAGGATATATTTTTATATTGTTGTTGTGTCAAGAACTCTCACTGGCACACAGTTGCTCTAGCTTTCAGTATTGACCTTAAGCAAAAATATGAATATTAATCAGTCTTTCACAGCTCATGTGGCTTAAAGAGCTCTGCAAATTTGTTATGTCTTGCTGCAGTGCCCAGCTCACATGTAAAGTACCACAAAGAATAGAATCTCTCCTCAGAAGAGGAGTTGGAAACAATCTGAGTGGGAAGTGTTCTGTGTCAACCTTATATTGATGATTCTGTCTTGTTTTTTTAGACATCCTTTCTCTCTGACATCATGCGGGTGCAGTGATGGTTGTGAGGCTTTTCTAATCGTTAAATGGAAGGCACTTCCAAGTAGACTCAAATATCCAGAGTCCACTTTCTGCAAGAATTGCTATGCTGTATTGTGCCAGAGTACTTCTTTTGAATCATTCTGGGGACATCTGTGAAATATCTGTAACACGTGACTGTTTCTAATGCACAGAAAGGCCTCCTGCCTAAACTTTGCTGTAAAACTATCCAGTTAGTACACACTTGCATTGGGCCTGGTGACATGAGACTCCAGGGCTTTAGTTGAGCCCATAACTAAGCAGGCAGTCAAGTAACCTTATGTATAGATTTGAGTTTGTCTTCTGGAACAAAAGAATTCTCTTAATCCACAGTCTTGGTTATGTAGCGTTACCCCAAGATCTCCTGTCAGTATTGGGTTGTGGTAGCTGTCAGTGAATGCAGGTGAAACTCTTCAAGTGGGAAAACTTCAAATGCGTATTGCTTGGAACAACTGTTTTGTGACTGCAGCTGTGTAGTGACAACAAATGACGGTTACTTTCCCCTTGTAACCGTGTTACATGGGTAGAATTACTATTTTCTGTTGCATTTAGATAGTGACTGGGGAGGGGGGAAAGAACATCGAGAGCCACTGGGTTAATGTGTCTAATTCTCTGCAAAAATAAAGCATATCCAGGCATTTGTGCCTGAATGTAATTTTCTGTGATGGAAACAAAGACAATAACTTTTTTTTTTTCTTCTTCTGTTTAGGACTTAGAGGAATTCTGCTTTAAGTTCTGTGTCAATCATTTGACAGAAGTGACACAAACTACAGCATTTTGGCAAATGGATGGTCCCCTGCTAAAGGAATTCATTGCTAAAGCCAGTAAATGTGGAGCCTTTAAGAACTGAACTGAGGCTGTAAGTGACGGGTGTTGGTAGGGTTCTTTGCAGTTCCAACAGGATGTCATAACCATGTGGGTAAACGCAAGTGTTACCTCGTCTCTTGTACCAGAAGATGTGAAAGGTCACAGTGCAAACAATTGTTTTCTGTGCTGAAGAGTGAACTGTTATTAAAATGTCAAGTGAAATAGTCACTTGCATTTAGCAAACCTGGATGGTGGAACCAGCGCAAGAAATAACTTGGGCAGAGGAAGCACAGGAAGCACGGCAGTGTGCGGAGGACACCAGCTGGTGGTGAGGACTTCCCTTTTTAGCTTAGGACATGGCAGCTCTAGCACTGCCTGTTAGTACTTCCAATTTACTCTTCGGGGTTGGAGAATAGTCTGACCTGAGCCACCGAATGATGTCCCTTAAATCATTAGCTCCCTGGGATTATGGAGGCAAGTGGCACGGGTATCTCCTACTGCATTTGCGTGGTTGTGACTGACTTTGCCACTTGCTGTGTGTAATTAACTGGGTGTACTCAGCACTCAAGAGAAGTGTGCAAAAAGAACGTAACCTCATAGCTCTGAAGAAAGGAGTAACTAGCATTTCTAATTGGAAGTAAATCTCTGTATTTGGGTATACCTTAAGACAAGTTGTAATGTGTACTTTGTGTAGTCTGTTCAAGCAATATTCATAATGGTTAATGGAAAAAATACCCTCTTCAGTGACTTCCGATTACATTGGTTCCCTGGGAAGGGAAGGGATACACTGTTCTGAAAGCAGGGGGTTTGCTTCTAAATGTTCTATCAATTTAAACTACGTGTAATAAAATTCACTGTTTTTGTACCTGTTCACTAGCAAACTTCTTTGGACTTTGAAGAAAATGGCAAGCTTTTTGTGGCACATACAGCATCGAAGTTGCTTTTTAAAAAAGCCAGCGACCACCACCCAGACAAAACCAGAGCCAAAACCAGCCCCCCACACTATGTGTTACTGGACCTTACCGATTGCACTGTGTGCTGAGTACCCAGGATCTTCATGTCAGAAAACAGCCAGTTTAGTGGTAGGCACCAGTTTAGACCCTGGTCATTACAGTCTGTGCATCTGGGCGTTTTTCCACTAGTAAGTCCATTTGTGACTGTTCATACAGCCCTACACACTGTTTGTGTTGTGTGCTTGTGAGGTGTTAGATCTGCACTACACAGGGTAGAGCAGAGAACGTGGAACTTCACAGTTGAAGTTTAGGCTAACTACAGGTCCAATCTTGGGGCTGTGCCCTTGCCAAGTTTTGCAAAGCCTAGAATTTTCTATTGTTGCTGGAAACCAGGGAGCTGCTGAAGCATGACAGTGCGGGATAGTCTGACACAATGCTTCCAAATGTGTCATCACTGTTTCTAACAACTTGTTTTGTATTGCAAACTCTAGACTAAAGGTCATGCTTGACAGAGGGTAACAGAGAAGCATCCAGGACTTGTCCTCTGTGCTGAAGCTTGTCAGTAATTCAGATTGCTGCTGTAGGGGAAAAAGAGCTCTCACATTTACTTTCTGCCTGTCCCGTGACAGTGGATTTGCATCTTTCTTTGTCCCCTAGCAACAGCTAATTTATGCTCACGTTAATACACTTCTGTTCAGGTGGGTTTTCGAGGCAGAGTAGCTGTGAATGGCACGCGAGTCCTGGCTCGGGCAGCAAATCGGTTGTGGTTCTAGCCCCAGACAGCCGGCAAGGAAGCACGCAAGTAACACCACCCTGAGAGCTCACGTTTTGAAAGGTGTTTCGCTGTGCTTCCTGATCCCCACCTTTATACAAAACAAACTCCAGTTACAGATTCTGCTAGTCAGGGAGGGTACAGCTGCTTTGATGGTCTGCAGCCCGTCACAAGTGGTGCTTGCCATGGTCACTGGGGCAAGGGGTCACTGAGAGACAAGGTGGAGGTAGTTAAACGACGGTATGACACCGTGTCCTGTGCAGCACTAGGGCCAGGGAGCATGACTAGATACACAGCTTTCTTAAAAATGTTTTATTAGGTTAACTTACCCTTTTGTAGCTAAACAATGCTTTTCTGTATTCAAACAATTTTTTCAGAGACAAAACACACGGAAGTAATATCCTTTCTTAATGGAGAAAGGAAGACACAGTCCACTGTTGGATTCATTGTACTTGTTCAGTGTGATGCACAACTGCTTCTGCTCTCTCTGCAAACACTGTTTCACCCCTGCCATTACAGCAGAACTACTTATACATTAAGCAGTCAATCAGGAATCGTTTAATTAAAAAAAACCCGCCAAACTCCTGTTGATCATTCAGAAGGTTTAAGTGCAAGTTCCGCTAATTTATCTTCTTTCTTTGGAAAGCCAAAGCAGCAATGTGGTCCCTCAGCCATCGCTGTCTCGATGCAGACAGGGAAGCAGCAACCGCACCCAGTCAGAAAAGGGCTTCCACAGCTAAAGTGACTTTTAACAAGGGTTCTGTGGCACGCAGTGCTCCCTTGTCTTTAAGGAAAAAAAAAAAAAGTCTTGCTGAGCTTTAAAAAAAGCTAAATTTGGTGTATAACACTGACTGATCCATGGCGAAATTTAAAGAAAGGGACAACTGAAAATTATTGCAACGGTGAGGTATAAAAATGAGTAAAACACCCAGTTCTTGTGTCCTTATCTTGGGCTGGGGAGGAGGGAAATTACTTAAGACACCAACCAGACGTGCTCTATGGTTTCTATCATTAGAAAATCCTAAATATTGACACCATTACAGATAGGCTTGGGAGTTACTCAGACACTGTACTAGATGTACTAGCGGTGCTCTCTGGGGGAGGAAGGATGACTTCTTTTAAATCCTGCAACAGCTCAATCTTGGCATCCAGCCTTTTTCTGCTTTCCAGAAGCTCCTGGATTTTCTCCTCTGTTTCTATTAGGAAAATTAAAGAGATAGATAGAAGCTTTTATTCATATGTAACTATTATTAAAGTACATGCTATATATGTATGGACACTGCAGAGGTCACCAACACTTAGTTTACAATACAACCTCTGCCTTTGTGACACAAAGTCTTCAGCCTGACACCCAGTACGCTTGGTCTCCTCATGAAGAGAAGGACCAAAGTATCAAAATGTCACAAGAACACAAAGCAGCAGCTACATACTTGGTAATCCATATTCTGTAATCTCAAAACTAGCTACATCATAGATTTAAATTAAACAATCACAGCAAATGTGAAAATCCTTCGTTTAGTTCCTAACTCGGTGCTACTTGGTGTGAGCTTTACCAGTTCCATCTGAACCCATTTGTATGGGGACTCCTCCAATAAAGGTCCATTTTTAAATCTTTAAAAAATAACATTTCTGAATTACACAATTAAAGCAAATTTACAAGCCTAATGGATTTTAGCCACCACCAGCAAAATTAAACCTAAAAAGAGATGCTTTGGACAACTGCATTCAACAGCTAGATTCCCAAAAACATGACCCAAGAGCATACCTCGCTCCTGCTCCTGGCAAAACCGTTATTGCTGGTGTGCCGAGAGGATTGACCAAGTGCTTTAGCTGTCTGCAAACCCCACCTGCCTCTGGTGCTGCTCCCACTTTCCTGATGTTAAAGATTATTGAAAGCTCAGGAGCAGGCCTCACTCGACTTCAGAAGTGTTGCCATAACCTGATGCTGTTAATGGTGAGTTTTCAATGAGGCGCTCGCTTTGTTCAGTTGCAAGACACGCAGCGGTGTCGGTGACCTCTGAGCAGCAAAGGTGCTCAGTGACCAACACGGGTTTTCCTCAGCGTGTGTGAGAATGAAGAAGCAAAATGTGTTTTGTATGAACCTGAAGGTATTTTTCTCTTTTTTTTTTTGGGGGGGGGGGGGGGAAGACATTGAAGGTGTTGTCCAAAGTCATGAGTGGGGTGGAGAAAATAGCTCCAGGTGTCTGCCCCGAGCCTGAACTGTCCTAAACTGTGATTTTGTTGTAAACAAGAAAAGCCTTTGGCCTTCTGCCTGCCCCCGATTCTTCCATCGCTGCTGGCTGTATGCAGACGTGGAAGCTTACAGAAGTGCTCACTTCCATAGCGCAGTTTTAACTACGCTGCCCCCTGAGGCTGAGTGGGGACTGGATGGTCACCCTAGCTCTGACTGAAGGAAAAAAAAGGCAGATGACCCCTCTTCTCTCTGCTTTCCGCTGCACTCGGGTGTCATTTATATTGGACAGCACATCCTACAACACTCTGTGCCCAGCGCTTCAGTGTTGGCTCCGCAGCTGGACGTGTACAAGAAGCTGGAGAAAAAAAAACCAACTCTTGGAGAATATTTGCATACAAATTAATAAATTTTCAGAAATAAAGAGCAAACATGATGATTGTGTCGCTGTGCTCGGCATAGGGGTGACCTACAGGTGGAAGACCCGCTGCTCCACTTCTCTGCTTCCTAAAGGATGTGGCAGAAACAGAAACAGCCCAAGGAAAGATGCCCGTGATGGGAATGACTGGCCTCGGGGAGTGCTTGCACAGGAAGGCAGGTAACAGACTGGGAACCTTCCACCTCCTACAGGAGATGACCTAAAGGGAAAGATTATGTATTTCTGTATATTTGGAATGGCCCGAGGAATGTGGAGCTGCAATGACTGCACTCACTCTTCCTAAGACAAGTACTGAACTGCAGAACTCGCTGCCGCAGATCCGCTCAGAACAGATGCTACCGAGGAGCTCAAGCTGCTGGACGCGCTGCTGACCAGCAGAAAGAGGAGATTAAAGCTAACTGAGGTGCTGCCCTGAGCAGGACACTCAACAGAACGCAAAAACTAAAGGAATTCACTTTTCCGTGGAGGAGAGAACAAAAACTCCAACCTAGAAATTTGAAACTGCTGTTGAGGTGACAGCAGGTCCCATATGAGAAGTTTTAAATGCAGTCAAGCTCACAGTAAAGCTGCGTGCTGCAAAAGAACCGTTTATCCCTCTATATAAAAGGGATCCAAAAAAGCAGTACCAGAGGTACAGTTCAGAGCAACCCTGCTGTGCTGGCGTGCGAGGCTTCAGAACACGTTTTGCTTGAAGATGCGAGAAATGAAAACCATGGATCGAAGGTAAAGCATGTCAGAAGACCTAAAATCATCTGTTGCAGAAGAAAGATTAAAGAAGACACAGCATTTATACTAGTCCTACTTTATTTAGTCCTAGACTTTGTATGTCATCACAGAGACTTTTGCTAGCTAGACCCTGGAAGACAGACGAGGACCGCAAAAAAAAAAAAAAAAAAAAAGGGCAAGCAGCTGCTGATTTCTTTCCCTCCCTAAAGTTTCTGCTGTAAATAACATGGTTTTCACTCATCCCTCACTGGTTCATTTTAAAAGCTCCTCTTGGATCAGTTTTGGAACCAATCTTGATGTGTGTTTTCATTATTGGCCTTGAAATTAAAAGCAGGCTGATGGTATCAGAAGACACTGCAGTACAGGAAGAACTGAGCTGCTCAAGTCAGGAATTGGAGAGGGGGAAAACTTTTACACGTGAGAATCATGCAGTTCTGCATACCCGGGTGCCCATATCAAGAATTTCTCCTGGAAGCTGAGAAGAGGATGAAATAATTGATGCAGCTGTGCAAGAAACAAGTGTGCTCCAAGGTGGTGTCACACAAGGACTTCTGAGCAGAGATGTTTCAGTGCCCCTAGCTGAGGCCCTGGTGGAACCCTGTGCCAGGTAACTGCAGCATCGGTCACCGCCATTTCCAAAAGAGGAATTTCAGTGCGAGAACAGGAGACTGAAGAGAGGAGCCTGGCTTTCTCAGTCACGTAAAGGGGAAACAGCAAACGTGAGCAAACCTCACCTCCACGTGCTGAACCTCAGTGTTCGCTCATTAAAACCCATTTCCCTTTTCACAGCGATAAAAGCAGCAGTTAGAGCAAGGCTACAAACTGTTAGAGCGGGAAAGGGACAGACTCGTCTGTCTGAAAAACAGTTTTCACCTAGTGGCTTACGACAGCCGAGACCAGAGCCCAGGCCCCAGAGTCCTTTGACAGTGGTGGTCCCAAGCAGCTCTGCCTGCCCCTCACTCTGAGCATTCCCAGCTTGTTTTTCAAAGCACGCTACCATTGCTCTCAGGCCCAGGTAAGTTCTGCTCAGCTCTTACCTGAAGGGAACCCGGCAGCCAGTCTGAACAGCTCTGAAGGGAGGCTGTGGGAAGGAAGGGAGATAACCTGCAGAAGCAGGACACGTGTGCACCTTGCAGGAGAGGGAAGTTCCTCTGGAGCACAGACCCTTCGGTCTTTTAAAGCTGTGGAACTGCGACTTGCCTCCCATTGAGGTCAGCCAGCTCTGACATGCTGTTTCTAAAAATTCAGGTAGTAGTGGCTTTTATTCAATTGTTTATATAATGTTGAGAAAAAAGTTCCTTGGCATTTTCATTTTAAATGGCCATTTTATCAAAATGCCCAGCAGAACAACCTCCGTGCCAAAAACCACACCAACCGCTACTGCTTGCTCAGCTTTTTTCCACGTACCTGAATGAATATTTGTCAGTATATTTTCAAACAGTCCACAGTCAAAGAGTGACATCACTGTCTCTTCATACTCTGGGGAAAGAGATAATTTGTTTTAATATTATAAAAGTTTACAGAATCCCCGTGTTAAGGCAGAGCCCTACATTAGAAGTAGCACAAAACAGTAATAGCTTATTTTATATCATACTGACTGCTTGAGGTTTTCAGATGTCTTCCTTCTCATATAATCTATATTGAGAAAGAAGGATCCATTTGTCAATTTATTTTTTTTTTTTAGTTTCATACAGAAAATAGAAAAGGGGGCCTACCTGTAATTCCCTTTTTGGGTCTGTACCACATGAACAATTCATTTAAAAATGAGCAATATATTTAAATCATATTTAATTGCATCATGTTAGGACTGCACATGTAACAGCAGGGCTGACCACACCAGTTCCTCTGGACAGATCACGGGACAGTGCTAGCACAGCTTGACGTAAACACGAGCCCAGGATCACGCCTCAATGTCACAAGAGAACCTTCCATTGAAACAAAGTGCAAAACCCCTGCAGAGTTCGCATGACCATTAAGTGGTTTGCTTCATGCTGAAGGCTTTGAACCCCCAACGTCTGCTGGGCTTCATTACTGCTTCTAGCAGCTGATGTCACGTTACACGCAAGCTGCTCATGAGGAAGATTTAGCCAGGTGGGACATTTCACTTCACAGAATCATAGGATGGTTTGGGTTGGAAGGGACCTTAAAGAACATCTAGTTCCAACCCTCCTGCTATGGGCAGGGACACCTCCCACTAGATCAGGGTGCTCAAAGCCCCATCCAGCCTGGCCTTGAACACCTCCAGTGATGGAGCAGCCACAACCCCCCTGGACAACCTGTTCCAGCGTCTCACCACCCTCAGAATGAAAAACTTAGCTCTAATTTCTCATCTAAATCTACCCTCTTCCAGTTTAAAGCCATTATCCCATGTCCTATCACTACAAGCTCTTGTGAAGAGTCCCTCCCCAGCCTTCTTGTAAGCCCTCTTCAGATACTAGAAGGCCACAATGATGTCTCCCCATAGTCTCCTCTCTTCCCGTGCATGTGCTTCAGTGACTTTGCCTGAATTAGCATTCTTTATCCAAAGGTACTATTCATAACTCTGTAAAGCTGGGAGGACAAGAGTAGCAAAAAGTTTGAAAATTTTCCTTTTTCTCTTTCAAATGTATTCTGGATAAAGCAACATTAGAGTGGAGTCCTCCAAGAACAACGGGCTTCATACAGGCTGATACTTAAATCAATGAAACCCCAAAATACATACTAACAGTTGACAATAGAGTTCTATCTAATCATCCAAAGATTTAAAATGTACATAGTTGTGGATTTTTCCCTCAACAGAGCGCTGATATTAACAGACAGCTGGCCCCTCTGCAAAGCTGTAAGAACAACAAATAAAACCTTCCACTTCTCTTCAGGACCTCTCTCTTCTTCAGTTGTCTGGGGGCAGAGGTCAGGCTGAACACACCTATGCTTACATCAACGGGTAAAAGGTGGCTTCAAAAATTCCAAGTCAGAAGGCATTAACCAGAGCATGTGGAGTTGGCAGCTCCTCCCCCCTCTGCTGCCAAGGGTATACCAAAAAATACTCACTTTCCAGAAATAAGACAGGACCCAGCTACTTGGCACTGCAGAATTCTCCTCAGGAAGGTGACCCAGGGCCGAGCGCCTGGCAGTTGGGTCAGCACTTCTGCTCTGAGGGCAAGGTCCCCTGTGGCTCTCCGTACCTGTTTCGGAAGTGTTGTCATCCATCAGTTTTTCCTGCGCCAGGTGAAGCGTGTCCAGCATTTCTTCAAATATATCATCCAGAAGCCCAGCTTGCTTGCATTTCCTGAGGAAGTCTATTCGGACTGTTAAAACACAAAACCACACTCCTACAGAGCTGGTCTGTAAAGCAGGCTTTACTCGCTCGCTTCGGGAACTGCAGCTTTGCCTAAAGACCCCCTTCCAGCAACAAATACTTATGCGAATCCCCAGCTCCTCCAGCTTCCCACTCAGCCCTTTTCAGCAGGAACAAAAACACGGTCAGGCAAACATAAGCATTGTGCTGGGTGTAAAACTACCTAAGCTTTAGATTTGGCTTCATTCATCAAAAGCCAGTATCTCTACAACTCTAAATGCGCCATTCCTCATACTTCCTAGCATAGGGAAGCAAGTGATTTGTCGTGCTTTTTTAAATTCCAGTCCTCTGGACCACACACTGTGGACCAAACGGGCTAAAGGACAGAAAACAGCCCAAGAAGTGAATCAGTATTGGATTTGGTAAGAGAACTAAAGCTTTTATTACAAGCATTAAACTCGCTTATTACAGCCCATTTTACACGCCTGCTTTGTCAGATTTGGATTGCCAGGGAAATAACGACCTATTTTTTCTTTCTCTCGGAGCAGCAGGTCAGTGACAGGTTTCAGGAAGATCAACGCAATGGGCTGTTCCGAAGGAAAGAGCTGTCGGACAGCTCAGGGAAGTCTGCCCATCGCCATTAAAAACAGCATTACTTTTTACTGGAGACATTTGTGAGAAAAAGAAATGTCCTTTCACTTACACTAGAAGCCCTACAAGTATTCCAGGGCTCTTTAGGGGTTTGCTGTTCTTTATAGTTGTTGTAGTAAAAATTCAGAAAAAAACCATGAGGCAGCCACCTGCTGTTACAGCCCCTGCCCATATCCTAAGCACAGCCATGGAGAGCTGAATCATCACCACTGACGCCTCCTCAGTGAGAGCAGGGGCGTTCCCTGGAGAATTCACTGGCTCACGTCACCCAGCAAGTCTCAGCCAAAGCACAGAGACCTGTTTGCTGCACAACTATTCTGCAAATCAGGCTTCCACTCCTTGCCAGAGCCTGGAGAGCCTCAGGAGAACGACAGACACATTTGCAGCATCACTGCTGCCAACCATCTCCAGGCTCTGAACTTCAGCGTAACGGATCACAGTATCCCGGGTCGTTCTAGAAAGCGAGTCGTACCTTTATGCCTGTTGTTTTTTCCTTTTAGTATTCGTAAACTGTTTTCTTCTGCTGTCTCTTCTGTGCTCTGTAGGAAAATCAAAACAAGGTATTTTTACATCACACTGACATTTACTGCTTTGTTTTCATTACCTTACCGCTGTATTAGCAGAAAGGTAAAAAGCAGCCTGTGTTTCTGTGAACGCGGCCACCCTCTCTGCACAGCTAACCCTGTTCTTCTCCAGATACTCAATCTTTAAAAAGGGAAGCGAAAGCCACTTCAAAGCAAAAACTCAAAGAAAAGCCCAACACCAGGGACACCCCCTCCTTAATTAAAACACTGGCAAATAGCGCAGCTGTTAACAAACGCCTCCTGCCAACTCTCAGCGCAAATTATGTTTAGTTCCCCAGACCTAATGTAATAGTAGAAAGGATCTGAGAGCAGAGGGGGAATATTTTGGTCAAGCACTGGAACAGGCTGCCCAGGGAAGTAGTCCAGTCACCATCCCTCGAGGCGTTCCAAAAACGTGTAGACGTGGCTTAGTGGTTGTGGTAGTGTTGGGGTGACAACTGGACTTGATAATTTTAGAGGTCTTTTCCAATTTTAATGATTTTGTGATTCTTCTTTTGCCCTGGACAGGATGCAGTTGTTCTCTGCAGTTCCATGTCTACCACGGTACTACAAATAAGCTCTGTCAAACACCCAGCAGCGTAAAAATGCATTCCTTACACAATGGTAAACAATTTATCCCATGGTGATAACTCCTGGAGCCCCTCAGCTTCTTGTTTGCAGTGTCTGCATTGATTTCTGAGATCTCTAGCGCTGCGGAGCAGCGGAAACAGGTCAAATGAATCTCACTTATAACACCAGAAATGTAAGTGGATTTACAGACACATAACCTACCCTTACGGGAGTACTGTGCAAAAGCTGCAAAGATCACCTGCGTCCCCCTCAAGTGACCACTCTTTAATCTCAAAGCCTGGGAAAGGCAGAATTTTTTCCCCAAGGAACACTGGATGCTAATTTCTCTCAGAAGAAGAAATCCCAACCCCTCCAGAGCCAATGGGAGTTCCCATGCATACTTCCATGGAGTCAAGAGAATCACCTCAAAACCTAAAATAAGCTGTAGTTACAGGTTTTCTAACAACAGTCTCTAAAACAACCGCCCCTGTAACCAGAGTGATGCTCTGCTTGATAGCTCCCAAACGCTTGGGAAGGCATCTTCACCGGCAGAGCTGAGAACTGCCTGATTTGCCATGAAAATCTGCCACAACTCATGTGAGCACTGGCTCACAAATGAGTAAGTACTTGTTTAAAAGGCCAAATGACTCCTCAAAAGCAGTTTTTCATGGAAACTGTCAAGCCCTGAGCAAATCTGAGGGCCATACTACTTCCAAAGAAGAGGACCCCCCCAAAGGGAAGCTCTTTCTGGTCACGTGAAGATCACAGCCTGGTTTGGAGGTTCCTATCCCATTTGTGCCATGTTACCTGCGGGCAGTGTTGGCTCTGCCTGAGGCAGCTCCAAATGCAAAGAGCTTTGTTTTGACAGAACAAGATCAGAACAGAACAAAGCTATTGGAGTAGTTATTGCTTCTGTGAGGGAGTCCTTCTGAACACCTGCCAAAATGCTTCACTAAAGAAATCCTTCGCTGTAGCAGATGCAGATTTTAGAACCATTTAAATTCAGAATTACCATTTGTTTTGTGATGGTGCAAGATTTCAGCGCATGTCTTCGCCTCTTATTAGCTGCATCTACGAATCAAGAAACAAGTAACAAATGTGTCAACCTCAGCCTGACGATTTCACATCATTCAAATTCTCTCTTTTCCCAAAAAGCTACAAAGTGAGGTGCTTTGCGTGGCAAGGCAAGAGGATGTTTCAGCTTCCCCAAACACCTGACATTGCAGCGGAACTCATGTTATTTCCATGTAAGGACAATTACGAGCCTGACCCATTAGGAAGAAGTGCGAATCGCTGCAGCATTAGGGCATTGCTTTGCCCTTTAAACTCAGTATAAAGCATATCCCAGTTTTTAACATAAAATTTTTGATCGTGGCAGAGTGAACTTACTCTCCTCAGCAGTAGCACTACCTCTAGGTGGCAAAAACTTCAGGCAAAGTTATGAAAGATGACCCTTTTTTTCAGTCAATTCTTTTTTATGTTAATACACCCTCAAAGGTGTAAAATATAAGGCTACATAAATAATCATTTCGGGTGTCTCAGACATACAAATGGCATTAGGTTTTTCAGTGATAATGACCCTCCTAGAAAGCCTCCAGAAGTAATTTGACTTGTGAGTTTAATAATATTTATGCTAAAAAGTGGGTTTTAGCGATACGGTATGAGATCTCCACAAAAATCACTTGCTTTCACTCCATCCTTTCCCTGAGCATGCACCAGCCTCTCTCCGACACCCTCACTGGCAGCTGCTGGAAACAGCTACAGCTGCACAAGCGGAGGAGGACAACTCTGGCAAAGAAGACAAGGCAGGAGCAGAGAAAGCCAGAGAATTCAACCACCCACCAGAACCTGAGGGTTTTAAATGCAGTGAGGTTAACACGTCTCTGTCCTAGTTTTGGCTGGGATGGAGTTAATTTTCTTCCTAATAGCTGGTACAGGGCTGTTCTGAATTTAGGATGCGAGTAATGTTGGTAACACACTGATGTTTTAGCTGTTGCTGAGCAGGGCTTACACCAAGTCAAGCACTTTTCAGCTTCTCAGACTGCCCTGCCAGCAGAGGCTGGGGGTGCACCAGAAGCTGGGAGGAGACACAGCCAGGACAGCTGACCCCAGTGTGCCAGAGGGGTATTCCAGACCGTATGACGTCAGGCCCAGTGTATAAACCAGGGGGAGTCGACCAGGGGACACTGGGCATCTGTCAGTGGGTGATAAGCAACTGTACTGTGCTTCACTTGTTTTGTATATTCTATTTTATTGTTATTATAATAATAATTATTATTATTTTCTTCCTTTTCTGTCCTACTAAACTATCATTATCAACCCATGAGTTTTACTCTTTTTTCCCCAGTTCTCTTCCCCATCCCACTGAGCAGGGAAGCGAGCGAGCAGCTGTGTTGTGCTTAGTTGCTGGCTGGGGTTAAACCATGGGAGCCCCCTTCCCATTTAACTCCGCATCCATTGGGCAGCACCTGGTAGTGTTTTTCCTGTCAGAAATCATCCTATTAAGAGGAATTATTGTAGGTACAGGAAGGCTGTTGAATTAAGTTTGGGTACTGGTGCTGTACGCTTGCATTTTTCATGGCCTGAAAGGAAACCGTAGCCTCTTGCTTCACCTACAATAAAGCTGGGTGGCCTAATTTGGAGCAGTCTGTGAGACACTGGTGTAGGCATCAGGTGCTCCTTGCTGTCTAGCACAACATCTTTGACCTGCGGTAAGATTTTCTCAGCTCCTTCTGATGCTGGCTTTGGGGATGCCTTATAAAACAAGAGGAACAGAGTTCAAAGAGCAGCCCAACTCTTCTTGCTCCCCACAGTGTTCTCTGCTCTCTGCATTTGTCAGCCTTTACTCTGGGTACATCCAACATTTCCCACTAAGCAGAGGTTGGAGCCTGTTTCCAAGTGCAGACAGCCCTCCCATCCGAGTTGCACGGAGCTGCAAGGAGACTTCTTGGTCCCTAAGGCACCCTATCCCCTCCCAATCACACAGCAGAGCCCTGACATCTCAGCACAGGAACGTTGTCTGGACCAAGAACAAGGGGATGTTCCCTGACCCTGTTTTCTCTAAGCTACTGGAGAAAACAAGCCTGGAGAGGATGCCCTTTTGTACCAGCTCCTGGTCCCACAGCTCCTGCTCTGGCTCAGCCTGCCCCAGAGGAACAGCTGAGCTATTTCACCAGGGTTGGATTCTGAAAGTCAAAGCCCTACCATGGAGCTGCAGCACTTCCATGCCAGTCTGTCTCACTCCCCACCCTCTGCAGACCAGCAAACACGCTCAGCACGGGTGCCCCTGCCTGCCCAGATGGGCCAGGAACAGGCCAAGAGAGTCCCTGCTACTCCAGCCAACTCACCAGCAGATACCCCTGGATACTGAGTGCCACACGCATCTGAGAGCTGCTCAGAGGTAGGACACGTTGGGCTTGGGGAACCAAGTGCTATTTACCCAACTCACAGCTACTCCCCACCCCCTGGGGTACAGCTACTCTCTCAGGTGGGAGAAGCCCATGCAGGAGGTAGGGCAGACACTGGCAGCAGAACCTATCTACCGCCCATATACAGACAGTCTCCAAATCAAGCACCTCTGGAAGATCTCCTCTTGGAGAAAACTCTCATCTCAGGGAACAGGCCGTGCATTGTATATGCAGCACTTGAAGATACTAAGACCTTCAACCTCCTAGGATTTAGGCCTTCTTTATGACGGAGGTGGTCTACAGGGCTGGACCTAATGCCTTCCTCATACTGGAAACAAAGAAATCCTGGCCCTGTTCAGTGCTTTGGCAGGAGACCACCTGGGGCCCTGCACACACCCAACAGCCTGACAACCATTAGACCACAGAAATCAAGCTAATTTTAAAAAGGGAGGGAGTGACAGGCATCACAACTACACAAGCAAGAGGTAAAATTACTGAGGGAAGTAAGAAGCTGTATTTAGTTAGTGAACCACGGCAATATCAGGTGTTAACCGGACCGCATGTCTGGCAAAGAAGTTCCAGACCCTACCATTTAAAGTTTTAGTCATAATCACCTAACCCAGCCCTTGAGTGGCATCAGGACAGAGCCAGACTTTGTCAAGATTAGCCAAAGTTTGCCACACTTCAGTGGGAGCACACCACACTTAGCATTAGTGCTTGCAGTTTAATTGAGCTTAACTTCAAAGTGAAGGGCTCAAAGTTTTGTGCAGGATTGTACGTGTCAGGTTAACATCACAGCTTTGGTTGGTTAATTCCGTGAGATTCTCAACTACCTGAGTCAGCACGGACCAGGACCACCAAGTTAAGCTGCATTTCTGTAGCACCGGAAACAACCCTTAAACAGGGGCTGTAGAACCCTTTTGTTACACTCAAAAAGCTCTTTGGGATCCTTCAGAATGAAAGGCCCTATTTAAAAAACTACCGAGCTAGCAAATACAGAAGATGCAAAATGTGAACGTGTTAACGTAACTACTGACAAAAATCCCAAGGTGACCACTCCCGTAACAACTCTCTCTGCTAATCAAGTGCAAGCTTGTGCACCACTCGTTAGCGTGGCTCTCATACGGCACATGGATTTCACAAGCTTTTTGGGCCTACCCACCCATACAGTGTCAGAATAATTCCTTGAAGGATCAGGTCCACTGTGTTTTACATCAGTTTTGAGGGAGATTTGGGGAAGATCAAACATTTCCTACTTCAAAAAACCTTCTCGACTTTTGTGCAGACGCATGGATCTCAACCAAACCGCTCCTGCAAGATTAGAAACCCACCTCTCAATACAAAGGTGGAGTAACACTTAGTTTGTTCAAATGAGTTACTGACTGTAGGATGCAAACTTTTAAAAGAAATGAAATCAATGAAGCCATTAAAGAAACTCACCATAGTGATTGGTCCTACTGCCTGGGTCATGTTTTGGGCAGAACACGCTAAAATTTAAGTTCAATTTTAAGAAAAAGAGAAAAAGTATTAATAAATATATCAACAAAGTTATGCTGACTGATTTTAACAGATATTTTCCCCTCTTTTCATTGAACATATACTGAAAGACACTTAAGAAAAAATAAATTACCAGGGTTTTTGTCCAGCATTACCCACTTAGGACAGCACCTGCTTTAAAGTCACACACATGCACAAGCTGGGATTGGTACTTTTAGAGCCTCAGTGGACTCTGAGCACTGAAGCTTTGAACAACCAGTTCCATCACCCCACTGTCTGGACTTCTTTGTTGTTCAGATCCTGAGGCAGACACATTTCATCTGGTGTGGCAACCACTGTGGCAGAGGTACCCTTATTGAAACGCCTTATTAAAACGAGATTAATGCTGACAAGATGAAATACCACAATACTAATATTGTGTGATCATAGCCACTGCAGTTCTGCCCCCCTGCCCTGTACCACTCAGGCCAGGTCCAGAACCTCTTTAGATAGATCTGCTTGCCAGTCAGCTTGAATTTTAAGCCCTGCATGATGTGCTGGCACAGCCACAGGGCACTGTGCCACCACGCACAAGACCAGTTACTTGCTTGGAGCTCTGTGTCCCTCCCTTTCCGCTGCCCAGTGCTGATGAGGTGGTCCCCAAATCCTGAAGAAGCAGGGCACCCTGTTTGAGATGCAGTGGCTTAAAGCTGCTCAATCCATTTGGTCCTTAAAGACTACAGTAATATGTGAGATGGGAGTATTTTCTCTGATTCTAGGAGAGCAACGTGAGTTCCTTGGAAGAGGCAAAATGCAACAAATACAGCTGGAAATATTCCTTGTCTTCTGGCTACAATGGGTAGAGAATGTGAACCAGCATCCAAAATATGCCTTTCCTACAGAAGGATCCCAAATCACTTTTTTAAGCAAAACTGCCTTGTCAAGAGCGTGGTTTAGCTGATCTCTTCATTACAAACCTATTTGCCAAGACTAATGCTCATGTGTTAGGAAGCAATTTTGAAAGGAACTGCATTTACTAGGACATTTTCTAATTATTGTAATTCTTTTAACAAAATAGAAGCACTGACCTTAGAAATGGTCTCCTTGACAAGCCAGCTATTTTGCATTACATTAGTTTTGATGCACAAAAATACAGATTTATGCATGCCTAGCAATTCTATCAGAAAGCTCGGTACTGGAGGCACCTTATTTACCTGCCTGAACTTCTAAACTTGTCCTTTGGAGGTTGGTTTTCTTCCTCCCTTCCCTTTAATTCTGTTCTTTCCCAGTTGAAAACAACGTTCCTAAATACAAGAGCATCTTATAAAGAACAGAAAACACCTTTTAATCCTCAGGCCGCTTATTTGGAAGCACTTCCCTACTATTATTTTGGCAAGAGGGCAGTACAAATGACACTTGTTTCTTCACCTCTACTCTTACTAGCCACTTCCACAGCACTGTACGCCTTCTCTTTTCTCTTCTGCTCTGTTTGATTTGATAATCACTACTCATCATCACAACGATGGCAACTCACAATTTAAAAACACCATGATCTCTTTTGATACACTTCTCAGTATGTTGTATTTCACCATGGAAAAGTCCAGGGGGCTGTCAATCCACTGTTGTTCAAGTCTGGTTCATCTTCTCTCCAATAATTTCAGATTAGCTACAAATTTTGTGCTTTATTTAATGTCACTCATACTGTGCAAGAGCCTTTGGGTTCAAATCCCCCAAACCTGCCTCACCACCTTTCTCTAATCCAGTCCTTTTTCATGTCCAACACAGGTTGCTATAGCCTAGTTTCCTGTATTCCTATGTAGGATAAGCATCTAGTCTCCCACAGTGACTTAACACAAGGCATTTTTAAGGATCCCTCCTCCAAATCTCCAAGGTCGCCAGCTCAGAGAGCCACCAAATCAAACTATATATTCAACAACTACTTCACCAGTTTGTATCTAGACTGTTTCAATCCCATTCAACATCTTGAAGTCTTCCTCAGCCTGAGGTATACTTTCTAAATTTGTATGAGAGCCATTTATTCTGTGACCATAGAAAGCTTCCACCTTCCCAGCTACACCCGTTCACAAGCTTTGCAGACTACCAGAGGCTTTACAAGCATCAACTAAACATCTCAACTTTGCTATTCAGCTGGGCTTACAGCCATGCAGAAAGACATATTTATTCTGGACTGAGAGCCCTAGTGAATCAGCCAGGAGTGCAAGTGTTTGATACAAAAGTTAGTATCTTCCACTGCTACCACGGACTGCACTTGTCCACATCTTCCTGAAACAAGTAGTGATTAGATGGTCTACCAGATTAATTAAGACTAACATGGCCTGTGATCTCTCTGACCTTGCACAGAAATGGACATTGGGAGGTTTATTGCACCTCAAACTTGAAAACTTCAGCACTATGGGAGAACTATAGGGAAGCTCTCAGGACGTGTAGGAAGGCAACAAGAAAGGCCAAAGCCCTCTTAGAACTAAAACTGGCGAAGGAAGTAAAAGGGAACAAAAAGGGCTTCTTCAAATATATCAGTAGCAAAAGGAAGAACAGGGAAAGTGTGGGCCCTCTGCTGAATGAGGTGGCAGCCCTGATAACGAAGGATGCAGAGAAGGCAGAGTTGCTGAACACCTTCTTTGCCTGGGTCTTTAATCCTAAGACCAGCC
>VZZY01023179.1:193-11417 GCA_013400335.1 Eurystomus gularis | reverse complement strand
GATTCTGTGATTCTGTAATTGTTCGCATCTCATTCTATGAAATGAATAAACCCAAAATGCTAAGTATTTTTAAAAATTAAAAGCTAGATGCTATCAGATATTTTGCACTTCAGTAGAAACAGACAAAATATCACTACGCTTAGCCCTAGAAGAGTATGTATGTTTGCTTAACTTTAGACCTGTGAATGTAATTTTGTGTTAGTTTTAAGCAAAGAATCTGTCATTTTGCCTCACTATATTAATAAGATTATACTCAGTTCACAAAGGCCACAAGAAAAAAACATTTATGCAGTCTTAACTTAAAGTCATAGATACATAACAGAAAATATTATTGCTGTATTTTTTTTCAATATATCTCTGTTTGCAGATTCTGTACTTTAGCACTAGAGAGAAATATTGATCACGACAGGCATTATACTTTGCTAAGTGGAAATGGACTAGCATCTAACTGTCTACTTGTGTCATCTTTTACATATTTCTAATAGTTTGCTTTCAAACATTTATTCTGTAGATCTCTTAGGAAAGGAGAAAATCTGCCTTTGCTTTAAATGTCCATAAACAATAAAAAAGTAACCTTCACGTGAGAAAAGTTTGATTTAATGGCATTGGATGAATGGAAATCCGTTCCTGTTTCTACTTGAAAAGTAGCAACACGGACACATTTCAGCTAATGTGCTTTAACAGTTCCCAGTAAAAGTTACACATTTTATTTTTCAGAAAAGTCTAAAAGTTTTTCTCTATACTTAGAAAAAAATGTTGTTTTCAGAGAAGTTTGAAGGGCAGCTTCTCTAGGGCAGGACACTTAAGCTTTCTTATGTTTTGCTTTTATCTCCTTGGGGCATGAATAATTTTCATGTTGCCATTTCAGTAAAGTAATTCCCTCCCTGGTGGAGTTATCTCACTTATTCACATAGTATGTTATTATATAGCAGCCCTGATAAGTAGTTAATGAAACAATTAATTTCAACTAGATTGGGTGGTTGTCAAAATGAAGTGACATGGATTCATCCGTACGTGACATAATACCCTCAGTTAATTGATACGAAACAACACAAGTGAATAAAACTATGAGAAATTTCCCAAGTTACAGATAGCTGTGAGCACACGTAAGGGAAAGTTGTTTATTAATTATAGATAAATTAATGCTGATAAAATTATGTTAACATTATTAAAATTCCTGCACAATAGCAAGCAGTGCCAAATAAGAAGAACACAGAATAAATGATATAAAATAATGTTCCTAGTGAGTAGTGCTGTAAACCTCAAGTATTGAAAGATAAGGCATGAATGAGATTACAAAAAGTAATGCCACAGTCTCAGAAGCTGTCTATGGTGAGAACTGCAAGCTAAAGGCTGGCTGGAGGCAACAGCTTTACTCAGCTTAGGATCCTGAAAAGTCATGGGACAGCGGTTTGCTCAAGACGCTGTCAGCCTAGGTTTGGATTGACCCAGCAGCAGGAGTTGGACATTTAATCATAGTCTGGAAAAAGGGGTGAGTCTGGTAAAAGCGCTGAGTGCTCAACAGATTCCAGTGGAAATCCCCTGTGAGAATGTCCTCAATTTCAGAAAACCTGGTCTCAGCTCATCTGATGCACTGTCCCCATTGAGCTTCCACTCTATCTAGGGACTTAAAAGGAAAAGGAAAAGCTGTCTTTTGTTCTCTCTCAGTGTTGCGCATTACAGTGGGTGATGCCTGTAAATCACTTTTTTAAATCTCAGCATTCCTCACTATACAACTCCCTCTCAAAGTATAATATAAGATAAGCAACTGTAACCAACACCATGTTCCTAGAGGTTCCATGGCCAAAATCAGATCTTTAAAATCTGGAATTTCCTTTAGATTTCAAATAACAGATGCCAAACTCAGCCTATACTCAGACTAAGGCGTTTAAAAGTTAACAGCATACAAGTAATACCAGCTATTTTATAAATTAGGATACAGTGAACCACAGCTTAAAATTTCCTGATTCTTGTCATATAAATCTACATACGTCATCACCAGCTAGTGTGTAACTCAAAAACAGCTTTGACAAAAACATGTCATAGAAGTGATAGGTTTACAAGCCTCTCAGTAAAATAAAACCACTTATTGAAGTGGCCACTTCATATAATGTCATTTTCAGCACTGCACATAACATTCAGCCATTTCTTTCACTTCCTACAACTGGTTCTCAATTAAAAGTTGAACTCCTAGAACATGTAATGCATTTTGCCTAGAAGTTAAAATAAGATGTCTTTACAACTACTAAAATAATGCATTAAAAAATGTTAACATGCTGCCCATCATTGTCTTGAGCTTTGATATGTGGTATCACTCATAACTTATCAAATGCTTCAAATTTAGCTGAAATGTGAAAAATTGTACATTTAGACAGGTATGACAGTTAGGTATATTAATTTGAAAATTTCAGATACTTAACCAAAACAAACCAAGATTATTACATTTATAGCTTAAATGTGTTTATTGGCATATTTGTAGTCATGAGAGCTCATAAAGCAGGGACTTAAGTTCATTAATGCAGATCTATTAGAAAACCAGTATGTGATCCATGAATAAGGAAGAGGAAAAATACTCCTTTGATTTTAAATGAAGCTTAATGAATTCAAGATGTCTACAAGGAATCGTAGAAGTGAATTACTAGCAGCAGTCAAATGTGTATAGAGCAAAAACACTGCTCTTTGTTTCACCAGGTCTTTTCATGGATAAAATACGATTTGTCCTGACTCCCTTCAAAAAATGTGTAAAAATCTATTCGAAATCTATCTTTTTATATTACTTCACAGATTCTATCTTTCTCATGAGATAGATGTGGATTTCAGAGTACATCCTACTCTGCAAATTCATCCCCAATCTTAAGTAAGCAATAGTATAGCAGGCTGTTTTTCTGTCTTTTTCTATACCTGGGTAAATATCATGAGCAGGCCCTGGGGAGCGTCCCATGGTATTATCTACAGCATCATGAGGTGATGGGGCTGGCTGGAGGGGCTGGATAGTAAGGCAGTCATTCAGGATGCCCTGGCCAAGCTCTGAGCTCGATCGCAGCTGAAACACAAGAGATCAAAAAGGAGAAATTATTTTTTAAATTACCAAAAAAAAAAGGGGGAAAAAAAATCACAAAAATCCTTAAGACATTGAAAAATTGTAATAAAGAAATACTGAGGGGTTAGAAAAAGAAATGAAGCACAAGCAGAATTCTTCTCTTTTAATTTCTCATTCATCTCCTTCTATTATAGCAGGCATTTTTATAATCTGAGGAAGGGAACTCTTCCAGATGATTAACAAGACTGTACTCAGGACAAAGGCTGCTTGTACAGATAGGACCTTAGACAGATGGACTTAGATATTTTCTCTTGTCATACACTGCAAAAGAGACATACGTATACTAATTCATGGATAATGGAGATTCATCAAATGTCTGATATCTCTTGTGTCAGCAGAGGAATACTATAAAAAATACAAACAGTTCTTGCTGGTTTAGTGCCCTGAATTGTCTCACTGAAGGACCAGAAAAACAAAGGTGCCTGTGGCAGTGGAAACGAGGGAATAGGAGCGAGCAGCCAGGAGTGGTACCACTCAAGATGGTCAGCATGGAAGAGGTACCACTTTATATCAGCCAAAATTGTCTCAAGAGAACATTTTTAAAGTGACTAGGACTGCATCTGTTTCACATTATGGCTAAACTGATCTGGAAGCGAGTATTCTGTCACTGCCACTCATCTCAGCTGTATGTTACCTTGCCTGGTACCTGATTCATCAACAGCAAGTCAGTTTATCTGGCTGATCCAGCGGAAAATTCACTTTGCAAACAATTAATAAACAAATTCATAAGAAAAGTTTTTCTTTGGATGAAATTGGATGAACAGTCTCACCCTGGGGCTACACTACAATTAAAAAAAAATAGAATTAAAAAAGATTCTAAAACCAAAATAAGGAAGAGAGTCTACCGCAGCACCCTGACACAAGGCTGTCCTAGCTGTGATGCAAAACTGCACATCTGGCAGATGGATGGATGCTGCTGCAGGCTGCTGGGACTGATGCCTGCTCCAACCCCCTGCCTGATGTTACTGTTACATATAAGAAAAATTTGCCTGTTCCTTACAGCCATCTCGGCTCACAGGCTGCTGTATTCATTTTAAAAGCATGAAAAAGGAGCACCTGTGCTTATATGCACGTGGCCTGCTGCAGGGGCTGAGGTGCACACAAATATCCAGTCCTGCCACCCATGTTGATGAAGAGAGAGTTCATGCAGCATGATGGAAAGAAACCTGATCTAGTGCAGTAGGATTTGCTGCGCTCATGCATCAGAGGCCCAATAAGCTAATTTCACAGATGCAATGGTGGCTTCTCTCTGTCTGGTGCCATGAAATGTGAGCAGGTAACATCAGCTAGAACATAACCTAGTACCTCTAACAAACTGCTAAGGGGAGGAAAAGTGACAAGAGATTATTTCTGTCCATCCTATACTAAGAAATGAAGAAAAAGAGCAAGAAGTCTGAATGCCACTCTAGAAAATGCATTACTGTGCCACAAGATGCTGATAGTGATTCAAATGACTTCTGATGATACATCATAAGCACCTGAGGCAGGGTGACTGTAATAAGGGATATTATGCAGCTTACAATACCTATGCACAGACTGTTCATGCTGTAGATTATTCCTTCTCTTAAAAATTTAGTGAGTTATTATTAAGCCCAAAGGTGCACTTATCTTTGTGAAGTGTGCTTGATATTCTAGAACTTCTTGGTTTGGAATTTTACAGAGAGAGAGGGAAGGATTGGGGAGAGAAAGAGAGAAAAAAAGGGAGAAAGGGAGAAAGAAAGGGAGATACACCCTTACAAATGCTTTTAATTTGCTATCCATATTTACAACCTGTTAAAGTACAAATGTTTCTTCCAGTGTAGCATGTATGGTTGTCTGATATTATTGAGTAATTGCTTCATTTTTACAGCTATTGCTAGTAACATGGCTTTTTCGTGAAATTAAGTGCATGTGAAATTTAATGCCAGATATATCCAGATCCAAATTCCTATCCATTACATTATTAATCAGCATTATGTGACTTTCTGTGGAATCAAATATGAAAATAAATGTTTTAAAAATCTGACTTCTGTAAAAAAAAATCAGGATTCTGTCACACAGAATACCAGTTTACAGAGGTCACCTGTGTAAATTTGTTTGTGCAAATTTCTTTTATGTAAGAAATGGATCAATTTTCTATGATCGGATAACACTCATATGGATGAGACAGTGAGCAGAATAAATGAGACCTAAGTACACGTTAGTTACAAGTATTAAATAACAGCAATACCCTATTTTACACATTTTTCTGCTTTACACTCTTCAGGAGGTTTGTTTAGCATTTGAAAGTCCTTTGATACTAAGAACAAATCTGTCATGACAACCTGTGCTGACAGAAAGTTTCTGGCTTGCCCAGTAGTCAATGCTTACAAAACCAAACAAAATCCAGGACCAACAACAGAAAAAGAAAAATAGTGAAACAAACAAGTAGCTGTAATCTGAAGACACATATTACTAATTCAAATTGCCACTAAAAATATTACCACAGGCCTTCTATAAACCCTCACCAGATAACAGGTGCTGTGAATAACTTTACTGCAGGGTATGCATGTAAATAGCTCTTTAAGAGCAATTACTGTTGCACCATTGGAAACGGTAGGGAGCAAGAGGTAGAGGACTTCTCTTTTCCTGTACTGCTTAGCTGAGCAGGACCAGAAATGGGTAAGCTACCTTCAGCAGAACCAACCATTAAATTACACCTACTTCCCAAACTAGACAGAGCTTCTGGAAAACTCCATTCCCTACCACTACTGTTTTTTTCTGAGAGAGACAGTAACCATGCTTTGGTTGCTGGGTCCTCCTTCCTCTGCCACCTGAAGTTCATCCTCTATGCAATTTTTTCCAGATCTTTCCTCTGTACCATTGGCAGGGCTGCCATAAGCGACGGCCTTTTTGGAACAAAATAGACTACAAAAAACAGGCTCTGGTTAAAATATGGCTTATCAAGGCATTTACATTCAGGGTCAAAAACCCCACCCTATATCAGTAAAATATTTTTGCATATTTTATAGAAAACTTTTAATAAAAAGTTTTAACTTAAACCAGTGTTTTGCATTTTGTCAAGGGCAGGGAAATATGCATTGTAACTTTTCTTTAATATGTTAAGAAAGAACAGACAATGAGAAAACAGATGATGTTGAAAACAAGTAAATAAACTAACTATTCAGTGCATCCATAAAATTTTATCTCTAGTTAAAATAGCTACAAATAAGAAAGAATAATTGGCCAGATGTAATGGCTGCAGTCTGTTTCTTGCTTTGCTGTAAAGATAATGCATTTCTTTTCCAGCCTAGACTGTAGACTTACTAACCAGCTGTAAAAGACTGTTGACATTTTGACTTCTGTATAAATCATATCCCAGCACAAATTGCCCAGCATCCTGGCTGCAATACCTTGCTTTCTCCGTTATCATCTTGCTTCCCTCATGATCACTCAGCTGAGCATCAGTACAATCACACTGGGGGTGAAAACTTGACAATTTGTTTTTGAGAACTATAAGGTTAGAAAGTTACCTTGCTGAATGACAAAATCAGTAACTGACAGTCTTGCCATGCTAAGCACAGGCATTTTCTGTGTGCTATAATGTAGCTTAAATTTATGGCTGACCAAGGTGCAAGTTAACAATCAACTGCTCAGCTCACTTATACCTTCCCTGCATGAAATATTTGTTCTACATAACAGATTTTCAATTTCAATAGCTCAGTTGTATGGTAGACTTGTGAAGTTTTGTATTTGGAAATCTGAGACGTTCCTATTATCATACTGTGGCAGATTTTTCTAATACACAAAACAAATCACTGTCATTCATTACTTACGATTGCTTCTGTGACAATCAACTAATGTTTATCAGCTCTCAGAACAATGGATGGAAATTCTACTCCTGTACATTTTAAATAATTACCCAAGAGTAAATGATACAAGTAATTAGAATGGAGTAAGATTCTACATTCTTCAATTTTCCATTTCATTATATTTGAGTCCAAGATCAGAGACATGCCGTTGTTTTGATGCATGACATCATTCCAGAGAAAATGTCTCCTTAAAAGCAAAGATCATTTGCTTTGTATTTCTCTAACCAATGTGTGTTTTATCTGAGATGTGCATGTTTTTGTACAACCTAGCTAGTTTCTTCAGCATTATTCCTGTTCAACAGAAATCAGGCACCATCAAGGAAACATAAGAAGTGTGTGTTTATGAATATACTTAGTCAAAGACAAGTAGTTTAGGATTTCTCAAACATTATTAGTTTACACTTGCTAAAAGTTTACCCTTGAAAGCACAATTCTTGCCTCTAATTCTTAGTTCTGGAAGCTACAGACATCTTAGGGCAAAGAGATAGAAGGGAATCCTCAACAACATTTGTTTCTGGTGAGACATTTGGGCAGCATTTCATTATTCTACTAATTACTTACCAAAGCTTTCAGATACGTGTGCATGTTATTTTCATCTGCTCTTATGTTTTCTTTCAATTAAATATTTAGCTAGGAACACACAATAAAAATCAAGTTAAACTAGCCTATCTGCACAGTTTGGATGCCAGGTTCTATACAAGAAATAGTTACTTTTGCTCCTCTCAAAGTTTTACTACAAACATTTGAATTCAAACACAAAAACAGCTTCCATCTTTGAGATAGAGCGTAAATCAGGGGAACATACCAAAAATATTTGTCAGCTCTTGCATTAGAAGTCAAAACAATCTGCAACTTACACAATCAGCTAACTGGCCAATTTCAACTCAAGATTTTCCGATTTTTTAGCAATACTACCACAGGAAAACACTGTTACATTAAGACTCATGACACTGAAATGACAGCTGCCTCTATTACATGTAGAACAGAGAGTTTTCTTTTGATTTGTATTATTATAACATGAGGAATATTTTGTGTTATCTCCTCGTTAAAATTGTACAGAACACCAAGAACACCATTTTAAGGGAAACATGACAGCCGTGACAGATCTGAATAGAAACTTTGAATTAAAAAATCAAACTGAGCATATTGCTTTAAAGAAGGGAACTAAAGTTTGAGTGAGATATCTTTTAAGTGGCCATTTTACTAAACAGAGCTTGTTTGGTCATAGCTCTGTTGAAAACTGATTATTAGTTTGCTTACGTATTTGGAAGTAATGTGTTTTAACACGGGAGGCTCCTAAGGATGCTCTTTGTTGTGACATCCACTGTCTTGGAGAGTCTGCATTTTCACAGATTTTATTGTAATTTCTTTCTCACTCTAGTCATAGAACTGGAAAGCACCCATAGAGATGCATGCGTATACATGCACACACAAATTTCCTCTCTCCCTGCCCTATCTCAGGTGGCATCAAATCTGAAAACATGTAACTGTCTTATAACAAATGCTACCTACATTATACCTACCACCTTTCCTATTTCATCCTATGTTTCTTATGGTTCTAAGAATGGCCACCATTTACTTGTGGCTGATTTTTGTGCAAACAGCAATCTAAGAGCTGAGCTGTGCCCTTCTAAAAGCAGAAAAAATCACTGTTTTGTGCCAGACTGATTTGGAGATATAGCTGTTATATGATACTGCTAAACATTAGCTTTTCCAAGTAAATGCAGCCTGACAAAGAAACCACTTGTACTGTAGAATGATTTGCTTTACATTTCTGAAAACATATCTGTTTGGCAAATTTTCACTTCATGAGTGGAAAAATGTGGAAAATAAATAAATACTCATCCATCTGGTGCTTCATTTACCACAAATATGGTTTTTTTCCTGTCACAGGTTACCAAAATTTGCCATGAAAATCTGTAGGTAACATCAGCAATTGTTAGAATACATAAATAAAGACTTTCAGATTTAACATTCTTTTTTAAACTCTTCAGCATCCTTTATATAACACTAGCCTTCACTTTAAATGTTTGATTTTGTGTTAATCTCCAATGAAACTTAATTTCATGCATGTACCAGTTCCTACAAGGAAACACTCATCTCTTCAAAGTAATACCTTGATTAGAGCCTAAGACTAGAACTGAGAAAATGCTGACAGCTGTACTAGTAAGAGATAAAAATTATTACTTTTCAGGGATATGATTTTTATTCTTGCAAAAATTCTGTAGGACATCCCTGTTCAATTTCATCCATTGTCTGTGAGTTGTCCACTCACAGTGGACTGCTTGGCTTGGCTGGCACTGCTACCTTTCAGGGTTCCTACAGTTTCCCATTTACTGTGTGGCATTTCTGTTTCAGGCTGGTTTTTTTGTCATTGTTAAAGCCATAATTCAGCTTACAGTGCAGTCTCACAAACAAATGTGTCAGCAGATGGGGCTGAGCTCTGCAACTTTGGGAGGAAACAAATGGGCAGGTGAAGGCCCTCCTCATACAGGGACTGCCAGTGAAGCCAGTGTATCACTCCTTCAGGAGTAGTACTGAGGGCTCCAGAAACAGCACCTGCCAAAGCAGGCCAGCGACCAACACCCATCTCCAGCAGTATGAAATTTGCATGTCAACAATGGACGTGGATGAGGTCCCAACCTAGAACAAGGACACTCAATGAGGACAGACTTAAAGACTTGAAGGGTGTTTGGGCTGCTACAAGGGAAGTTAACTGCAACCTATTAGGCATTCTTTACACAGCTCCAATCTTACTTGCTCAGATACTGCTAGTGCTTAAGTAACATCATGAACAGGATAGCACATTTAAAGCCTAGACGGAAGGGTGACTTAGTAATGAGAATAATTTAGGTTGGAAAAGGCCTTTAAGATAATCAAGTTCAGCTGTTAACCTAACACTGCCAAGTCCACCACTAAACTATGTCCCTAAACATCACCTTAAGATTAAAGATCTACAGATCTTTTAATACCTCCAGGGATGGTGACTCAACCGGGGCAGACTGTTCCAGTACTTAACAGACCTTTCAGTGAAGAAATTTTTCCTAACACCCAATCTAAACTTCCCCTGGCACAATTTGAGGCCATTTCCTCTTGTCCTACTGCTTGTTACTTGGGAGAACAGACCAAAACCCACCTCACTACAACCTCTTTTCAGGTAGTGGTAGAGAGTGATAAGGTTTCCCCTCAGCCTCCTTTTCTTCAGCATAAACTACCCCAGTTCCCTCAGCCACTCCTTATAGACTTGTTCTCTAGATACTTCACCAGCTATTTCTGATACAAGCCAGGATACTGTTGGCAGCCTTGGTTACCTGTGAACACTGCTGGCTCATATACAGCCTGCTGTCAACCAACACCCCCAGGTCCATTTCCACTGGGCAGCTTTCCAGCCATTCTTCCCCAAAGACTGCTGTGTTGGATGGGGTTGTTTTGGCTCAAGGGCAGCACCTGGCTCATGGCCTTGTTGAACCTCATACCATAGGCCTTGGTCCATTGATCCAGCCTGTCCAGATCCCTCTGTAGAGTCTTCCTACCATCAAGCAAATTGACACACCTGCCTTACTTGGTGTCAACTGCAAACTTATTGAGAGTGCCCTTGATCCCCTCCTCCAGATCACGATAAAGATATCAAAGAGAACTAGCCCCAGTACTGAGCCCTGGGGAACACTACTTGTGACTGGTCACCAACTGGATTTAACTCCATTCACCACAACTCTTTGGACCCAGCCATCCAGCCACTTTTTCACCTAGCGGAGAGTATGTCTGTCCAAGCCATGAGCAGACAGTTTCTCCAGAATGCTGCGGGAATCAGTGTCAAAAGCTTTACTGAAGTCCAGATAAACAATATCCACAGCCTTTCCCTCATCCACTAAGAAGGCCATCTTGTCACAGAAGGAGATCAGGTTAGTCAAGCAGGACCTGCCTTTCATAAACCCATGCTGATTGGGCCTGATTGCCTGGTTGTCCTATACATGCTGCATGATGGTACTCAAGATGACCTGCTCCATAACTTTCTCTGGCACTGAGGTCAGACTGATAGGCTTGTAGTTCTACCCTTTTTTAATAAAAGGTCTTTGGACAGTTCATAAAAATCTCATGAGAAGTCAAATGGCTAGAAGGAAAAAACGTGGAAGACAGAAAAACATAGTGAAGAATAACTTTTAAAGGCAGCGGCATCTAAAACAAGGAGATAAGATGCCAAAAATGTTTTTATAAGTATGCCGAGTTATATTCTTCCTTCAATTTTTAGCATGTCTATAAGCTTACAAACCATCACCTCCCTCATGTGGACTGA
>VZZY01023177.1:366-31185 GCA_013400335.1 Eurystomus gularis | reverse complement strand
CGGCGGCACCACGGAGCTCTTCTTGGAGTTGTAGAGGCTGGTCTCCTCCTCGGCGGGGCCCGCCGGCCACCGCGGCCGCCCGTAGAGGCTCTTCTGGATCTTCTTGAGGCCCAGGTGGGCGATTTCTAGGATGTTGAGGAACAGGGAGACCGCGGCGATGCTGTTCATGAAAACCATAAAGATGGTCTTCTCTGTGGGTCGGGACACAAAACAATCCACCGTGTTAGGGCAAGGGGGCCGAGTGCATTTGTAAAGGGGGGACATGTGAAACCCGTACAAAAGATACTGACCTATCATAAAGCCCACTTCGACCACCGACCGGGTCAGGATATGTATGACATAGGTGCGCAGCAGGGACCCTCTCAGAGGCGCCTTATTCACTTTCTTCTGCTCCTCCAGCTTACGCAGTTCCCTCTCCACTCTCCTGTGTTCCTCAGGCATGGGCTCCAGATCTTCTAGCTGAGCCCGCAGGTGGGCTTTCCTCTTCTGTCGCTCTTTCTCGAGAGCCCTTAATCTGTAGAGTGCATGGCCCATGTAAACTAGTGATGGAGAGGAGACAAATACAATCTGCAGTACCCAGTATCTGATCAAAGAGATGGGGAAGGCTTTGTCATAACAGATATTGTTGCAGCCGGGTTGCTCCGTGTTGCAGATGAACTCGGACTGCTCATCATCCCAGACGTCTTCAGCAGCCACTCCCAACACCAGCATCCGGAATATAAACAGGATTGTGAGCCAGATTTTGCCGACTATGGTGGAGTGGATGTGCACTTCTTCAAGGATGCTGCCCAACAGGTTCCAGTCCCCCATGGTCAGAAATTCATACCTGAAATACGGGAAAATGTATCTTATTTGAATACAATACTGGTTTGCTTTTGGAAGAGGCCCTTCTTAGTGTTTTTTTAAAAGCAATGATCTTTCATATACATTCTGCTGATAGCAGGAGCTTTTAGAAGTTCACTGTTATTTTCTACTTAATGGGTCTTTAAATGAAGGCAGACGTTACGATTACCGGTGAAAGATGCAAAAGTGAGAGTATTTGAAGTTTAAGAGAGATTGATTTCAGCTGTTAGCCACAGCACTTCTTAACTGCCTACAGTTTTACACTATTTGCTTCCCATTAGGAAAGAAGATACTTATTTTTACACATTTCAAATCCTTTGCCAGCTATAGTTTAATTCAACACCCACTCCATTCCACTGACTGTGGCTTCGCCATAGTGCTGGGTGAAAAACAACTAAAATAACATGGCTTTTATTTGTTTGATAAAGTTTTGAGAAATGTCCTGTAACTGTGACAGAAAAATGTTTCATTTTGTACCCCAGTCTAGTTGCATTATTAGTGCCATCCAACCATCCAATATTTTTCCATCTATCAGGGTAAAAGTCCACAAGTTTCTCGCTTGGGATCCTTAAACTACAAATACATAGCTGATTTACACACAGCGGTACATGTGTAAATAGTCTCAGTTCTGGGAGAATGTTAATAAACAAAGAGTCCTTCTAGGATCTTTTTTTTGTGAATGTAAAGCCTTCCTGAATCACCAAGGCTTTGTCTTCATTATAAATTTCAACATATGAGATAAATAAACCAGGGTTTACATAACGGGTTGATGTGGACGTTTTAGCCGTGAGTGTGAGATGATCTTTTTAACTACCTCTTTCCCAGAAGCTCTTTGATTCACCAGCAAATTGATCTATGTTTTGCTGCCAGATGCTTGATTTCCAAGCGGGGAATTGAAATGTAAGGTATTTGTCTGTTTATCTGTGAATGCACCACACATTCAGTGTTGTGTCTCTGGCATTCTTTCTGCTAACGTAGTAATAAAATATTGAAAGCAACTGGGATCATATCTACCTTAGGGTTTACACTTAAATTTTTTATGCTACTGTACTTTCAAAACTTCCCAAATTCCACTAAACCACAACCTTTAGAAAAGTGCAATATCTAAATTTTTTTTAGGAGTGGCTGCTTGCGGTACCCAAAAACTTACACAGTTTTAAATGATAGCACAGCTGGGTGATATCACCAGTATCCACATAGCTTGGTTATGGTTTATGATGTGATCCCCTATAGCATGATCCTGCTTGGAGGCTCTATTTATCCACACTACAAGTAAAGATTTTCAATTATAACCAACAGTGCAGTCATTCTCTGCACAGGCATCCTACAGACTTCATTGTTACATTTCTGTTCCCTGCAGATTTGAATCTACACAATGAAATTCCCTTTTGACACAGGGAACTGGTTGAGGAAACCTAGCCAGTCAAGCAAATTCTTAGGTGCTGTGATGCACCTGGAATATCTTTTGTTCCCACTCCTTCCCTCCCATGTATATATCACTGAAACAAGCTACATGAAAAAAAAATCAGCAAGAGTTATTGCAGTCCATTTTCCTCATCTTTAGAGAATAAATATAAGCTCTTTCTTCCGACTTTTTTTATTCAGAAGAGATACCAAATTGTTGCAATGTCACAGGTTGGGTGACTGTAAAGATGTTCATATGTTGAAATGTTTACTGGAAAATGTTACATCTCAAGCTAACATTGTTGAAACTGTTTTTCCAAGCTTGGAAGTGCTGATATGGAAAAGTTCACCTTTGGTAAAGTGAGAAGTAGAGGTTTACACAAATTCCCAAAACCTGAGTACTCAAGAGGCCAAGTACAAGAGGGTGACACTTGCTAATTGCTCTGCGCCGCTTCCCCTGAAAGGTGACTGAATGACGGCAATGCAACAGTTAAGCGAAGGGGCTCTGGGTATATCTGCTGCCCTGTGAATGGCTGATCCCTCACTGAAACAGAGGCACTCTGAAAAAAAAACCCAACAAACCCAACCCAGGCGAGATGCTAAAATGCAAATGAAGAAATAAAAGGGAAAGGAGACATGTTGTAATCCCACAGATGACACGCTAGCATTCTTCTATCAGTACAAATTATCATTGACTGTTCTGGAACAGAAAGTCAATGTAACTATTTAGGGCAGGGGTCCTCAAACTTCTTAAACAGGGGGCCGGTTCACTGTCCCTCAGACACTGTCAGGGGCCGGACTATAGTTTGGAAAAAAATGAACGAATTCCTATGCACACTGCACATATTTTATTTGTAGTAGTGCACAAAAAAAAACAGGAAAAAGAGTGCTGTATCCAGCCTGCAGGCCGTAGTTTGAGGACCCCTGACTTAGGGTAAGAGAGGACAAGAAGAGGAGTATAAACACATCACACTGGCTCTACAGATATTTTTGTTTCTTAAGTTGTTTCTACCAGTATTTAAACAACTCTATCCTCACCTTTCCTTTATAACAGCTGACAGAAGGGAGTAATTGTAGGAGTAGTCAAATTCTCTCTCTAAGTGAGTTTATTATACCAAGGCGCAAATCTGCACTGGTAGAACCACCGTATAAATAGTGACACAGCAAAGCTGTGTACAAAGAAGTTAGTCTAGAGCCACAAAAGCCCCACTAAAGAGTTTCTAAGAAATTAGCCCAAACTACTTTACAGCCTTGCCATAGCAACGTGCCTCCAATTTTTCCGTCTTTCCCTTCCCCAGTCTTATTTGTGTTCTGTGTAACAGAGTATTTTCAGTTTACTCTGAGAGTCATCTGAAGTATCAACAGTATCATTATTTCCAGTCTACTAGTAGACTAGAAATTCTAGTATTTTAGTATACTAGTCTAGTATACTGGAAATATACCATTTATAGTATATATAGTATATAACTGAGACATTTATCATTATACCATCTGACTGGTGTCTGTCCAAATATTTGTATATGGTTATATCAAACAATAAAAATTAATGCATGTAATCTATTAGAACCAGATGGAAATCCACCATTTTTCTTGGAGGAAGTTTCTTTATTTCTTGTATTTGTTACCTCTTAGTTTTAAAGTTCACTTCATCATTTGCCACTATTCAAATAAATTCTATATTACATTTATGCCAGCTTTTCATCAGCTGCGATTTGAAAAAGCAGAGCTAAATCTTAAATTTTGTGTCAGAAAAAGTTAAATGGTAAGATACAAATGCTCCTGGGTTTAATTTGCATTGATGCAAATCTGTCAGGGACCTCCCTGCTCCATCCTGCTCTAGGAATAATTATTTTTATGCTGCTTACCTCAGAGAAAGCCCCTGGTTAGTCTACCTTAGATCATTGCAGACGGATCACGCAGCGCTGCTGGTTGCTATAGCTCAGAGACCTTCCTTCCGCAGTGCTAGGACATCTCTTTTTTTTTTTCTCGAAGAGCCAAAGCAGAGATGTGGTACGTTGAGTGGACTTCTCGGTTCTTTGTAGCTGGATGCCAAGATCACTCAGTCTGAACTATCCACACAGAGTTTAAAAATCATCAGATGATAGGATGGTGCCTCTAGCCAAAATTATCATGCAATTATTTTTGTCAGTGGCATCTAACAAAGCCATTCCCTCCAGGCCTGATCTGTATGGCAATAGTTTGCTACATCCCTATGCTTTGTTTTAGTTGGTTCCTCAAACATTACACCTCCACTCAGCTCCCAAATGAAATTTTATTTTGTGAAATGGCTAAATAGGCAGCCTTTACATTATGATAGATTCTTACATTTTCTTTACATTCCATTAGTTTTGCTTTGAATCAATGCCCAAGGATCGATCGGTCATGTCCGATTTCATACTCTGTTGCCTGGTGAGTTAATTTAGGATGTGTTAGACTGAGTCTTTGAAAATGGAGGCCACAGGAACCGAGACTCAAGTCTTCAGCTATAAACCCAAGCTTTTGGCACAGTAATCCTTCTTCAGATGGGTTAAAGAGCCACTCCCAAGCCCATTCAGAATTGGTATCCATGAGAGACAAGGTCTAAAAAAGGAAGGTGATTTGCCAAAATAGGATTTTGTGAAAAATCTGAGGTTCTGATACGAAGGGCTTCTGCTGCCTGGTCTGCCCAGGCCTAAATTGTATGGAAATCCCAAAATTCCATTTTTTTTTTCTCTCTTGCCCCAGAACTTCTGGCCTTTTCTTCCATCCTGCAAGGTGCATGACTGGTTTCCATTTCAGCCTCTTCTCCCTAAAGGTATTCCCACTAAACAGCGGCCAGTTCTCAAAAGACGCTAGCCCCACCTCTTCTCTGGGATTATATCAGATTTATGTACCAGTGCATCCTTCTCTCTTGCACAAGCTGTACTCGTCTCCCTGTAAGTCCTGTTTAAATATGCTTTCAGAGGCCCTGCAGCAGATGAGGTGCCTACAGCACCTTTCCTCTAGCCTCAAATGCAGCAGACGTATGGTTTATGCATATGTGGCAGGTTCACCCACCCTAAAACCACTAGAAACTTCTCGACAGCTGAGGCACAGCACTGCCCGGTGACGGCTGTCTTGTACACACCTCAGTTGACAGTTGAGGCCCTTCAGTCAACAGACAGGGCTCTCAGCCCATGAGGTGCCTCGGTCTGGAGAAGTTTCTAGGCTGTTAGCCATATATGACCATGAGCTCTGATCTAATTTGGGTATAAATAGATTCCCACTGGAGGCTGTTTTGAGTCCTTCTTGGGACAGCAGCTGTGCGACACGAGCTCTTCCCTGTGGCAAGGGATGCCTACCACAGATACTCCTCGTGGTTGAGTGTCTCCACTTCAAAAGGTGAGTGAACATGCGTTACAGACCCTCCTCTTACCCCTTAAATTCTAAAAGCTTTCAAGTGACCCTTGTAGTAGTACTGCCCATGCTTAGTTTTGCCTTTGTTCTGCAGCTCAGTGTGCGCCAATTCCAGTGGCATCTGAACTTGTGTGTGAACTGTACAAACGGTTGTTTCTCACAATAAATTGTAGCTAGTTGTGGTTTCACCTCTGGTGGTCGGTGGTTTTGTTCTGTGACAGCATACATTACAAATGCTTTAGGGGCAGTAGCGCTATGCTTTCTACTCCTGAGAGATGTGTTAACATTCATCTAAACCACACAGACCACCACAAGCCCTTCTCCTCCATATGCTCTCATTCTCTCTCTCAAGTCTATGTCAGAGAGTCATTGTACCGGTCACTGATATTTTATTTTCATGTCTCTTATTTCCAAATTTGGTAACAAAGTCCCTAAGGCTTTACCTTGCTGCTTCAGTTGTCTTGGAGCTTTGACTCAGGCTTAGGTGCCCTGTGCTGCCTCACCAGAAGGTGTTGTTGACCCAACATCTCCAGCAGCTTCCACAGCTCCCAGATGTTTCTTCAGCTCTGTAAAAACTTGAGAACTGGGCAAGAGCTGCGGCGCCTGTGATTTATTCATCCCATTGGAGAACGTGCTTCGTCACTCACTGCAGAAGCAGCTTGTTCTTGGCCCAGCACATTTCTGTCCCACCTCTCCTCTCCCTCAGCAGGTCACAGCACCAGAACCACAGGCTGCTCTGCCCTCAGAGTAACCTGGTGTCAGGTTTTGCTCTTCTCAGGGAACAGGGGAGGTGACAGTAGGCTGCTTGGGGACAATCTGCCATGTTTCTGCTTTAGCAGCAGAATAACTGGTGTTGTTAAAGGACTGCTCATGCAAGCTTGTTAATGCACCACATAAATTAATTGTACATGGAAGGGAAGCAGGGCCGGGGCATGGGGGTGGTGGGTGGAATCAGGACAAAGGACGGGAGTGTGGTGCAGTCCTTTGCATCTGGAGATGCGCAAGCGTCTGTGGTGGCTGAGAACGCTTCCTTGCTATAAGCACCTGCCATAGGTGAAATCAGTTTACAGTGTGAATGCTGACAGGCAGCTTGTGGGGCTGGGGAAGGTGTGTTGGGAAGGGGAGCAGGGAATATCCTGATCAGAGAGACAGGACCTTGGCGAGCGACACCCGAGACGTAACTGTGAACAGCAGCACAGTAGGAACCAGCGCAACTTCATGCTTGACCTTCCTGGACCAGAAGTGACCTCCCTGCTGGGAAGCAGAGATGCACGGAGCCTAGTGCTGGGGCAGGAGCTGGAGACAACAAAGTAGGGTAACAGCCATAGTCTTGCTGGGTCTTCAGTAAACCCCAGTATCCAAACCCAGTATGGGGTCTTTACTCCATCTTGTCTGTGACAGCACCTAAATTGTAAGTGGCAGCTATTACAAAATAAGTTCTCAAAATATTAGGTCCAAATACACTTTTTAGAGCATTGCAGCTGTTGATATTCCTGTCAGGGATTCAGATTTGAAATCCAAAAAAAGATGTATGTGGGAACTAACTGTAGTCTTGTAAAACAGAATGCAGCATTCCCTTGTACTAACATATATTGCTATGCCAACAGCCAAACCAGCTTTTCAACATCACAGGGTCAAAACCACTTCAAAGAGCACGTGCTTTCTGCTGTCTCACCGAAGCCATCATAAAACTCTGAAGCTAACGCACATAGGACAGTGAGCTGGACAACAGGCTGTGGCAGTTCAGGTATAGGCGTACTGAAACGCCAGCATGAGACTGCAGAATGTTACCACAGATCCCATGTCCAGTGGAATGTGACTGGCTAGAAACACCTTGGTTTATTAATAAAAGTCACCTCACTTGAACTTGCAGATTTTTCTGTTTTATGACAGGTGAACCTTACCGGCAGGAGACTTACTCCTGGGACAAGTTACCTTTCACGGGAAGATGAGGGCTACCTTACTGGTACAATACGAAAAGGAGCAGGCCAGGGACGTGTTTGCAGCCCTCAGCACTGGCACAGCTACATGCTTGGATGTCCACATCCAAACTGCCTACTGAGACCTGCCCCTGCTCCACGCTGCTCTCTAACTTTGTAAAGGACAGTGGCACTGTTTTGGCCTGTGCTAATTATCAAAGCCCACACCAATTAATTTAATAATATGGACAACTGTGTTCCAGTTGGCAGACCCAAACCACGGGCCTCTCTAGTTTAACAAGAGTTGTGCAAGTTCCTTTCTGTTGAAGTATTTCTGAATTTGTTTCATTGCCTGCATCATCTTTTGTGACCCAGATGGGTTTGCTTGTGGTGGCACGGCCCAACACAGCACTTTCAAACTCTGATGGGAGAGGATGTGCCAGCCACCGCTGGAACTTTATCCATCTTTCCTATCAAAGCCGATTTTGCTCCCGAAACATCTCTTGAGACATTTCATAGATTCTTCTAATAAATCCTTAAATCTGTTTCTTGGCAGGCTTTATTATTACTGTTGCCTCCCTTTGTGAAGACAAATTGCTGAAGATTATTCTGCAGCTGCTTTTGGAATGAAGACAATTAGAGAAAAGTCTTAATGGAAATAAGCCTTAATGGACTGACACTTAAAAGAAATGCCTTCAGTCCAGGCAATTATTGTATGTAGACAGACTACGCCTTAGAGAGAATCCCTCAAAATTCGATACCTGATGCTCTATGATTTCACTACTAAGCACATCTCCCTAAACCCTGCTCTTTGAATTTGCACAACGGAAAATATCTGTTAAGGGCTTTTAAACTGAATCCTGGGAAAATACGTGTGTTGGATAGAAGCAGACCTATTTATCAACGGCAAATCAGAGTATGACTCTTAACGGGCTGCCAGCTACGCTCTTCCAATGACAAGCCTTGGATACAAAAAGGTCTTTCTCCTTTGTAGCATTCCACTCAACGCTGACCGAACGTTTCTAGAAAAAAGAGGACAGTTCTAAGCTCAAATTCGTAAGTGGTTTAAAGGTTTTGCATAGTTTGGGAAATTGTCCAACTTCTAATCCAGTCATGTCCACTAAGAAATAAACAGTTTGTATTTGGAGTAGTAATTGCATCAGAGCAGCAGCCGATTACTTCCATGTTTATTGGCCAGAATATCAACATAGCTACTCATTTATACAAACCAACAGAAGTCAATTTTAATGCTGCTTCACAGCATTTGCAGTTGTCAAGCCATTAGCCAAGAGGTCTAGAAAACATTTTCATTTACCTGAGGTTTCATAGTAAGATTGTACATTTACATACAGTACATTTTGCATATATGTATCAAAACTCTTGTTGGAGAAATAAATTACAATGGTACAAAACCACTCCAAGCCAACCTTTGTTCAACAAGAACCTGTGTGAATTTTACAGTTTTATTTTTTTGCATTACTCGTACAGTAAGCAAACTGTTTAGTTTATACAAAATAAACCTGGAGTTTTATATAGTTTAAAAAAACATCTTTGGCTAAACAAAGCTCTCTCTATTTTTATACAGATATTTATATATATATATACACGCATTGGATATTTTACATGACCACATGGGAACCTGTACACATACTTACAAGAGACAGAACATTAAAAAAAAAGTTTCATAATTTACAAAACCAGAATCCAAGTCAGAACCAAAACAGTCAAACCCTGCTCCCCCCATCACCTGTACAGACAAGAAAGTGAATAAACAGACACAAGGAATAAACAACTCTGTAATAAAATACTGCCTGCTTTTTTGAGACAGAGAGGAAGCACTTAAGTGGAGAGAAGCTACTTCCCTCAGTGCCTGCAGTAACTGTGGACATTTTGATCTCTAACGATATGGTTAAAAGAATACCCTTAGTAAAGAGTTGCAATTTTTCCACAAACATGAACGCTACTCAGCAAATTACCTATTCTGAGAACAGATTCAGTTAAATTTAACTCTCCAATAAGTCAACAATTGCCACAAATGTTTGTTAAGAACAAGCATGGGTCGGTATACCGATCCCCCACCGAAACCGCTAGGTGCTAGTGGCGTGGCATGAAAGATGACACTTGACCACCAAAAGCAAACGCTTTGAAGCAAGCACGTAAGATGGAAGACTGCCAGAAATGACATCATCACCCACTCCAGTCATTCCGTGTAACGATTTCCAGAGCACTGCCGAAAACGAGGACGATGTGCTGTTTGGCAGCGTGACAACCCACTCCAATGGGCATGTTTACAATACTCCAGTGGTGTCAGTGGCAACATCACTGACAAATTATCTGATGGTTTATTAGAATGAGAAGTCTGTCCTACTAATTCGAGAGGGAGCAAAAAACCATCACACTGGAGCTGAAGAAGCTGTCACCGGACTCCGAAAAAAAGCCAATTTAATCCAAGCTGAAAGGCAATGCACTTAGGTGGGGCTCTTAAATGAACTCTAACTAAACTCGGCAGGTGTTCTGACTGAAGAAACACTGCAGCAACTCTGATCCTCAATAAAGAATAAAACCTCAAGCATCAATGAATTCATAATACAAAAACTTCCAGGAATGTTTCTTTGGGGGAAGGAAAAAAAAAACCAGCTTTTTAGAACTCTTGAGATCAAGCAGCAATATATATGAGATGTGTGGGTACACATACATACACATACACACTATTGGTATGTACTAGTAAAAATGGAAGCAGTTACAAGTTCTTTAAAACAGAACATAATGAATTTCTAATGCACTAAACAATTTGTAACGATAGATACAATTGCTGTCAAAACATGCCAAGTTGACAAGGTTTTGAAACTCCTTGTTTTTACGAAAAGTTCTTCTCCTGGGTAGTAAGCATAAAGTCACATTTTATAAAACTGCAAAGGCTCGTTTCTAAATTAATTTTAAAAAGAAAATAACTTGTCAATTTTTTAAACAAAACAGTATGTTCATTATGTTGAAGATCTAAATTAAGTACCTTTCCCAGATATAATTTGGAGCAGAAAAACATATTAGCCTTTTCCGAAGAAAAATAAAAAAGGGGGAAAAATTCCAACACATTTTTCATAGGGTAAAAAACCTCCGACTGTTCAAAATTCAATACTACATCTTTTTAAAAATCATCAGAACTGCAAAATGTTTTTAACCACAAGACAGCTCTTTGTAACTGAACGCTCATTATGGCGTTTTACAATTTAAAAGAAACTGAAGAACTGGTCACTGCACTAACGACTGGCTTTAATCTCTCACAGGGCTTGGGACTCATAATTTTTCTTCAAAATTAGAAAGTTAAAGGTCTAGACTAGACAACTGGCTTAGATTGTCTCCATTGACAATGACAGCAGATGGGCACCCTCAAAGAGAAATTAATTAATCTCTGTTGAATGTTGGGAGTCAATAAGAAATGGCTTAGATAATGTGCTTAAAGTTGAAGACAAACCCTACATACTGGGCCAGATTCTCTTCTTGAAATCCACTATGAGCAACTGACAAAAAAGCAAGAACCACCTATGTTTTTACCATCAGAATCCAATTACTCAACAAACAGATTTTTGATCTTTGCTATTGTCATCCTGCCTTATTTTAAAGGAAAAAGGCCTTACTACTTAAAATACGTTTCAAGGTAACTAAGATGATGTACCTGTCATTTTCCAGAACTATCTACCCACTGGATTCCAAAGCTCTCTTACTTTTTAAAACCAGAGTTTGACATCACCATACACACCACTTCTCACAAGTTAAGCAAGAGCCACCACTTTCACTTGACTGCACAGCCTTGTCTAGCTTACAGAACACATTTAACCAACAGGAGGTGTCACCCCCTTGAATGATACTGCTCCATTTGTACGTGCCCATTCTTTCCTTCTAAGGTTGTTTGTAAAGCTCCCTCTCTGTTATCCTGATAAAGCACTTCAGAGGAAATGTGGACTGGGAAGTAAATAATTAACAGTGCATCAGAATTACCCAATTTAGTATTCTGACTTGATACCTCTCACTAATCCCATAATATGAGTGCAGTGGTTGCAGTCCACCATTGCTGGTAACAGCTAGACCCCGTAACCATGAAGCAACTTGGTGGTAAGTTTACTTGCACTTGGATTTCTTGAACAGCTTCATTAACTGCTTGAACCTTTCTGAAACCTAATGGAAGACAAAAAAAATAAATAAAAAAAAGACATAGCATTAACACTCCAGGTTGCCACACCAACCAGGACAGACTTACCCGACAGCATAAAAAAAACCACGCTATTTCACTTTTTATTTGCTTCCAATAACTTTCAGCAGGAGAATTTCAGGAGCACCATTAGCTAGGTTAATAGGATGTAGAAAGTCTTCCTACACCTTTTACATCTGAAATAGCCTCCAGGTTAATCACAGCACGCTAGAGCCAACTACTGGTTTAACACAGACTTCCTTACAACAAGGAGGAAAAAAAATGAAGGCTTCAAAGTCAATCAGACTTGAATTTTGCCAGGTATAAGACTCAAATATAAGGACAAAACCTTATTTTGTACTCCGCACAAAGTACAGTTTATTGGTTATTTTCTACCTTCTTGCACAACTGTTGCTTCAGGTATTTATGGCTCATCAAGGAGTAATCTGCCTACTAGGGATTTTACACAACTGCTCTGTAGATGAGAGTCAAACATCTTTTTACTGAGCATAGCCTATACATTGTGACCTCATTCAATTGTGAGTCAGTAAATCTTGTTGCTATATTGCTATAGCTTAGCTAATATCCACCAAATAGCTAACTGGGAAGAGTGGCGTAAAGGCACAGATAACATTGTGTTATCTGATGTCTTATCCAACCATCCACCCCAACAGCTTCTAAACCCCGCCAAGACTCTAACCACACAACACAACATCCTAAACACCAAATTCCTAAAATCCTGAGCACACAGGATGTCCTAACTTAGTCAAATGGGTGTTTCTTCCCTTTCAGATTTGCAGGATAGAAGACAGCAACCAAAGACAAGTACAAAGCTATATGCAAACTTCTGGAAATGTTCTACAGCAGTTTGCCACCTGTGCCTTTTGGAGCTTCTCAATTAAAAAGTGAAAGAAAAAAGGAAACATTTTTCATGGAAAAAGGTCCTCTCAGCAAAATCCTGGTATTTTTTTTTCCCAGCTCTAATTTTAACCCTTTTCTACTTTATTAAATGTGTGTAAAGGCTTTGGGCCTCTCCCAATTGCCTTTCTTTATCTAAGAGCTGAATTCAACAATAGAAACAATCCTGTTGTCCCTGCCTTATGATTGGATACCGCAGTTTCCAGGCACCAATCAAACAAGTACTTAAGAATCCCTGGACTGTAATATCCCTACAATGTATATTTTTTAAAAGTAACGACTGTGAGAATTTAAGATTCTTTTTTCAAGAACCTCCCAACAAAGACGTAAGGAAAAAACAACTCAAAATTAGCAGAAGATTGCCAAAGGTTTTTCTTCAGCTGCAGTCATAAAGGTAGCAACACAGTTGTTATCAAATATAAGAATGATAGCTCCTACCTGATTTGGGCTTTTGTTCAGCCTAGTGGCTAAGGAAACAAATGTTTTGCTTGATGGTCCTTTTCTCTGACATTCCAGTAGTATTTCTCGGTCATCATTTCTATAAAAAAAATACATTTAAAAAATACTTATACTTGTGTCTGTGTACACGCACACAGGCATTTATCAAATTCTGAGTATTTCCAAACTATGGAATGTTAGTTCAAACAGTAGCAATGAACTTATGGAGGATCCTCCCCTCTACCAGCACAGCGTAAGGGTCAGTACAAACAAGTGATAGTGGAGATTATGCTACCCCATTAGAAGGGCAGGATTATTAGAAGAGTTTTCATAGAATCACAGAATGGTTTGGTTGGAAGGAACCTTCCAAGGTCATCTAGTCCAATCCCCCTGCAGTCAGCAGGGACATCTCTAACTAGATCAGGTTGCTCAGAGCCCCATCAGGCCTGGGCTTGGATGTCTCCAGGGATGGGGCCTCCACCACCTCTCTGTCCAACCTGTTCCAGTGTTCCACCACCCTCATAGTAAAGAAATTGTTCCTAATGTCTAATCTAAATCTACCATTCTCTAGTTTAAAACCATTGCCTCTTGTCCTATTGCTACATGCCCTTGTAAGCAGTCCCTCCCTGGCTTTCTTGGAGGCCCCCTTCAGGCACTGGAAGGCCACTGTAAGGTCTCCCCAGAGCCTTCTCTTCTCCAGGCTGAACAACCCCAACTCTCTCAGCCTGCCTTCATAGGAGAGGTGCTCCAGCCCTCTGATCATTTTTGTGGCCCTCCTCTGGACCCCCTCCATCAGGTCTATGTCCTTGTGTTGAGGGTTCCAGAGCTGGACACAGGACTCCAGGTGAGGCCTCACCAGGGCACAGTAAAGGGGCAGAATCACCTCTCTATCTGCTGATTTGTTTCCCAAACCCAAAATCATTAGAAAGTGTTCTAAGCTTCTAAAGCAGCCATTTAAACTTGAATTGAAAAGAACTCATAAATTCAACAGGGGCCAGCAGTTCTAGGCAGACTTGCCTCAGTTTCCATGGCTAGGCAGCAGCTTTCACCTAAGGCCCACTGACCTTTAAAGATTAAACAGAGAGGTTTGACTTCTGTAAGTGGCTTAACGTAACAAACATTACTCAGAGAATATCTACTGTTCACATGAGAATAAAGGACCAGGAGTCTATTCTTAAGTGTGCTACCAATTTGCTGCTTGTATCATTAAAGAATTTAGGTTACATATTTCACATATGTAAAATGCATATGGACACAGTCATTATACAGTAGCTACTCTGTATCTTTGGTTGAAACCTGCCATATTCCAGTAAATTACATGTAATTACCTCCATTTCAAAGAAAAAAAAAATCTAATGACTAGTTATTTAAAGACACTTTTTTGTTTTAGGCATAGTTCAAAGCTGGACAAAGACTGTGACACAGAAAACCTGGTCATAGTCACAAGGAAATGTGCAAAAATCTCTTCCTATTCTCATTGGTTCGCACATTAAAAATCTTATTAGCTTTCACAACTTTTTTTCCATGAGGGAGTTGGATCTTCTTTTAAAATGCAACCCAGAAACTTATTTATATCTGAGCTACAGTTCAGAAAAGCCTGTCTTGAAAATTTTAGGAGCCCCTTTACAAACTGTTGATTATATCAAGTTGTAACAAGAACAGCAAAACCTGCTAACTATAGTTTCTTAAGGATAAGAATACACCAAAATAACTTTGCACGTATCTTCCAACACATACAGTCACCCCATTTGTCACCCGCATCCTACTAACTGGAATATATGGGCTGAATGGTTGACTAGCACATTTCTGCAGACTGAGCAACATACACCCCAAACCAGAAAACTATTTGCTCTCATGCCTTCTCTCAGTGGGGGAAATCTTCAGCTGCTCTCCTTTACCCAGTCACTGATGCTTCCAGGCCTTGCAGGAACATCAAAGACCCCAATCTCCTACCAAGCCTAGTTGAAATTTTTGGACAGGAAAGGAAATGGACAGGGGACACAAATTCTGGACAGTGCAATATAGCAGGTCTTGTTATCTTAGCATATAAGCCTTAAAAACAAAAAAGCAAAATGTGCTCTTGCTAAGGGAAATCTGATTTAACCCACCTAAGAAATGACTAAAAGTTGTTCTCTTCCAAAGGCTGCTAACAGAATTACATGGAACCTGTTCACCTCTTATATTTGCCTCCCCCCAGACAACTGTTCTAGAAGAAGGGTAAAATAGACTTCAGCACCTTCCAGCGGTACTCTAAGAGAAGATATCAATCCCATAAAGACATCCTGCATAGATAGGAGGCTCCCACACCACTATTTACGGAAGGATGTAGAACCACCAAACAACTTCAGCCATCAGCTAAATAGCCTCTTCTTCCCATTTGCCACCGTTACCACATAACTAAAATAAATCTACACCAATCAAACAGAACAAGTCAGAAATTACCTTGTCCAGGAAATTACTACTTCTCCCTTCTTTTTAATGATGTTTTTGGCATACAGACTAGGCAATGATGCAGAAGAAGCTGAAGGAGAAGAGTCTTTGCCCTGCTGCAACTCATTCTTCTTATCGGAACATTGCTTGGGTGCTGAATTTACCTCTTCAGACTTTACATCGCTTGCATCGCTCCCTTCATCTGTTGATTCAGTTTCTTTTCGTTGCCTTTTTGAGCTGAAGTTCTCTCTGACAGCCTCCTTTTTTCTTTTTTTACTAGTCTTATCATCTACACCTATCTGGCATCCTACATCATTATTTGAAGTGGATTTTGTTTCATTATTACATTCACCTGCTACAGCCTCACTGGAAAGCTCTTCTGTTAAGTCTATCAATGCACCAGAGCATTCTTCCAGTTCTTCCTTTTTATCACTGATTTCTGAGTTTCCTGTAGAATTTTCCTGAGTTCTGGTATCTGCTGTGGATTCCACTGCACAACGTGAAGTTTCACTAACAGTATCATCTGTCAGGTCTATGTTTGATTCTATACCACATCCAGCAGGAAAAGAAGCTTGAGTTCTAACACGCACCTCATTTATGTTTTCAGACACTTTCAATCTGTGCACCTCAGATGGCTCAGAGCCTTCATCTGGGCTTTCAGTGTCATGGCTCTCTGTGTTTGAAGATTTTTTACAGGGTCCAAGCAACCCAGTAGCTTCTTCCTTTCCAGTAGTATTGTGTGACTCCTTTAGAGGCTGAGGTAAGGCAAGATTTTGTTCTTGTCCGGTGCTGACATGAGACAACTGATCTGTCTTAACCAGATCTGGTTTGACAGTTTCTTGCACAGTGGCTGCCGTGGCACTCTGACTGTCCTTTTCTTTTTCCCCACTTCTCCTCTCTTCTTTTCCAATCTTGGTTGAGGATGCCCGTGCCCCCTTCACTGAAGCCACCTGATCAGATGCTGGTGAGATTGATGGCACCGCACGTCTAATCTTCACGATAAAATGATCATTAGATTTCTCCATGATTACTGCTTGCATTGGTAGGCTGGGGCGACACTGAAAACCAGGAGCAACAGGCCAACTTGTCCACGATGAAGAACAACTTGACTTACTGCTTGAGTTATCGGATTCTAAAGCCAAATGAATGTCTTGTTCAGTGGCATCCTCCTCTTCAAGAAGTGCATCTTCGCTGTAATGTGCACTGAGAACGCCCTCAGGAGTTGAGCTAGAATTACTCTCTGGTTTTAGGAAGCTGAGGTGAGCATCTGATTTCAAAGGCGATGGAATAGTTAAGGAAACTGCCAAGTCTTCAAGGAGGATAGAAGAAATACATGATTTATTCTTTTGTAAACTGCATTCCTCTTCTCTGCATGAAGCTGCATTGGTAGGAACCTCAAACATACAGCTTTCATCTAGTACATCTGGATCAACAGACATCTGAAGCCTAGATGCCAAAGAGGGAGCTCTTACAGGTGAAACAATAGGCCAGGCAATATCCTCTACTGGTCGAGATTCCACACAAGCCTCCTTTGGAGCAATCTCTTGCACCAGTCCAGCAGCATTACCTCTGCATTTATGACTGCCTAAAAACTGTTTTTCTGGAGTCCTGAATTCCCACTCGTTTCTGTCGATATTGCCACCGTTTTTTTCCAAGAGATCAGAACCTTGCAGTAAGCTTTTGAAAATTTCACCCATTTGAGCATCACTTACAAGATTAAACGTAAGACTGGACGCTTGCTGTTCTGTGAGAAGCTCGTAACCAAGATCAGACTTGTTAGCATCTCTGGAGAGCTGGAATCCTTCCTTCTCAAATTTTACACCCTTTGATGGAGTCAGAATGCTTTGCAAATTATTCTCTTTAGAAAGGTGCACTTTGGTTTGGGAATTCCTCGTGTTATCAATGGAGTTAAGACATTTTGGAAAGGCAGTTTTTGGTGCATCTGTTTTATTTTTCTCATGGTGACACTTAGGTGGTTGATAATCCACAATCTGCTTTGAAAGGATATATACGTCAGGCTTTTGAGATCTGGCTTTCAGGGACTTCTTTCCAGATCTTTGCGCATCGTTTTTATGACTTATCTTGTTGTTTTGCTTTCCTGCTCTTTCAAACTTCCCTTCTTCACTCTCATTTCGTGCATTTCCCACATCACATAGTTTTATTATAATTCTCCTTATCTTTTCAAATATGTAATCAAGCTGTTCATCTACAAATTTCCATAACTGTTTTTTCATATCTGATACTTGCTGTTCAAAAAGACGGTCAACTATTGCATTCTTTTTAACTTGCTTAAGTTTGGACTCTATAATATCACAGATATTCAATTTTAATGTCTCACCTAACGTAGACATCTTAGAAAAGTTCAAGTATTTTATTAATGATGTAAAATTTATTATACCAGATTCTATAATTCTGTGAAAATGCTGAACTGGGAAGTGTACCTTGAACTTCATGTAATTTTTCCTCATTTGTTTTCGTATTGTTCGTAGCATCTGCATGATTTCTTGTACATTTGAAGGTTCAACAATAATATGAACTATTTTTTCAAGACAAGCAATGCTCACAGTTTTATTTTTCTTCATATCCTTTGAAGATCTGAAAGTCCGATTTTTATGCCTCTCTCTGTTCTTCTTTGTACTTACTTCTACAGAAATAAATTTTCTGTTATCTTCATTGCAACACACAGTTTTGCTCTTTTGATTCCGTGGACTACTGGTCAAATTTCGTGCCTCAGGAGAAGCTTTTGGTCTTGACTTTTTTGCATTTTCAGACCCTCTTTCTGGCTTAGATTTTTCTTTCTCTTCATCACTACTTATGATTTCTCCTTCTTCTATTTCATCTGAAGAGATACTCAGTTGGGACTCCACCTCTAGGTGTTCATCAGACATGCTAACTGGCTTTTGATTTTCTTTGTTCACCTCCTTTGACAAATTCTTTGAGGGACAGATCACAACCGCACTTTCAGGAATTAAATCTATAAAAAGAAAACAGCTAATCAGCATAAAGAATGCAATTATAAACAGACATTTTCAGAAAAACCTGGAAGATTCTCTTCTGTAAACCGACTGTTTGTTTGAAACTGCCAATGACAACTCAAGAAGTTTGAGGGTGGTTTGCTTCAGCAGTTGCTAGCTTAAGGGATTTTTCTGACCTTCAAAGGGCAAATAAAACTTCTATGTTTCACCAAACGTGATTTATCTCACAAATACATCCACTGAAAATAGAAAAATCTTAGCAGTTTCCAACAGTTTTGACCCTCCTTCCACTGACTTTAAGAAGTTTTCTGAACACTGCTAGAGTGTTTAGAGTTTAAAAGCTAGAGTTTAGAGTTAAAGCTAGAGTTTAACACTGTTATGGACTAACATCTACATACAATAGGTGGCTTTTCTTTTAGCCATTTCACAATGAAAACAAAATGAGAAGAACAAGTGACCTATTCAAGTTTGTGTTCAACTATCTTTTCCCAGGGCTGGTAAAAAGGTTCTTTGAACTTTCAATTAACTGACTTACTGAACAAAGAGTACTAGGCACTCCACACATGATAAAAATTCTATTTCAGTTTTTGATCCATTTAAGATCACCTGCACTGTAACCAAGCACAGCAGCATAAGCAACTTTTTTCTTAGAAATGTTGGAGAAAGCCTCCAGTTCAAGTTCCTGGATAACAGGAATGAGATATGTGAGAGGAAAGGCTAAAGTCCTGCCAAACGTAGTACGCCTCACTCGGGCTCACAAGTTTAATAAATGTTTTCTGGTTTTGAGATATCATTAAATATATAATTAATCATTACTTAAAATTCAAACCAAATGCTATTTTTTTTATGAAAAATAAGCAATTACAGTTGTAAGTACTGTTATCTCCCTTGCATCTTATTTAGGAGTTAGCTCATACTTCATTAATGATAAATCCTAATGTTCTATTTGTTCTACTTTTTTCCCCATTGACTGACTCATGATTATAATATGTAGGAAAATTCACACTGAAATTGAGATGGAGAGTACAGCCTTCTCTTAGCTGACATTCCTGGAAACTAACTCTCATATACGCCCTCCAGCTTTTTCACAAATAAATACCTGAAAGAATATGATCCTAAGTTAACTTTCGCCTTTACAATTTCAGAGAAAAACCTGATGAGATCTACTCAGAACTAACTGCAATTAAGAACCCTGTATGTATTTTTTTAGAAGTTAGTAAGTAACTCTTATTTCAACTACTCATCTGTCAGTAGTGACAAACTCCGATTTTTATAGCACTAATGTTCAATCGGCTACAATCTTGGCCGCACTGTTACATGGTTCCACCACAAACCAAAAGGACCATCGAAACTTACAGAGCTTAGGAAGAAACAATTTTTGAGAAAGCAGGTAAAAGAACTAGTTTCTGCTTTCCATGAATGATCTTCTAAGCCTTTATATAGAAAAGAAATTAGGACATGCATGTACAAATACCTTTGTTATAACTCTTCACAAGACCTTTGCAGGAACTCTCCATCTTAAGTGCTTTAGCCAAAGGGCGCATTGGACTGTTCAGTGGGCTGATTGCCTTTGGAATATACCTCAAGTGATTGAGATCAATGCTCAGTATCGAGCTCTCGTCATCAACAGGAATGGGGTTAGGTTCTCTCTCTTTAGTTCTAGGATACATCTCACCATGAAAAGAAGATGCTGCAGTAGTGATTTCAGCTAGGTCTGGCTCCAGGTCACAAGCTTTCTGGTCAACTAATGGTTCATTCTTATCAGTTAACATAGTTCTGTCAAGTGACTGAGATGTACTCTCATTAATTTTGAAGACAGCCTTTTCCTCAACAGGACACTCAATGTTTTCTGCAGCCAAGTGATCACTGTCCTTCACTACTTCCATTAAAGAGTCTGGTTTTGTTTTGCTGATATCTGCAACATCACAGGACTTCAGGTCATCACCACTTTTGGTTTCTGAGTCATCTAAGACAAGGTTTTGAGAGCCACGTTGATCTGCTGAGCTTTCTATTTCAGCAGCTACCCCTATTTTATCCTCCTCTTTCTTCTCTGCTGCTGACTCTGGAAGGGATCCCACACTTTCACTGGCAGGTTCTGATTGTGCCACTTCCGTTGCTGGTACATTATCATCCTGCATCACAACCACTGCCACAGGCAAGTTTTCACACTCTGCCATGCTCTCTGCCATCTCCAGGGGCAAAGATTCAGGGTGATTCAGATCCGTCACTGCCACTGCTGTTGTCGAGGCTTCTGATTCAACCAGATCACAAGCCTCTGCTGCTCCTGACGTTTCAGCCTGCACCTCATCAGGAACCAGTACCTCTGCTGCTTCTGGCAAGGCCTGGGGCTGTACCTGACCCACTTCTGCTTCTGGTAAGGTTCCCGAGCTCAGTTCATCAGTTGCCACTGCTGGCAATGCTTCAGACTGTGCTGGATCTGTGGCTGCTACTTTCAAGGCTTCATTTTCAGGACTGACAGAATCAGGTAGTGCTGCTTCCACGTTGCTTGGAGCTGCACTGTCCAGAACTTGTACTGTTGAATTCATTTGCTCTGCGGGACCACAGTTCACAGGGTGGGCAGAATCTAACAATTCTGCCTGCAGTGTGAGCTCTGTATTTCCTTCCTCGGTGGCCTTTTGGGAAGGTGTTTTAAGTCCACCTGTTGGAGAGAGACACTGTTTCTTAGCAGGAGAAAGAGTTAAATTTAGTTTTTCCATAAAGCTGAGTTTTAAGTCTTTCCTTTTTGTCCCAGTGTGAACATCTTTAGTTCTGGGAGCTTTATGGTCTTTTAAGCTACCTGCTACTCTGGATGTTCCTTCCAGCTTATAGGACTTGCTTCTCTCGCGTTTTGTAACATCTGTACCTTTCTTGGATTCTTTTGCAGATTGGTGAGAAATGTCTTTTGCAACTTTTCTTTCCTTTCTAAAATGTCTACTTTCATCCTGATTCTCTCTCACTCTTTTCCTTTTTTCTTCAGTTCTGTGTCTTTCTGATTTGGAATGTGCTGTTTCCCATTCATATCTACTACTATTTTCCTTCAAGCGTGAGTATTTATGCTCTCTGCTGCTGGAATTAGAAGGTGAAGTCCTTCCTTCTCGAGAAGTATGATCACTTGTTCCCCTGTCTCTCTTGCAGTTGATGTCTTTTCCTTTTCTAGACTCCTCCATGCGACATTTATGTGATTCATGAAGACTTTTCGAATGTTCATTCTTTGAGTGTGGACTAGTTTCTCTACCAGACCTCCTTGGTGGCTCTTGTAGCTTTTCATTTGGTTTATTTTTGTGGCCAGCAATTTTTTCATCTTTATCATGTGTTCTAATGTCCTTCTTTAATACAGTTTGTGATCTCTCATCAGCATACAACTCACCTCTTGTCTGAAATCTGTCTTTACCAGTAGTTTGTTTCTCCCAGGAAGAAACCCCCCTTTCTACTTTTCTTTCTACATTTGGACTGCATTTGAGTTTCATGCTCTGACTTTTTTGTGACTCATTTTTATTAGCCTTCTCTGAAAGGGTTTTCAGCTTTTGCTGAGGATCTAAATTCCCCTCTTCACTGTCACCATTGTTTCCAGTGCTCTGATGTGCTTCTTTTTTGTATTTGCTGACATTTCCCCTACTGTACTGTTCATTACTTTTAATTTCTTTTCTTTCCTTTCTGTTATCCTTGTTGGAGCTATGGTCATAGTTCAGTAGACACGTCTTAGTACCATCACTGCAGAGCTCTTCAGGAGGGTATCTCAGTAAAAATGGAGTGTTTCTTTTCTCAGAGCTAGACTTCTCATTGTCTGTATTATGAGATGAGTAACTGTGGTGTGTATCTTTTGAACAGTCATTTTTCACTCTATGCTCCAGCTTTACACTGTCACCCAAATCAGAAGGTCTGAATTTGGAATCTTTTGTTTTACACATCTCAGAGCACCTTCCATTAGTTGATCCTGGAAGGTATGTTCTGGTGAAAGTACTTCGACGATTGGGAAATTCTGATAGCCTGTTTATAAAAGAAAAGAAAACAGTTACATTATTTCAACATTGATTTAAACATAGCTAAAGCAGAATTGCAGTGATTCCTTATATCTCTACAAATTATTCGTGCTTTCTTTCAGTTTCAATTTGAAAACATGGCATAAATACATGTTTAGTAATTCCCATTAGCACACAGCAAAAGAATAGAATTTGTATACATATTTTCCAAATGAAATTCATCTAAAGAAAAAGCAAGATCTGTTGAAAAAGTACTGCACTGGGCCCAATTAACAATTTCAGTAATTCAAATTAGTATTTCATTGTCTAGCAATAAAAAGAGACTTCCTGTAGGAAAAAAAGTTGTTCTTTACAGCATTAGTGATGGAAAATAATAATAATAGAAGAAGAGCAATTCAATAGTTTACTATTTGGCAAACCAGTAAGCAAAAGTACAGGTATAATGTGATTGTGCTTACTCTCCTAAACAAGCTACTATGTTTGGAGCTTGCTACAGAAAACAAGTAGTAAATTACAATAATCAAGCCTCATCAAGGCCACATGCTACTGCTGCAAGGTCATTACAATAAAAAGAAAGAAAAAAAAAATTAAAAAGGGCAAATGTAGTCTGTGTGGCCTGAACTCTTACTCATTATTGATAGAGCTCATCAAAGCTACATCACCAGAAAAAAACCACAACCAACCAAAAAATAAAACAAAAAAAGAAACAGACAGACATGTTTCTGCCATGTTCAACAAAAAAATAATTAAATGACCTAATTAAAGACCACAGCTACCTTATTAAATACTCTCCACTATGTAAAAAGAATGATTGTGTCTAATTCATGCAGAAGGCAACAGAAGTAAAAGTCACACCAACAAAAGATGGCAGCAAACCACAAAATATATGGCTCTTTTTTTACAGACAAGGATAAAGTGGCTGGTACACACAGATATTTGGTTTTGGCCTGAAATTCTATGTTGATTCAGCATCCAGGTGTAAGGAATCAGTTCAAGTGTAAAATAATTCTGTATTTATCTCTAATACAAAACAGGTTTGGTTTTGCTTTATAAAATTGAACACTTCCTATGGGCCAATACAGTGAATTTAAATGTAACGATCAGCTTATACAACTGGCTCTACTCCAAAAACATGACATTGTGATGTGAACTGAATGTTGAACTAAAACAATGCTGCAGCTGCTGTAATCTAAAACCCTTTCCTCTATTTCTATTTCATTTTGAACTATGCTGAAAAGTTTTTGCTGTGCTTTAGGCTGGCTGTTAAAACTGCAATACTTGTGTGATGAATGTAATTGCAACCGAGTGGGGTTTTTGGTCTTTTCTTAGTTTGTTTTGGCTTTGTTTTTGTGGGTCTGTTTTCTTTTTTTTTTTTGAGATAAGCACGAACAATTCTCCTCAAAGGTATTATCTTTGAACTAGTCTTTACAGATAGGTAGATGACTTAAGATTAGCTAATTTATTATAGACCATGCAGCAGACAAGGCATGCTTCTAAGATCTCGAAGTGCCACTTTCCCTACAATTTTCCATGATGGATGCCTCCAAAATACCTACCTCAAATACCTTGTTCATAAATTTTCATCACCATCAGAAGGTATTGCAACAGAGTTTGCAAACTCATTAAAGAGTTTGAGTATTCAAAACAAGTAAATATTTTTCAAACAGTTTAATTTAAAACCCAGAATACTACACTCAAAGGTGTGAAAATGACAGCTAGTGTGTCAAAGCCAACCCTCTAAAAGAATTAGACATTAACATCTCTTGACCTCCACAAGATCGTATTCTGCATTTAGAAAAAAAAACATCTCATAGTTAATACGCGTACAGCTTCTAGCACAATAATGTCAAATAAACCTTTTTTATGACACCTTTTGGTGCAAGGAAATACGAAATGTTCAAACCGAAACACAAACCAATGATGTGGATGTCACGCAAGTGACAAGCAGGTGACCTTGTGATAAGCTACGAGTCCTGAATCTTGGACCCCTGCTCTGGTTTCAAGTGGTTCAGAAACCTTACACCCAGCTACTCACCCATCCATACTTCGAAATTTTCAACTCCTTGCAGTAACATTAGAAGCACACAGGAATTACCAAGAATTCTCTAGTTGCTATCCCCCACCACTGAATACAGAGCTTTCCTATCTTGCCATGAAAACATTACATATTCTATTTATTTTCATTTGTTGTCTGAAAAGTTTCATGGAACTCATGCCTGAGACCATAGACTAGTTTTGAAGCTGAACTGTATAAGATAGTATCTGCTTTGAAACATGCAAGACGGTTAGAAAAACCCACCAGGAACTGGTTATTAAACAAAACAAACAATACAGGCAAATAGTCACCCTTTGGATTTCTCCTTGTTTTCTTAATTAGTCCAAAGACCCCATCAAGCAAAGAAGATACCCATTTCCTCTGATTGTACCACACCATTCATTAGTTTGACTTAAAATACACACAAAAGTTTCTTGCAAGTATATAAACATAATCAGACAAAAAACGTATTTTCTGTTCCACTGTCTAGTTGTACCTTTGAATGAGATTACTGATTTCTTCATCCTTACGGTTAATTTCCACTCTTGCTGTTTTGATAAGTGCTGAGATATTCTTTTTGAGAGATTGGTTTTCATTCTGTAGAATGACATTCTGTTTTAAATATACACAAAGAAGAGAGCAAGTGAGAGAGAAGGATAGAGAAAAAAAATAAGAATTAGCTTGAGTATCCAAACACATAATGAAAAACAGTGCAAGACAATCATCAGAAAATTCCTATTGTATGCAAACTGACAGTATAACATACAGGAATGGTTTTGGAGAAGTCAGAATTAAGTCAGAATTACTGAGATCCAAAGGAACTCTTTTGGTTTTGTTTTAAACATCACTCACATTTACGCTCCTGTTTGTGTTCCCGGTTATTATTTAAGACGTTTTAAGCACACGATTTATTAAAACTGAAATATGCCATAAACCAAGTAAACATAGAGCTAAAAATTTACAATCCACCCCTTTGCTTAATTCATTTACTCAATTTATTGCTTTCCGGGACACTGTGTCAAAACAGATGTAGCTTTTAAACACTTCCAGAGGAAGACTGGTAATTGTATTTCTTTCAACGTTTCACACGCAGCTCTATCATTCTAACATTTCTAGATACTATGTTCTAGAACCCTATCTGTCAGCCCTAGAGATAGCACTTTCTCTTAATCATCCCCAGCAAATCCTGCTCGGAAGGGCAGACAGTTTTGCAGAAAATAATACAGAAGCGTCACCTCACAAAGCTGCTTACCACTGCAAAGCATAGAACCTTCGGGACTTGGTCCGTAAGACACAGTAGACCACACTGCAGAATTGCCCAAGATAACTTCTCTATATAGAACAGCACAGCATGGGGACACCAGCTCAAGCTAATGACAGCTCAGGTACCTCTGCAACCCTCTCCCTAGTGCATTAAAGACCAATTTTTTAAAAAACAAGGGAACCGGATACCTTTCTGATAACTATTCATTTGACATGCTTATTTTCTAATTAAGTAGATAGAAAGTAGCTTCTAAGCAACTTGTCTTACTGTATGCAACATCATGAAATAAGTGAATTTAGCTACTGATTTTGTCAGTAGGCTACCCTAGCAACTCTCCTAGGCAGAACAAGCTCCTAGGATCCACAGAGGTGCTTTACAAACCACCCATGTGAGGGATCAACTCTGGAAAGCATATGAAATTGATTCTCTGAAAACAATAATCAGTTTGGTTTACATAAGTCTTGACAATGTTGCCCTTTGAATTACAGTACCTGTGCCTGTATTTCCTTAAGTTTCTTCATCAACTCTTTAATTTGCTGCTGACATTTTCCATATTCTGCCTGCAACTGTCAAAGAGAGAAGAATTCACAGCACAGAAGCAGACTTTATTACACAGAGAAGTTCCTCCTCTAGGCTTATAGTTAGTTAACACAGTAATGTATATTACAAAGCTCTTTTTTTTCCCAAAATAACATATGAAAGCCATATTAAAACAAAAAACTTCCATATGCTTCAACAGGTATACAAGTCTCTAAAACATCACAGACACTCAGATAAGAGGAAATCTATGTGTGCTTGCCCAACAGTAATAAACTAGAGAGTAACAGGAAGCCATATTATTGTGAAATTAAAGAGACAATTACGAAGGAGCAGGAGTTCTCTGAGTCCTACAGACGGGCACTTGTTTGTCAGATTTTATATAATACAAAACAGGTAAGGAAAAACACAACAAAAAGTTACTACAGACAAACCTGGGCTGCCCAAATAGACTTCAAAGGCCATGCTCCTGTTGAGATCACAAAATTAAATAAAACACATTTGGCATGAGCCACCTTTAAAAGTAGATGGCAACAAAACTTTCACTGAAGAATGGACAACTTCCCTATCGTCACACTTAACAGTCAACTGCTTTCAAACTTTCAAAGTGAATTTTCATCACTTTAGTAGACTCCTGGAGATTTTGCTCCTGCTTCTTCTAAAGTGCTTTATATCTGTGGATGTCTGCCCCTTTAACTCCAAAGCTCAAGTTTGTTAAGATGTGTCTTATGGACCACAACAAGTGATGCTACATGAGTAAGCATTGTGCTGATTTGTTAGAAGCAGTTACCTACTGCATGGCTGTCTTCAGACTCAAGGACAAAACTGAATGACACACAACATTAATCCGTGATTTATCTGCTCTAGCCTAGTAAAATCTGTTGGCAGAAATGTCAAGACTAGCTTTGTACCAGACATCTGAATGGATATTTAACTAAAATATAATACAGCTGATAAATGAACTGCATGCAAAGGATGTTACATGAGAACAGACCATGTCACAGAGTGAGATTCACTTATTCTGATAAACTTGTTGATGTCATTTATTAGCACGCTCTTGTTTTTACTTATTTAAAAAGTCTCCCCATTTTTTCCAATAATGGGAGCATACTGACAACATTTTTTGAACTTTACACCAGAAAACTTGGAATACAAAAACTCCAAAACACCAGAATTATTTTCGTCGCACTAATACACACCTCGTTGTAGGATGCTTCCTTTGCAGTCCCTTCTTCAATTAGTATCTCATCAAATAAATTTAAGCTGTTTCCAGCTGGTGTAAAATTTGGAGCAGAATTTTCTGTAGAAAGAAAATCAATAATGTAAAGATTTTTCTAGCCAGGTTGCACCATGTCACTGAGGAAAACACATGACCTCATCTGGAGAAATTCCTATCCTGGTTGCAACATTTATGTTAGTTTTACTGGAAATAGTTCATCCAATTTACTTCAACATAAAAGGTAACAATGAAAATTAAAATTCAACTGAAAACACTGTGTTAGAAAAGTTAAGAGATATACAGAATGGCTAACAATAAAGATGGGCGCATTTTATGATTGTCTACTAAGTTCTTCTGTCAAAGGAGAGCTAAATCACAGTACATCTACCTAATTTACAAAGCAAGAAGGGCTCCACCTTAGCAGTGATCTGAGGTTCTGCAATTCCAGAGCCAACAGAGAGCAGAAAGCTAGAATAAATGTGTGAACCCTACAATTCATTCCGCTTTTGGCCAGACTTCACCTTGGAAATACTTGCAGTTGAACCAAAATTACTGAGAAAAAGCATACTCAGATGTCAATGACCTACACATTTACAAACACAGATCAGTTGACCAGAATCAAACGGAGTTACTGCAGAGTTAGTACGGTGTTGAATATCCTCCTTCTTGTGCAGAATAAATGTTCCTTGCTGCTTTATGTTACCTCACAAATGTAACTCCCTAGCTTTAGTTAGGAAAGGAAAACCAACCACCGAAAAAACCCAACCCAACACACAAACACCCCAATTAAAGGTGCTTTTTCTTCAAATCAACCTGTGCTTTATTCACCAAATACACGTTACTGACAGGACCTGACTTACAACTCCTCTGAAATGCAGACTCGGAGAATAGTCTTATATGCTGTAACAAATACAAAATGGAAAGAAAGAAAAAGATGTATGTCTATAGGACATGGTACAGTCCTTCCAAAAATATTCAACGGTTAATACTAGAAACAGCATTTCATTAAATGGTACATAAGACTCCTAAAAAAGAACACGTGCTGGGTCCATTTCTTTTTTACCTTCAAAGTTGTTAAGAGGAAATTAATTTACATCAGCATGTGAAATTACTCAGAAAGCTACAAAAGGTTAAAAGGATCTACTGAATGTACAGTATCACACAGTTTTGGAGCTCTCCCTGGGAACTGGGTGATCAGTGACTGTTGGTTCTGGTCCTGTAGCTATTAAAAAAACCCACAAAATAAAGGTGCTTTTTCCAAGATAAAACATCCTGTATCAAGGCACAGATAGAGCAGTTAAGGTTTCTTTGCACCCTTTTATATGCCCAAGTCTCTTAAAAAAGCCAGTATCACATGAAAACTATCTTATAATAATTCAGCTAATAGATTTCAGAATTCTCTGCTGTATTTATACAGTGCAACATGTCCCAAATTTTAAAAAGTAGCTCACTGAAGCACATGTCTACACCAGCTAAATGTGAACTTAAAGTCTTGTTTTACTTGAAACCAGCCTAAGAAGTAGAGACTCTATAATGCTCCAAGCCAAGGAGCAAGACACAATCAACCTACCAGGAACTGTCAAACCATTGTCCAAGCCATCATAAATATCCACGGAGCTCTCATCACCTTCCTTGAAGGGGGAAGCTTCAGCTAAAGCAAAAAAAAAAAACAAAACCAAAAAAAGGCCAAAGTAAATACTTAGTAATCTCCAACCTCTAACTTTCTCATGAAGTAAGTGTAGCTGTGGTCCTAGATCAGTAGAGAGTAGTAAAAGTAGTAGCACAGAGTAGTAAAAGACAGGGGAATTCTACCCAACGAGCTACTGGTACCATGGAAAAAAGATCTTTAGTCACCAGGGAGCAAAGACAGTCTAGTAAGATCAATTCCTAAATAGTGCAAGAACTGTGCCTGAAGTAAGTTACATGGCTTTAAGTACAAATACATTTTAAAATGATAAACTAAGTCAGTCTGCTCTGAATTTGAAACTGTTTTCTGGAATACACTGAATGCCTAAGTTGCACAACTCAGCAACAAAAATAAAAGAATCAGTATGACAAAAGCACTACTGTTAAAGGAAACATTTCTCGCTAAACAAAGTATTTTAACAGTCTGTATCATAATTCAAAGAATTTGCTTAATCTTGCCATCTATCCACACACTAACTGGTTCTGTAAACATATTTTAACCTAAATCTCCTTAGTGTCTCTTCACATCTTTTTCCAATGCGTCTTATCACTTGTCTCCTCTATGTGAATCTCTTCAGGTCTGCAATAAATATTATTACTATAAAGAAAAATACTGATATCCACAGTCTTTCTGAGGCTGGGAATCTCAGAACACAAACATGCATCAGATCTATCAACTGCAGAGCTGAAAATAATGTTACAAGTACTTTGATTGCTTGTACTACACCAGATGATAGCACACTTGCTCTCACAAATAGTAAAGGAGCAGTGCTCCTAATTGTCCAAATACACACTTCATAAGATACGGTGAAGGTTAAATTATACACTGTAAAACACAGGGGTGAGATGAATTCCAGACATCCCTTCAAAACATACTAGAAATCCAAAGTACACCATCATGGTTTAAAATCCAAGCTTACAATGGAATATGGTGCACGATGATATTGTGCCACAGCCATTTATAGTGGAAGCTCATCAGTATTTGTCCCCGTTTCCATTTTGCTTTCTAAGTTATTTTTGAACCTATTTACTCAGAAAAGACTGCTCTGTTATTTCACTGCAAAGCAGAAAGTAATCTAGCATGTCTTACCACCATAATGGATATCAAACAGTCTCAGTCCATCCTCATCTGCTGCCATGATACAAACTCCCTACGGCTTCCCCATCTATGAGTAAAATATCAGAGGAAAGACAACAGATTAATTGACAACTTCAGAACAACAAAGTAAACCAGAAGCATTTAAAATAAGTCAATTAAACCTGAGCTACCTGTGGCCCTTGCTCTTCAACAAAATCCAACACGAGTGAGAAAACTCTTACATCAAGGCAACAAATACAGAGCTCTACCAGGAAAAGATCCACCCTGTAAATAAGCAGCCTCAAGATCTTCGGCTGTATCTTTTATTCATATGTATCAAACAAAGGTCCTTTTTTTTTTTTGCTATGAAAAGAAGCACTGCATTCTGTGAATAAGTTTTCTGAATGAGTATCTTAACCAGTTAAAATATGACTCGATAGTTCTCATTTCTTCTCTGCTGACGATTTCAGAGCAAGTTTCCCCTACCTGCCAGCACCAGCCACATCAGTAACGAGCAGGAAGAGCAAGGCAA
>VZZY01023176.1:186147-214577 GCA_013400335.1 Eurystomus gularis | reverse complement strand
GGTCTGCGGGCTGGGCCTCAGCCGCGGCTTCCCCGCACCCCGGGCTGCGCCGGCGCAGGCTGGGGGGCCGCCATGACAGGGCCCATCCGCTGGCTGTGGTGCTGCAGCGCCCGGTTCCTGCGTGCCGAGGCCTGCGCAGGGGTGCCTCAGGCCATGGGGCGGCTCCCAGGGACAGAGCCCTGCTGGTGCCCCTGACCTGTGCCGCTCGGAGGTAGCGCCTGCTTTCCTGGGTGGACACCTGCACCCTCCCCTGCTCGCTGGAGGGTGTTTAATGTCACACGCTGTCTTTGGGGAGTACCGCTGTGGGAATTGTTCTGAAGATGCAAGTAGAACTGATAGATTATTGTTTAAGCAGCTCCAGATACTTTTCAGAGCAATCAATAGAAAGGCAAATGCTTCCTGATGTCAATTTCTGAACTGGCCATGGGAAAAAATCAGTCTGGAAATAAGCAGAGAGGTTCAGATTCCCAGAGTGTTGAGGTCCCAGGGTACAAACAATGGGACAGAGAATTTATTTCCAGCTGGAGCTTGATCTTTTTGGAAAGTAGATGATATGATAGCAAGTGCGCAGTAGCAGGACCTGGACTGGGTGACCCAGGAAGTTGCTTCTAGCCCTACGTTCTTTTCTTATCACAGTCCACTTCAAACTGGAGCTGTACTTTCTTCGTTTTGTACCTCATGCTGGTTTTTTATTTTCTACCTTAGGAGCTCCTGTCCTTCACATTCAGTTCCCAACAAAGGATGGAGGGCATCCTAGCTGGTTTGTGTGGGACCAGCCCAGAAGATCCGGTCCCTGTGTGGATTGATGGCAGCATTGGCCATTGCTTTAATCAGCTGACATTAAATGTGATTCCTCATGTGATCCTTGCGGTGGTCAGTGCATGCTTCCTTGGCACTCCAAGGTATGACAACTTGTCTAACTCTTGATTATTATGCAGGACTGGAGGTGGGGTGGAAAGGCTGGAAATTAGATCTCCCTGTAATGTGCTGAGTATGTGATTAGAGAAGGGCACAATATTATAATAGTATTATATTTGTCAGCATCTATCCTAATTCAAAGTGCAGTATAAAGCTCTGGTACCCCCACGGCAGATGTGAATTCAGAAAGAATAGAGAGGGTAGTGAGCATAAATTGTAGAAAATAACTCAATTTCAGCAAATGGGGATTGGGAAAACTTGGATTCTTCTGGGAGAGGATACAAATCCAAGGTGGCATGGAAGATATATATAAGGTAATAAAGAGGTTCAGAAAAACCAAAAATTGCTTTTCTGTTTACTCTCTTCTGAAATTTGTAAACATTGCAACATTCACTGATAGTGAAAGGCCACAAATGATAATGTATTGAGTGATAATGAAATATTTTGGACTTTACCTACACAGCATCACTGAAATCAACAGTGATAAAATTCACATTTCTAGACAAAATATCACAAAGACAAGAGAACTGAAGGATCAGAGATGTGACAGAGAATTTGATACTCCAAAATCTGTGTTGAAGAGGTTAAATAGACTTTTTTTTTTTAAATCCTCAAGGATTGGAGTCTGATTTGACTACAGAATATCACAGTTTGTAAACAAATATCTGCAGAGAAATGCTATTCTTTGGTAGCATCTGAATCTCTGGTATTGATCAGATACTGGGCTGTATTGACCTGATGTAGTTTCGCAATGCCTACAGTGTGAAGAAGTTATGACTCTAGGAAGGTGAATCCAGGAGGTTAAGTAAGAGTGAACAGATAAAGGAGGGAAGATGGAAGGAAGAAAGGAGAGTACTGACTGAGAGGTAATGGAATTTTAACTAAATTTTTTTACTCTGTGCTTTCCTCCTCTAGATCTGGCTCCGCAGTGCCTTGCAGGCCAGGCTGGAGATGCAGAATCGCTGCCTCCTTCGTACTTGCTGGCCTGTTCCTTGCTGATACCATCCCAGCCACCATTTCTCAGGAGGAGCTGGGCCCTGTGTACTTGGAAGTGCTGGCAAATGGCACTGCCACCTTGACATGGTTCACGCATGGCCTAGCTCTCCTCATGCTCTTCAGGTCCATCCATGGCTCTACCAAGGGCCCTGTGGCCCTGGCTCTCCTTGCTCTCTTACCCCTACCTTCCTTCATCATCACACTGGTGTGGTACTACCAAAGTGGGACAGCTTGGTCTCCTGCCCACCCTGCTACCTTCTCCAGGTTCTCCATTCTCTGTCTGCAACTGGCCTCTCTGCTTGTGTATGTGGTCGGCTACCTCTTCCCCACTGCTGGCAGGCAAGACTTCCTGTCCATCAATCGCTCCTGGCAACAAGACCAGCTCATCTCAGAGCCAGGGATCCCAGACCCCGATCAGCAGAGAGTGGCAGAAGATGGTGAGAGCTGGCTCTCACGCTTCTTTTATGTTTGGATGAACCCTCTTATGAAACGTGGCTATCAGTGGAAGCTGAACCAGCCACAGGATGTCTATGTGCTTCCTTGCCAGCTCCAGGCTTCCAGGGTATGTGATCGGTTCTACTCTTGCTGGCAGAAGAAGGCAGCTCTGCACGAAGTAGAGGAGGAGACGGTGTCTCTTACTAGCCCAATCATTGCTGGAGGCGATGGGAGTAGCAATGCCCCAGCCAGCTCGCACAGTGCCCAGGAGGCCGTGCGTCTCTTCTCAGTCCTTCATACGGCATTTGGGCTTCGTTTCTATTCCCTTGGACTTCTCAAGCTGGCTGGCAGCCTGCTGGGTTTCTCAGGTCCTCTGCTTCTGAACCTGCTGGTGAACTTCATGGAGTCACGGCAGGAGCCCCTGAGCCGTGGGGTACTCTACGCGCTCGGGCTCTTTGCTGGCTCCTTCCTGGGTGCTCTATTGCGGAACCAGTTCAGCTACGAAGTGAACAAGGTGACACTGATGGTGCGGGCTGCTGTCATCTCTGCCATCTACCGCAAGGCTTTGCGTGTGGGCAGCAGCAGCCTTAACCGCTTCACTGTGGGGGAAATTGTCAACTTCATGAGCACGGACACCAGTAGGTTGGTCAGCTTCTGCTTCAGCTTCCACGAGGTGTGGAGCCTGCCTTTCCAGTTTGCCATTACCCTCTACCTCCTCTACCAGCAAGTGGGGGTAGCCTTTTTGGGAGGCTTGGGCCTGGCACTGCTGCTTGTGCCCATCAACAAGGTTATAGCTAACCGCATCATGATGAACAACCAGGAGATGCTGAAACACAAGGATACACGGGTCAAGGTGAGGGGCAGCTGGTGGCTCTCTGAGTTTACTGCTCTTTTTTCTCCCTGTTTGTCCCTAGAACATTGGCTTTTGGGCCACTTGGCATGACCCAAAGCAGATGAATTGAATCAGCTGTTGGGAATAAGGCTAGAGGGGGCACACACAGTTCAAAAGTGTTTCAGGGTGGTGCAGTTTCATCACCCACAAAATAATCAACTTCTAATGCTTGTCTTGCCCTCTGGGCTAATTCAGATTCCCTTGTAGGTTTCTTTTCTGTAGTAGTTAAGGTAGGACACCTGATTGCTTCCTCTAGAGATGCTTCCATCCTATTGCTCCAGTAGTGCCATCGGTGGTCAGGTGGCTTGCAGTCTGCACAAAGGCAGTGATCACGGACGTAGTGGTTTTATAGTGCTTCAAGCTTGGCGCCCTCAGTTGTCTTTTCCACTGCCTTTTGCATATTTGCAGTGCCATCTCTCTCCTCACCATATGTCAAACATTTCATTCCCACCTTTTATCTCTAGTTCCCACCTTGTATCTCTAATGTGAGGGGAGAGCACTTTCACTCATTCCCATCATGCTTTGGAAGCATGAAACATGTCAACTCCCTGTCAGAACTGCTAAGAGCTTCAAAAAAACTTCTTTTCCCAACAGAAGGTGCATCTAGTTGTATGGGGTATGCTGGACTTTCTCCAGCTGTTGTAGGACTGGTTTGCTGAGTGAACTCTCTCTTGTTAGTTTTTTTTCACGTCAGGCACAGACACATCTCAGCTTGCTCTGCATATGTGGAGCCGAGAGCAGGAACGAGAGGACAGCATGCTGCAGGGACACCCGAGCTGCTGGATATGAGCCAGCCAGGCTCTGGATGCAGACTAGCTGTGTCATGGCAGCACCGGGCCTGAGAGTCAGGTGTTATTATCTCAAGTTGCTATCAGGCCAAAGTAGGTAAATGGCATCCAGGCTGGAGCTGGTAATTCCACACATCCCTTCACCTGTGTTGCACATCCTCCCATTGGGAAGTAATGTAATAGTAACACTTTTCCTGAGCCATACATGGCACAGGTGGCTGAGGAAACTGGTGGAATGAGTGAGAGCAAAAGTTCCCGGTAGCTGCCACTTGAGTTTATGTCTTTGTTAGCAATGAATGGTTCCTGGTATCTCTAACCTGGCAGGAGGTGGCTGCAAGCCTGGCCCCAGCCCAGGTGCCTAGCTGGCACTGGGTGCGTTAGGCAGGCACAGGTAGCTCTATGTGCTTTTCCTCTTTGCTTGCAGCTAATGACAGAGTTCCTATGTGGCATTCGTGTGATCAAGTTTTACACCTGGGAGAAGCACTTCAGCACCAGGATAAATGCCTGCCGGGCTAAAGAGCTGCAGAGGTTGCGAGCCATCAAGTACTTGGATGCTCTGTGTGTGTATCTGTGGGCAGCACTGCCTGTTGTTGTCTCTATTGTCATCTTCATCACCTATGTTCTGTTGGGTCACCAGCTCACTGCCACAAAGGTGAGTAGGTAGTAGGGAGACCTCCAACCTTGTCTCATGCAGAGGACAATCTACAGTAGAGCTGCAGTCCTGAGGCATCGTCTCTCGAGAAATAAATGCAGCCTGTGTCTCCCAGCAGCTTTTTAGGCTCTCACTGGTGGAGCTGTTTGGAGGGTACAGAATGTAAGGGAGGTACTGCCTCCAACTCATGGCTGTTTCCTTACCCATACAGGTGTTCACAGCATTGGCTCTCGTTGGGATGCTTATTCTCCCCCTCAATAGCTTCCCATGGGTGTTGAATGGGACTTTGGAAGCCAAAGTTTCCCTGGATCGAATCCAGCGTTTTCTTGAACTCGTGGACCAGGACTTGGAAGCTTATTATGCCCTAGGTAATGGCAAAGAGTGCTGCTAGGCTTGGGACCCTGGGCAGGGAACATTTGGAGCAGAGAACAGAGGTGTGAGGCCCAGGGGCAGTACTGGAGGGCAGCTGGCTATCACCCCATGAGTCAGGACGTTTGGTTGTCAGAGACAGAGTGAAGGGACTTCATTTCTGGGTGTTGTGGGAGAGAGGGAAGGAGCAGTTCCCCTTTACATCCCTTGTTGTGGAATCCTGGATTAGGATTCTGCTTGTGGCCAAATAAGGGAAGTGCACCTCACCCAATATAAGAAAGCAGCAATATGTATAATGAGGTAGATAATTTGACAAAGCTTAAATGAATTTGATAGAATTTAGGGAAGGTTAATCAAGGTTCAATTTGACAGCAAGGTTCACTACATTACCTACTACCAAGGCAAATTGATTTGGGTTGGATTGGAATGGTTGTGCGGGAAATACAGGAGGAAACTGACTTGGTGTTGAGCTAGGGTGATTTTCACAGGGACCAGGAATAAACAGAGTAAAGGTGGCCCTCTGGTCGCATCACTAGGTTTTCAGAATGGACCCCTTGCTCTCTAAACTCCTTCTCAGAGAGGCGCCTAGGTGCCGCTAGATCCAATCATAGGCCTGGTCATTGGTTCATGACTAAGAATGTTGAGGAGACTGGGAGTTAAAGGGGTAAAGACCTTTCAGTGAGACCATCTCATTGAATTACAAGGTTCAGAATGGACCCCCTTGCTCTCCAGAGTCCTTCAGAGAGTGAAGTTAGATAGACCCGTAGTCCCAGACTTGGTCTACGGTTTATGACTAAGATAATTTGGGTGTAGGGACTTCAGTGTAGTGCTTTAACATAATATTGTGTATAATATGTAATTTTGAGATAGCAGCAATTTAAAGTGCAGTATCACTATTGTGGTAAGCTATAAGATAGCAATGCTTAATCAGTCAATCAATAATAAATTATAATTAATGCAGTGATTTAGGTAAGACTTAACAAAAAAGCGAGTCACACACACAGAGCTGCAGATATAGAGGTTAACCTATAATTAAGATGTTTCCTTTTCTGCAGATTATAGTAATTTGGGCACCCAGCGATCTTTAGGATTTAGTAACATCCTAGAGATAGTGAATACTCACATCACTTATTGCTGGCTTATTACAAGCGGATGGTCTTCCCCGTTGTCAGTCTTAACAGACAGATGGTGATCCCCTTCATCACCCTATTACAAATGGATGGTCCGAGTCAGACTCAAGGGGTGTCCCAGCTTGGGTGAGATATGAGTCACAGCCACTGTGATCCCAGAGAGCTCCAGTGGGCCTCACTTGGGATCAGTATAGGGTTGCAGGATGATTGACTTGGGTCAGTACTTTTCCACTGTGGCCGTTAATCTTGTCAGGCAAACTTGGCACTCTTCAGAGGGCCTATGGTCTTATTTGCCAGCACCTTTCTGCGGTATTCAGGAGCTGCAGCTGCAGTTAGGGGTTGCCTAATTGTTCACTGAACTTGTACCCAGGACATGAAGATATTGAATTGTTTTGACTTGCTGCCCCATTAGGCAAGATCAGAAGGTACCAAGTTGTTTCAGCCACCTACATTTTGTAACTAAACAAAACCACAATGGCTGGTGCTGGCTTCACAAAGTAACCCAGGCACTGCCAACGTTGCAAAGTGGCCCTGGGAGGGGCAGTCTGCACCACCACACTGTGGAAAATGGAGACAAGGCTGTAACATTCCTCTTTACCAACCATAGGCCATTGCTTGTTCCCACAGAGCTCTGCCATTAGTGTCCCTTTAGGAGAAGGTGCTCCCTCCTCTGTCCAAAGCTTCTCCGACACTGAAGCCATCAACAACCTTGGCTTTGTCTGGCAGAAAGACTTGAGTGCGTGCCCTTCTACTGAGCCAGCTCACTTGCTGTCCTTCCTTGCCTTTTGCCAGCTCCTTGTCATTATTTTCCCTTCAACAATACTAAAAGCAGGTTAACTTTACAGTGTTTCCCTCACAGCCAGCAGGTCACCATGTCTGTCCGGTGGGAGCTGGAGACAGGAGGGTTGAAGGAAGGAAGGTGTAAGTTTAAGGGCAAGTCAGTAGGCAAGTGTCTCATTGTGTGGTCAGGTCAAGGGCATCATGGTGGTGCCCTGTCTGTGGTCTTATCCACTTGGGAACAAAGCTGATAATATTTGTGATGCCAGGTGCCTTTCATTTTCTGTCTCATAGTAGTAATGCTGTGCTGCTTTTCTCTTGCAGATGGTCCTTCAGGTACAGCTTGTGCCATCAAGATGCAATGTGCAACATTCTCATGGACACCAGTTGAGGAGGAAAGCACCAGGCAGCCCTCATCCACAGGCACTCTGCAACTGTACATTGAGAACCTGTCAGTGAGAAAGGTGAGCAAGGATGCAGGAGGTAACAGAGAGAAGCACTAGAGAAGCCAAGTAATGGAGCGGGGGTGGTGTGTTCTCTTGTTTTCCCGGTCTTAGGAGCCACACAGCAAAATCTTTCTTGGTCAAGAGACACGGGACACATACCATATCTCCCAGAGCTGAATGGTGCTGGAGGAGATCCAGGCATGGCTTATAGATGAGAGATGAACCAGTTCCCTCTGCTTTCTACCCCTGCTGTGGGAGAGGACTGGGCAGGGAACACAGCTGGGCTCCAGAGTTAACTCTCCTTGCAGACTTCTGACCTGCCACGCCAGAATTCTGGTTTACCCAACAGCTGTACCCAGCTCCGGTGCTGAACCTGTGAGATAGTCCCATTTTAAGACAGCAGTCAGCTTTCTACGTGTGGCTTAAGAAATCTGGACAGGCCACTCTCTGTTGGTGTATCAGGTTGTTCCTTTTCATTTCCCTTTGCAGGGGATGCTCCTGGGGGTTGTTGGGAAGGTTGGCTCTGGCAAAAGCTCTCTGCTTGCAGCCATCACTGGAGAGCTCATTAAGTAAGTAGCCTAAAGACTTCTCCTTGCCTGGTCCCTCCATGCCACGGCAGGCAGGGATTATCCAGCCTGCCTATTTGTAGGCCATTTTGATCTGCCAACATTCTCCTTTGTTGCCCTTTCCACCCACTTCTGGTGTGCTTGCAGACAAGGCGGACAAGTGTATGTTTGTGACCTGGAGCAAGGATTTGGTCTGGCCACACAGGAGCCTTGGATACAGTTTACCACTGTCCGTGAGAACATACTTTTTGGGCGGGAATATGATGCCAGGCTGTACGAGGAGGTGGTGGAGGCCTGCGCCCTCTCTGATGACCTAAACGTGAGTGCCCAAACTATAAACCTGCCTGGGCCGCCTTGGGCAGCTTTTGCATCCAGCCTGAGCCTCTCTGGAAGCAGTTCTCATTTTTTAGGCTATAGCCTGCTTTTCTAATGTCCCCATCACATAGTGTTACTCTGATTACCAATCCCAGGCCATACCTGGCCCCACAGCTCTTTAAGGTGTGAAGTCACTCTGGTAGCACTTTGGATAATTTCTTCTGCTGCTGAGCCAAAAGCTCTTGATCCTGGGGAACGGAGATGTTCTTGCAGAGCTGATAACTGGAGGTTTTTCAGGCAGAACCTATCAGCAGCTGATGCTTTTTTTGATCAGAAGGAACTTCTCTGGGATTTGGAAGGACTGAGTCTGTGGTCTTCCTGTCAGTAAACACATATTCTAGGTTTGAGGCTTACAGCTGTAAACCTGGCTTGCTTTCTCCCAGTTTATAACCTGATGCCTGATTTTCTGAAGTGCCAAACACTAGGAGCTCCTGTTTGCTTTGGCAGGAGCTATGAATACTCTGTAAAGGCAAGATATTTATTCAAGAAGTAGTAGACTATTCCTGTGCTGCCAAATCACAAGAGAACTGTTTCCAGCTACTGAAATCCTGTAGCTTTTACTGCTAAACTGTTTGGATGGGCCTTGGCATGACTTTGGTGCAGGTACAGCTCTCACTTTCCCAGACAATTCCCGGGTGCAATTTCAGAGTTATCTCAGACCAGAAGTTGCTCTCAATGGGTAGGTCAGATGTGGCCACCCTGTTCTGCAGTGCAAGAGAGTTTAGTTGCATAAATGCCAAGCTTGCCAGTTGTCTGCAGAACCAGTGTATAGACTGTTGCACTGTTTAATTTTTGGTAAGGTGTCACCCTAAGGAATTACTGCCAGAGGCAGGAGAGGGACGCCAGTGTTCTGGTTTGGTGTCCCCAGTGGTTTTATGTCCCTTCTAAATGTATTTTCTTTAATATTTCAGATTTTACCTGCAGGTGACCAGACAGAGGTGGGTGAAAATGGTGTGACACTCAGTGGGGGACAGAAGGCTCGAATAGCCCTTGCCAGAGCTGTTTACCAGGTAAATAGCAAAGGAGTCAAGCTGTGGCGGGTTGTGTCCAGTGCCAAGCCAGATGTAAAGAAACTGGAAGCACCCAGCTGCACACTGTGCTCTGGCAGCATTCTTAAACTGCCTTGTGCTGGCCTACAGGTGCTGGCAGTGGGCCACACAGAGCCATTTACACTTCTCTCTGCAGCACTACCTGCGCTGGCAGGGCCAGCAGCTGTATCCTTGTCTTTTGTCTCCCTCTCAGGAGAAAGAGCTTTACCTCCTTGATGATCCCCTGGCTGCTGTTGACGCAGACGTAGCCAACCATCTTATGCAGAAATGTATTCTCGGCATTCTCAAACACAAGACCAGGATCCTTTGCACTCACAGGACGGAGTTTTTGAAGCAGGCTGATGCCTTGTTGTTGATAGACAATGGCAGGATAGTTAAGACAGGTACACTGGCTGTCTTCTCAGGCATTAGTTTGTGCCTGTGTGTCAGTCTTGGAATGCCTTGAGCAAAGACTGACATAAGGGAATAGGATTAACTAGTGGGGAACCCAATGATAAAGAGCTTGAGGATGCTGCATGTGGGCAAAGTTGGGATGGAAGGGAATGTGCAGATGCACAGGTGGAACAGGACAACCCTAGAGGTGGGGAGCTGGTCAGGCAGAAGGCTATAGCAGGTTGTATGGAGCAGGGCCTTCAAGCATGCGAGTGCTGTGGGAGAAAATAGGGAACATTATGAGAGAACAAAACTGGGCCATTTTGTGGCAAGAGGCAGTGAGTAGCTAATATCTGTTCCTCACAGACCCTGAAGCATTTGAATGTCTCTCTTTGCAGGCACACCAGCTGATATCCTGCCACTCGTGGAAGCCTTCCCCAAGTTCAAGGATATGGACAAGAGGCAGAAGGATAAAGGTCTATACCTGGCGAGCTTGGGGGTCGCTGGGGCAGCACAGCTCAGCTGGCCACCCAGACAGAACCTGTACCTGATAGCTGCTGGCTTTAGAGCAGGGCTCCCACCACCTTGCTCTGCTGTGGCAATGCTGATCTGTGTGTAGTGTGTGCATAGCAGGAGAGGAGGCCCACGTATCGTTGGGTATTGGTCTAGAGCAGTATTTGAATCTGTTGTTCCACTTCTGGTCCAGCTTTGGATGAAGGTCTGCCAGAATTGGTGCACCTGTCTTGAGAGAGGAAAGAGGAGGGAAGAAAAGTCTTCCCCATAGGCTAGACTTGCTCTCTTCACAGCAAGGAGCAGCTGCAGGAGGAGCTTACGTCACACTGACCTTTGTTTTTGCCTCTATTTCCACAGCTCCTGATGAACAAAGCCAAGAAGAGACCATAGAGACAGAGGCAGAAGAATCAACCCAAACCAATAGCCTCATCCAGAAGGAGGAAGAGAAGAAAGAAGGGGCAGTGGCCTTTCAGGTGTACAAGGCATACTGGCTGGCAGTGGGCAGCTGCTTGGCGTTATCCATCCTCTTCTCACTGCTCCTGATGCAAGGTGAGGTAGTGGCCCAGCAACTCACCTGTCTTTAGATGTTCCTCTCCTTTCGTTCCCTGGTCCAGGGAAGAAAAAAGGCTAGGGCTTTAATCGCTCTCCCTGCAGCAGGAAGACCCCTTTTCTCTTCCCCAAACTAAAGTAGCAACAGTTGGGAGGGAGCACGTGTGGTAACAGGGTCTGGCATCTCACTGCTGCAGTTGCATGTCTGCCCCTCTAGTAGTGCCCTGTCGCTGCTGCAGCTCAAGGCTGTTCCCTTGCTCCTGCTCCACTGCTAACAGTGGAGAAAGAAGGCAGAGAAAGACTAAACTGGGCAGTAAGACAATAACAAAAGTTGTCCAGCGGCTTCCCTCCAGCTTTTCTGCTTCATAGTTGCTGATTTGGAGGTTGAATCCCTCTTTATGCAGTCTGTCTTTCTCTGTAGCATCCAGAAATGTCTCCGATTGGTGGCTGTCACACTGGATCTCCAGCATATCCCAGACAGCAAATACCTCTGTGATGGTCTGCTCCGCTTCCTTGCCTTCCCCGCAGCTGCTTCTCTTCTCCATTGTTGGGCTTGCGTAAGTAAATCTGGTCAGGAGGTGCCAAAGGAAGCTGGAAACAGACTCCCATTTTGCCCTGTGAAGATCCTTGTTGAGAGCAGGGATAAACTGGCCGCCCTACTGCAGGGGATCTGTTTGGCTGCTTTGACAAAGAAAGAGAATTGAAATTTCTGAACTGATGAGGTGCCCTAAGTGCTCCTGCCTGGGGATTGATGGAAAAGCCCTAGCTGCATAGTAATCAGAACGTTTGTCCCAGCATGCAGAAGGGGTGGTCCGTTGCAGGAGTATCAGATTAAAGTATCCCCATTTCCCCTTGAGGTTGCTCCTGGGTTCTCATGCCCTGTCTGTGAGTTTACTGTCATGGGAACCTTGACAGATTCATAATCTTCCTCTTCCTCTGTTCCAGCTCCCCCATTCAAGCTCTGGACACCACCTCAGTCCCTTCCAACGGCTCATTGGATCTGAATTTCTACTTAACAGTTTATGGGAGCATTGCAGGTGCAAACTCCCTCTTCACCATTCTTCGAGCTTTCCTCTTTGCTTATGGCACTATCCGTGCTGCCACTGTCATTCACAACCGACTGCTCCAGAGGGCTCTAAAGGTAATGGTCAGAAAGCCCAGGGCAGGCTGGGGCTCCTGCAAATTGCTCTGCCTTGATATTCTTTTCCTGTTTGGGAGTAAAACTTTGGGAGGTGGATTAGGGTTTCTGCTTGTATTAGCTGATGATCTCCCCATAGGAGTATGTCCAGAAAGAGTTGCACCACAGCTAGGACAAGGGACCAACGAGTTGGGGTTCAAAATGTGTCCTGTAAGGCTCATTCCATTCCCTGGAGGGGTGTTTTATGGCTGCCACCTGCATCTGTCATTCATTAGGCTTAGGTATACAGCCAAGATGAGGGTAAATTGAATCAAAGTATCTTTTGCAGGATCATGAGCTGAGATTCAGATAAAATTGGAAGAACTCGTTAAGTAAGATTTAGGGCTGATGCTGGCATGTGCCAGTTAACTTTCTTTAGGATTTGGGCTGCCTTGGGTCCTCAGGCTAGAGTTAGGATTAGGGGACTAGAAGACAGCCTTAGAGGCTAGGGTTAGAGGTTTATCTCACTGGTTACTGGTGGGCCAGTGACTGCTGTCTTGATAGCTGTCTGCCATTCACCACAGAAGGGCTCCTTCCTTTTACCCCGCAAACAGCATGAGTTGTTTGGCTGTCAGTGGATGCTGGCTGCTTTAGAGTCTGAGGTTTCTCCTCCAGCTGAGGAGAGGAAGGGAGCTGTGGTGGCCATCTCTTTGTGGCTTTACCTGCTCCTCTTGGTGCTGCTCTCCTGGGCACTGTTCTGTGGCTGGATCTCACTGCAGCTGACAGACTCCTACTTTCTGGTTTCCTTGTTGCCAGGCCACAGTCACCTTCTTTGACACCACACCAACAGGCCGGATTCTGAACCGCTTCTCCTCAGACCTCTACTGTGTGGATGACAGCCTGCCATTTATCCTCAACATCTTCCTGGCCAACTTGTATGGACTCTTGGGCATGCTGGTGATAATCACCTATGGCCTCCCTTGGATTGGTCTGGTCTTACTCCCTCTGGTTGCCCTTTACTTCTCCATCCAGCGCTATTACCGACGCACATCCCGGGAGCTCAAGCGCCTTTACACTGTCACCCTGTCTCCCATTTACACTCACTTCTCAGAGACGCTCTTGGGACTGAGCAGCATCAGAGCCATGCGGGCAACACAGCGGTGAGTGGAAAGAAAGAGCACCCAGAGAGCCAGAGCCTTGGCTTTATAGGCCAGGGCCTTCTTGATCTGGGGCTGGTTGTAGGGTGGCAGGAATGCCCCTGGTCTGGCGCAGCAGGAATGGAGGTTGAGTGATGCGAACCCCTGTTGTGCACCTGCCAGGTTTGAGCTGGAGAATCAGCTGCGCCTGGAGCAGAACCAGCGCTGCCTCTTTGCCAGCAACACAGCGATGCAGTGGCTGGACATCCGCTTGCAGATGATTGGGGTCGCGGTGGTTACTGCTATTGCAGGAATTGCCATCATTCAGCACCAGAAGCAACTGGGGAATCCAGGTGAGCTGCCAGCGATTGTTCTATGCCCACCCCTAGGCTGTGGCCTACTGGTTTCTATTCTCCTAGCCCAGAGCTGCACATCTTCCTACGCTGGGGTAAGATCCTGCTTTCTGTCCCTGTGCAAGTCATCCACCATGTAGTGCTTCAGCTTCTGTTCTTCGTTCTATGTGTCCCTGCCCTTATGTGGGATTCCAAGCTGCAGAGTGCTGACTTCTCCCTCGTTTCTTTGTTCTGCCACGAAGATGCCAGCTCCTTCCCTGGCAATAACATTCTTGCTTATACTTTTGTCCTCGCAGGACTTGTTGGCCTGGCACTCTCATATGCACTGTCTGTCACAAACCTGCTCTCAGGCCTTATTTCCAGCTTCACTCAGACAGAGACCATGATGGTAAGTGTGGAGCGGACAGAGGAATACACTACAGACATCCCCATGGAGCCCCAGGATAAGCTGGTCCAGGTAAACGCTCAAATATGTTCTCGGGGACTGGCCTGTCTTCTGGCTCTGTGCCCTGCACTTGCCTCCTGGGCAGATGACAGGGTTCCAGTGAATGGGTGGAGGGCCCTCGCCCCCACAAACCACATTGATTACTCATCCTTTATCAGTACATCCCTGGGGGTGGTGGTGAATCTCTGATGGGAGCTGGTGAAGACTGGAATGATGGGAAGGGGTAGGACAGCAGAATGGGTGCTGGGTCAAAGCTGTGAGAGAAAAACAAGCCTAGCAGGGGGCTGGAATTGGAGCTTAGCTGTGTGTTGGGTCTGCTCAGAAGCCAAGCAACCATCCAAAGGGATGGAGGGGGAGGTGAGGCTGAAGACGACAGCGTGTCACGGTCATACTCTGTCTCACTCAGATATCTCTCTTAGGTTGCTGCTGACTGGCCAAGCCAGGGGCTTGTGGAGTTTAAGCAAGTGGTCCTGGCCTACCGAGCAGGCTTGCCTAATGCACTTGATGGTGTGAGCTTCTCCATTTACCCCGGAGAGAAGGTGGGGATTGTGGGTCGCACAGGATCTGGAAAATCCACCCTTTTCTTGGCCCTTTTCCGCATGCTGGAGTTGAAATCAGGCCGGATTCTCCTGGATGGTGTTGACAGCCGGCTGGTGGGCTTGGAGGAGCTGAGGTACGGAGGGCTCAGCAGAGTGTACGGCAGCTGGTAGTGCCTGGAGGCTGAGAGCTGTCAGTGGTTGGATGCCAAAGGGAAGAGTGAGGAGGAAAGGACTTACTGTTGTGGCATCCTCTTGTCGGATTTGGTAGCTTTTTATGAGTTTCTCCGTTGTTTCTGAACAGCTGTGCTAAGGAAACATGGCTGAATATGTGACCCATGTGTCTGTGCTTCTAAGATAAGCAGCAAGCCAAGATACCCCACAAAAAAGAAATATAACAGGCCTTTGATTTTCAGCAGAACCCACCCCATGAACTCTCAGCTCTCGTTTGCTTGCAGATCTAGGCTGGCCATCATCCCACAGGATCCATTTTTGTTCAGTGGCTCAATCCGAGAGAACCTGGACCCCCAAGGAAAACGGACAGATGCTGAGCTCCACGAGGTGCTAGAGCAATGCCACCTGCGGGATGCTGTTACTCAGATGGGTGAGTCTGAACCCAGTGAGAAGCAGGTGGTGAGCCCTGGTACTGGGAGAGGGGAAAAGGCCTCAGCTCAGTCAGGGCACTGAGGAAAAGGGACCGGGTGGATGCAGTAGGGAATTGGTTAGGTGAGGCCACACAGGGACCAGGGTGGGAACAGGTCAGTGGGACCTGGTGGCATTCCCTCAGATTTAGTGGCAAGGGACTGGCAGGTGATGGATTGAGTGGCAGGATCTTGCTGATGAGACCAAGCCCCAGGGGATGTTAGAGCAGAGCCTGAGAGATAAGACAACTCCTATATCTAGGGGAGCATGGCATCTCTGTGCCAGATGTTGCTTGCATCCAAGTGTAAAGGCTCCAGTTCCCAAGGACCGGGCCTGATCAGGATTGGGATTTTGCATACTACTGGGAAAACCCCAGACTGGGGGAGCCATTTGGGGCCCTGTGCAGAGCCTGTTGGGCTGACTGCTGAGCTTGACCCCTGCAGGTGGATTGGACAGCGAGCTGGGAGAGAAGGGAAAGAGTCTGTCCCTGGGACAAAGGCAGCTGATGTGTCTGGCAAGAGCTCTCCTGACGCAGGCCAAGGTGAGTGCCCTGTCTCCATTGGAGCGAGCTGCTGATGGCTCTGTGGGGATAGCACAGCAGAGTGCTCCAGAGTTGGGGGTGTGATGGGGACAGATGTCCTGTGCTACCTTCTCGGGCTGTCTCCAGGCAGGGATTGGGGTCTCCCATGTGGTGCTTGGGAGCTGCCTTCATTCTCTGTCCCTGGCAGGTACTGTGTATAGATGAGGCCACAGCCAGCGTGGATCAGAAGACAGACCAGCTGCTGCAGCAGACCATCCGCCAGCGCTTTGCTGACAAAACTGTTTTGACAATTGCTCACAGGTATGGAGGAAGCAGCGCTCTGTGCCTAAATTCATCCTACCACTCACAGGGAGTGGTGGCTGCACCTGGCAGGCCTGGGCCTTGAGCTGAGCAGGGAGGTCTCTCTGATGAGGCTTTTCAAGTGCAAAAGGCTGGACCTTGCCTATTTTGTCTTTGTTGCTTTATTAGCCCATGGGTGCTGGGAACAACTGGCTGTCAACATGTTGTACCCAGAAATCTGGGGACAGCAAAGGGCAAAACGTCACATTGTGTGGCAGACGGCTCTTCCTGGGCACTACCTACTGGGACCAGGGAAGTGAATGAGACCTTGTGGTTCTGCCAGATCAGGGCAAGGAGCAATGGAGAACATCCTACAGAAAGGAGCAGCATGAAAACCGGGGTGGAGCAGGTGCCTTGGCTCAGTAGAGGGCACTGCAGGACAGCTGGCGCAAAGGGCTGCAGCCAGCCACTGGCCGAGGAGGCAGAACGCTGGGTAGTCCTGTCTTCCAAAACCCGATGCCGGCAAGCTGGACACTGCCCAGGCAGGACAGGGCACCACTGCTTGCCCCACAGCTGAGAGACTTAGTGTAAGAGTAAGGGCAACAGATGGTTGCAGGTGGAGGGAGGAGGACAAAACATGAATATAGTGGATGCTGAGAAAGGCCAGGTTAGCGTTAGGCAGTGTTCCCGCTCTTGCCAAGCAGAGGAGAATTTGGAGGAGGGTTACATAATTGCATGGAGGGTGTTTTCAAAGCACAAAGGTTACCACAAAAATAAAAATCAAATGAGCAGGTGGCAGGGGCTGGTGTCCTGCTGCACAGAAGTGGGAGTGATGGATGTCAGGCAGAGCAAGCTGGGCCTGGCAAATGAATTGAGTGGGTCTTGTTAGATACATCAGATTAGGAGGGAGGCAGAAGGGGTGTGAAAGGAATGTGGTTCCTACACTAGGGATATTATGCATAAATACAGTAGAAAGGTAACGGCATTGTGGGCTGAGGTATGTGTTTGGGTTGGGTCAGGGGAGGCCACCTCTGATGGAGGAGTAATTAGAGAGGAGAATCAGCAGAAGAGGAGTGGCAGAAGGCAAGGCAGCAAGACTGGGTTGAAGATGGCTCCAGCCCCTCTTCCACTAGGATGAAGGGAGCAGTAAGGAGGGAGAAGTGGTGATGGGGTTGTTTTCTACCCATGCCATTCAGCTTTGAGTGAACCATTAGTTGGTGTGCTGCATGTGCTGTGGTTGGCAGCGTGGTGACTACAGCTCCACTGCTGGTGGCGGTGTAAGTGAATATGTCAGCCTGCTGGGGAATGGCACCTGATGCACGAGTGCATTTCTGCCGCCCTCAGGAGGTGACAGGTGAGGAAATGTGGGGACAAAGAGAAGCGACTCAGTAACTCTTCTGTGGGAACAGGCATCTTGTGCAACTCCAGAATCAGGGTGTACCCTGAACTCTCCTTCCACAGAGCTTCCCTCTGCTCCTGGTGCCCTGCCATGCCCCACAACTGGAAGGCATCATGATGCTCTCCTAAGAGGCAATGCGTTTCAGCAGCGTGCAGAGGCTCTCTGGGGAGCTGCACTGCAGCATGCCCCTGAGTGCACAGGGATATGCTGCACAGATCCTGATGCTGGGCATGTTTTGGGCCACCCCTGGATAGCAGGGGAAGTAGTATCCAGGGTTTCTCCTCAGATCCACCAATGTGTTTCCTGGTGTTTGCTTTCCACAGGTTGAACACCATCTTGGACTCAGACCGTGTGCTAGTGATGCAAGCTGGGAGAGTGGCAGAGCTGGATTCACCCACTCGTCTAAGCCAGAAAGATGGCTCCTTGTTCCAGCACCTCCTGCACAGTGGGCAGCAGTGACCTCACTCTTAGGCTGAGCCAAGGCAGCCCTCCTGGTTCTGTGCCTGGCTTTCCCCTCGCCCCAGCCACCAGCCCTATCCCTGCAGGGCCAGGAGCTGCTGAGGTGAGGGAAGGGGTTACTCCTGCCTGCAGACAGCGACTGTGTGTCCTTGGGGATGGAAGCGTGCCACCATGGCCTTTCCTTTAGCAGGGAAGATAGGACCTGGTGTTTAGGGCCACGCAAGCCTGGCTGACAGGATGCTGCTCCCCTTTGAGATTACAGAGGGATTTTCTGCATGCTGAAGAATCAGTGACTCCCAGACTGAGACTTGGTCTCACATGTGCAATTTAAAATAAAAGTGGAAACATTCTTGTGAAGCTCCATTATTCAGGCCCCTATCCCCTTTTCCCCCCAAACACAGAATTCCTTGTAGATACAGGAGTGGTGCCCCCTCTGCACAAAGACAGCCCTACCTGCTCGCTACTACTTTCAGAGGGTGTTAACCTTTTCAAGCCCAGATTTCACACAGGGACCTTGCTGCTCTTACTCCAGTTTACAGTGGAGAAGGCCTTCCCCTGAAGGGCCACGATGTGGTTATATTGAAGGCCTCTAAGGCTAGTTTATTTCAAGGGTGGTTTTCCAATGGAAATTCCATATCCCTCCTGCTCTGGTCCTAGCTGTACAAACCCACAGCTGCTTTCACTTTCAGGATCAGATTGCTATTCCCGTTGGCACCCTTGGACTCAGTCTTGGGTTTCCCCCTTCTCCTCAACACTCTAAGGTGTACCTATCAGGTACACACCTTTGCTACACTGTCCTGACGCAGGTCCTGCTTCTTCTCCTGAGGCTGTGGAGTCACCCCAGCAGCCAGAGCATGGGACAAGACAACTCCTGTGCCACAATCTGAGTTTGTGTTCTTGAGGGAAGTGATGGGAGATACTTAATCAGAACAAGTAGCTGAGCAACCTGATCTAACTGGATCTGCTAAGAGCAGGAGGTTGCTGTCCCTTACAACCTAAATTATTTTATGATTCTCTGGTACACTGTTTCTGGGCTTGTATTTGTTTTATTTGATAAAGGTACATCATCCATCCATGTATTAAAAAAATAATCTTTCTGATGAAGCCCCCGTCTCCTCTCCCAGATGTCCCTCCTGGCAGATTGCTCACTCCTCTGTCTGCCCACTTCACACCATCTTGAACCCAGCTCTGCAACCCTACAGGTCAGTAGTAGGGTTTGGGTTGTCAAGTTTTCTACCCCACTGCTTAGCTCTCTGTGCCCATGAGGGGACACAGAAAACCCTGGCCCTGGCAGAGAGATGCTGATTGCTGCACACCAGAGCAGCACAGGCAGGAGCAGAACTAATAGAAAGGCTAAGTGACCTGGCCATCTACTGCCTCCCAACCATGCTTTAGCAATGGTGGAGAAGACAGTATCCTATCTGCTTCCTAGGTCACCCCAGGCTTGGTAGCTCATCCTCACATCCACTGTGGGGAGCTTAGCCGTGGTTGTACCAAGAAACACTACAATAGCTGATCTGAAGTTAGTGCCAGCTGCCTGCCTTGGAGCAACTGGGAGAGGAAAGGACGATCTGGATCTTGTATTGCTCCTGAACCAGCCACAGGACATCTCCAGCCTTGTCCATCTCCAGTTTCACCTGTGACAGCACAAGAGAAGGACCAGCTCAGGCCCAGAGGACCCTAGAGGGGAGCAGGCTATGCTCTTCCTTGTCAGCAAATGGTGAGGTGGAAGTGTGTGCTGGAGAGGGGAAGGAGCTTGGTCGTTTGTGGCCAGACCAGAAAGGACGGCTTGGTAAGTTGGGAGAGAAGACCCTTGGATCATCAGGAGGAAAGTACAGAATGTGTTTGTAACCCCAAGTCTGACAGCAAGAGGAGAGGGCATCACCCAGGGCAGAAGAAGGGCATGAGGAGACCCCAAATGATCTCCAGAGTCTCTGAACTAGCTCACAGAACCACAAGGCCAGGGAGCAAGGGTGTTCGCTCACTCCCTAGGGACACGGCATCTGAAATGACAGCCTCCAGAGAGAGCTGAGAGCCACCCCATCCAGCACCGGGGCAGGGAGGCCCATGTAGCCATGACTGTCCTGAAGGCTTTAGGATAAACATCCCAACACCAGTGGAAACAGGGACAAAGTCCCTCCCAGCAGTCAGAGAGGAGCTACACAGGGCCTGGCAGAATCTGGGCTTGCAAAAAGGCCATGCCCTCCTCAGCACTACCTGTCCTGTTTCTGAGAGCTCACGTCGGATGATACCAGCATGGCATGGCATAGCATGGGCTGCCGCAAGCAGCACGTCACCGCTCCCCTGCAGGGCTGGCCCAACACAGCCCTGCTTTCAGATGCTGGTGAGTGCCTGCTGTGCTGCCTTGGCAGGGGACAGCTCAGACACAGGCGGGCCCTTCACACCAATGCTCAACGCCCAGGGGTTTCATCGATGTGTTTGCTGCCCTGGGAACCCTTCCCTGCTGCCCAGCTTGTGCCGGTGCGGCTCCCCAGGGTGCAGTTCGAGGGGTTTGCCAGCATGATGACCTGCCAGGGCCTGACTCAGAGTCCTTGCAGCTCAGAGCTCCGTCGTCTTCCTGGGCTCAATCAGGACGGTGTTGAGCATGCCCACCTGACACTCCTGGTCTTGGAGCTTCCTTGCAGCTTGAGAAGGGCTTTGGCACCAGTTTGACCTCTGACGGCCTCTCTGCCAGTTCCTCAGCATTAGCAGGACGGTGATGAGGACCAGCACTGCTGTCAGCACCCCAAATACCAGCACTGTCACCAGCTGGGCTTCGCTCAGCCCCGAGTCCCTTTGGGTCACCACCTCCTTCACAGAGATTTTCAACAACCCTCCCCCTGGCTCTTTCTCGCTGTGGTTGGCCACACGCCGCCCTGTGACTGCAGTCCTAACAGGCTCCGGCTGTGTTGCCCCTGGCATCTCACTGGTGGTGGTTTTCACACCCCCACCATTCTCATGGTTCACAGGATGGTAGGGGGGAGCCCAGGTGGGCTCAGGGATGTAGATTTCGCAGGTTTTGCCAGTGAAACGGTCAGGACACAAGCAGTCATAGTCATTGACACGGTCATAGCACTTTGCCCCATTTTTGCATGGCTGGCTGGCACAGTCGTTGATGTTGATGGTGCAGAAACGCCCCTCAAAGCCCACCTGGCACTGGCAGGAGAAACGGTTGATCCCATCATGGCAGGTGGCACCATTGGCACACGGACGCATCAGGCAGTCATCGACGTCATTCTCACAGAGAGCCCCCACAAAGCCAGCAAGGCACCGGCAGGTGAAGTTGCTGGCAAAGCCATTTTCATCTTGACACTGCCCCCCATTCTTGCATGGAGACCTGCATGGAGAGAGCAAGTACAGGTCATGGCCCTGGAGAGCAAGCAGCTTCCCCTGCCCCTCAGAGGTAAACACACAGAGCTGCTTGCATGGCTAGTGGGTCCAGCACTAGCTCCTTCCATGGCGGCAGCTATCTCAAGATCAGGCATGAGTTTCTGCCTCCTCAAGTGAGAGGCTGTGGGACCTCCTCAAAGGCTGTGGCTGTGCACGGGCCCACCACACACCAGCAAGGGCCTTCAGCCAACTGATCTGAAGAAGAAACGTGCTCTCCTGCTGCTCCCCAAAGGCATGATGGCTGTCAGCTCACCATGCCTACAGCAGCAAGGGATGGGAATCTGTTCAGATTGCAACAAAGACCTTGCCCCTGTGGGACTGTGCAGTGCACACAGCCAAACCAAAGCCAAAGATGGTTTTGGCTTAACTCCATTAGCACATGGAAATCCACAGATAATGAGCCAAGCTGTGCCACCACTTGGCAGTGAGTGGTCTGAAGCTTATACTGCCTGTAATCTCGCTGCCCTCACTGCCATGTCTCACCCTGCCTTCTCACATGGCCCTGTCTTCATCTCACAGTCCTTCCCGTGGAAGCCTTCTGGGCACAGGCAGGAATATTCCCCGTCTCGATCATAGATGCACTGAGCCCCATTCTGGCACGGGGACTGGTGTTCGCAAATATGTATGTCTAAAAGAAAAGAAAAAGGTGAGAATTAGTGAAAAAAGAGGAGTGGTAAGGCCAATTCAGCTTGAACACAGCCTGTCAAACTCAGTGGGATGAAGAAATGGCAGGAGCTTCTCCTGCCTCTCCTCTAAGGGGCACCTACAGCAATAGAACTGCTGTGCCTTCAGGGTGCCTCCCAGCTACAGTCTGCAACATGCACAGGCTTAGGGGTGCACAGGAAGCAAATCGTCCTGCAGACCTGCACAATGTGAAGATGCTGTGCATGCCACCTGGTTGGCCATTGCAAACCCCATGGCACGTAGGAGCCTCTGACTCCAGAGGAGGTGAGTCAACCAGCTACCTGCTGAAGGCAGGAAGCTCTGGGGGAAGCAGGAGGTGCTGCCCTGAACTCAGCTCTGGCATAGAAAAAGCAATGAGTTCATCTGCTCCATTTCATGAGGCTGGCTGGTGTCATGGCAGCTCTTGTTGTACAGCCAGGGAGCAGCCTGACCTCGCCTGCAGGAAGGGGTCAGTCCCAGCTGTGGCAGCCAGGCAACATCCCATCTCCCAGGTAGCCCAAGCAGCATCAACCGGGTGGCTTCTGGCTATGCTGGCTCACCCATCCATGCAGGGTGTGCATGTCCCAGCACCGGAGGCTGAGATGTCCAGCTTGTGACTCACCTTTGTCGCAGAACTTGCCAGCCCAGCCAGTGTGACAGATGCACTGCCAAGGCTGGTGGCATGTCCCGTGGAGACACCCCGGCATACGCACACACTCTTCACAGTACTCGCCCTCCCAGCCTGGATCACACCTGCAGGAGGACAGGGTATGGCAGCGTGATAAAACCCAAGCAGGTACTGTGGAAAAGCTGACTGCTTGCCATGCAAGGTTTCTGCAGATATAGTGGCCCTGGGAAACCCTCCCAAAGCCCCCTATGAACCTCTTGGCTCCTTCCTCCAGAAGGCCGTACTGGCATCTCATCTTTCCAAGGAAACAAGCGGACAGAGCAGGAGCAGACTTGCCCTCTGCAGCCAGGGAGAGGGAGGGGGCAGAAACAGAGCCCAGCAGCTTCACTTTTAGTGCCCACGTCCCACTGCTCTCCTCCAGCCAATCGCTCTGTATCCACCAATTCTTTGCCTTGACTAGCCCTGGCCATGGCTAGTGTATGGAATAGGCTTATCAGGCAGCTCACAAGGGCAGTATTATGGGAAGACCCACAGCACACAACGAGCCTTCTGGCCCCAGAAGAGCAGGGCAGTGGTGATGGCTGAGTAAAGCCAAGCTGCGTTGATCCAGTGGCTTGCCTCAGACCTGCCAGCTCCAAGGGGGAAAGCAAGTGATAACAAGATGAGAGCTGAGGTGGCACTAGCCTCAACAGATGCTGTACTCAAACCAACACAAAATTGGACCTAACAAAAACAACACGGTCTCTAAAGTAAGTAAGTAAGGGGATTCGTTTTCATTTCAGTATGACGTAGGTGTCGGCAGCTTTGCCAGGCTGATCTGAGGGTGCACTTTCACACCTGGACTGTCTAGTGTTATTGCAGGTTGTTCCAAAGAGATGATGAAAACGGTTTTAAAAAGATGTTAACTAGAGGCTTTTTGGTGGGAATGGAGGTCATACCACGTGCCCAACAGAGTCTGAGGAAACGTATTCATATCTGGTCAGCCATGAGCTTATCAAGGGCTGTGGGCATCCCCTGCCCCCCGTACCCACAGGGAGCAGGGAGCAGGTGCCATCAACTTTTCCTCTTTCCTAAAAGGTAGATGACCGACCTAAACATTGACAGGGAGGGGGGCACCTAAGCAACCAGGTCTCCTGGAATTTGGGGTGATTTCAATGGGGTACTGCCAAGCTGCTAAAGAGTTCAGTAAATGCTCTGGAAGCCTGAACTCAGAGGCAGCAACTCATGCATGCCTCTGCTGGAATGACCTGCAGCTGGGCCACCCACCACATGGAGAAGTGCAGTGTCTCTGGCCAGGGCTTTGCAGCACCAAACTCCCCTGACCAGCCACAGTCGCCAAAAGGGCTCAGGGAGGAGCAAGCTCTTTGCAGCTGCAACTGGAGGCCCAGCAAAACCTGAGCTAGATGCTCCCTGATGCAGCCGTCAGTGTGGTTATGGTCACTACCAGGCCACATCTGCTCCATTAGGCACCAACAAGTGGCCCAGGCATGGTGTGACACTGGAGACTGTGCTGTGAAAGGGGGCTGAGCATGCCCTAGTGAGGAGAACAGGGGGGTGGTGGGCAATCTGTCCCCTTGCAGCACAGGTATCTAGGCCAGCCCAAAGCAGCTTGCTCCTCTCAGGGCAGCCCTGCAGGATCGGGGCTCTGGGTGGCCCTACAGTGGGGTGAGAGGCAGTGTCTGGGGCTGTGGCAGCACAGGACAGCCACGTGGTTGCTTAGGAGGCTGAAGTGCGATGTCAGTCTCTGAGCTCTGCCCCTGCGGGATCTGGGCACCAGCTGGAGCTGGGATGCCAAGGATCCTGCACACACTTCTGCTGCAGTAGCCGCCAGCTTGCTAGTGAGCCCTTTACGAAAACACCCAGAGATCCCCAGATCCCCACTACAGCCCAGGCTTCTGAGAGAGGACACCTGATGCCCTCAGACATCTATGTGCATGCTGGCAGCCCTTCTCTTCCATGCCCCCAGGGAAAGCATCCCCATCTCAACCCTGGAAGCACTGGAGCAAAGGCTGGAGGGGACCAGCAAAAGGCTGAGGGATCAAAAACTCCCACTCTAGAGGGTGTCAGGTAAAGAGAGCAGCGTCATTGATTCCAGTTGAGGGTGAGTGGAGGAGGAAGCACTTCAACTGAGGGCAGGGATATAAGCACCAGCAACACAGCATCAAGGGAGGGAGAGCAGATATGGTCGGGGCAGCAGAAGTGGAGAGCCAAGGACAAGGTGTACCTGCACTTCCCATCCTGGTCACAGCAGCCGTGGGCGAGATTACAGCGCTCGCTGCAGTCATCACCTACAAGGCAGGAGACAGTTGAAGCTGGGTTAAGCAGAGACCACAGATGACTCCAGATCTGCCTGCCTGTGTGGCCCTGCTGGCTCACAGTGATTTTTTTCTTCCTAAGCGCCCAGCCTGCCCTTCCTCAGAACTGTAAGGTGGGGGACTTCCCTTTCAGTGCCTGGATGCCACACGAGATATGAGGATTCCACAGTCATCCAAGCAGCAATAACATTGCCTTTATTGAGAAATGGGACCTTGCTTCAAAATTACCCAGTCTCTGATCATCTTCACTACTCTCTCTCTGCTGCCTTCCTTAGACTTCAGGTCCTTCTGAGCAAGGGCTGGGGTTGCCTGTGCATTAAAGCAACCTGTGTAATAAGGCCTGACCCACCTAGGACCTTGGTCCCACAAGTGCCACAAGTATGGCAGGAAAGCTCAGGGCCAGGTACTGGGAGGGACACAAAGGGACCCAGGATGGAAACGGAAAGAATGGCTCCTCTTTATCTCCCAGGATGTCCCCATCCCCAGGGACAGCAATTGGCACAGACCACTGTCTGGTCGGGGTTCCTGTCCTCCGCCAGGAGTCAGCTGCCATCACCTCCTGCATGGGGAGGCAGGACTGGGCATTCCACGGGGCCAGGTATCCAGTTCTGTTTATTTATTTAAAGGCCACAGAAGCTGTAACTGAGCTGTGGCCTCACCACGCCACTTCTCATCCTCTGCTCAGTGCTGGCTTGCTTTCTGCAACCAGGTGTCCCTTTTCACCTCCACCTTCTCCTCTCCCTCATCACTTGCTTGCATCTTAGCCCCATGGGGAGCTGGCTCGCTCCAGCTCCATGAGCAGCATTGCTAGAGCAAATCTAGGATGCAAGGGGTTTCTCCAGGAGCCCAGCATGATCGCAGGCCAGGCCCAGGATATGAACACCCTTATCTGACTGAGCCCACCCATCCTGGACTGGGGCAGGTTAATTCCCCCATGCCCAGAGGCGCGCTCAGATTTTCCCCAAGCCACATGATGTGCTGCCCAAGAAGCGAGCATGGGGAAAAATCCCACACACAGATTTTTGCTGCAGTGAGGAAACAGGCCCCACTGCTCAGGATAAGAGCCTCCCAAACAAGCCACTGTGGAGCTGAAGCAGCATCCTGGGACTGCTTAGCCCAAGCAATGGTAGCATCAACTTTCCTATTTGTAACCATCTCTCTTGGCAAATGGCTTTGGGAATTCATTGCTTACCCAGAGCAGGGAGAGATCAAACTAATCTTTGGGAAGGCATTAGCTGCTCAGTTTTGAGATTTTCTTTTCCCCTCACTCTGTCCCTCTGCACAGGCTCATCGGTTCAGGGACTCATTCACCCTAACTGAGAGAGACAGAGCAGCGGGACCTCCCACTGCTGGTCTGCTCAGCACTGCGTTCCCCATGGGCACCAGAACGAGGGTCTCTACAGCTGCAACCAGTCACCCTCTAGATGCTGGATGACTGAGCAGCATTTTCTGGTATTCCAGGTCAGGCTAGCTCTATTTTGCATCGAAAACTGAGGAGACTTCAGCAATGCCAAGGACAGGTTTGGAAAGATGGATATAAAAGAGAAGGACCCATGTCTACCGAGACTCACCTTGGGCAAGCTGGTGATGGGCCAAGAGGATCCAAACCAAGGACATGAGCTGGAGACAGAAGCTCCTGAGCATGGTCAGCGTGGCCCCACCGAGATGAACACCTAAAGGGAGAAAAAGAACAAGCTCTGAAAAATCCCCTGGCTCACACCACAGCTTCACTTCACGCGTCCCTTCCTCTCCACTACCTGGGAGTTTTGAGATGAAACATCCAGTTTTGTATAGACTTGTCACCGCACTCCTCTCTGTCCTTCCAGACTCCTTCCTCTAAGGCAATGCTGGAGAACTAAGAATCAAAAAGCCTTTTAAAATGTCTGTGCAGAAGAAGTGAGCACGCACACCCAATCCTGCACGTGTAATAGCTCAGGCTGTTACATTGCATCTTGGAGCACCAGCCCCTGCTAGCTGCTGTCAAGAGAGCGGGAGCCTCCAGAAATACAAGCCCAGCTGTGGGGACCTTCATCTTCCCTCCCTAGGTCTGGGGGCTTCAGCTTTGTGTTAAGCAAGGTCTGTCCTGGGCATGTTTGAATGAATAGATGAGCTGTCTTTTTACAGTGCCCAGGCTGCTTTTCAAGCCCTTCAGGAGGGAAAGGAGTTGAGAAGACCTAGCAGACAAGCAGATGGTAAACAGCAGCCCTATTTCATTTCCCAAGCAAGTCTAGTGATAGGCACTAGACCTGGGCTGCAGCCCCAGGCAGGAAAAGCAAGCTGGCACCTCTCACTAGGTGCGATCCATTTCCTCGGCTGTCTTGCAGAGAGAGCCCTGTCAGGCCAGGGTTCCTGCAACCATCTATTTTCCAACCACCTCCTGCCCTCTTGAAGTAACATTAAATACTTTCCAAAAACGCTTCGTTCCCTCCCAGCCTTCTGGGGTTGTTAAGGGCAGGAAATTCAAGGGTGATATCATAAATATATTACTATAATGAGATGGGAGGGGTAAAACAATTCTGCTAGGAGAGTGGTGAAGGTATGGAGCAGACTCCATCCAGCTGCGTGGGTGTGATGGACAGGGGCCATTGCACTTTCAGCTTGACTCTTCAGCTTGAGAAGGTTGTGTTGGGTCAATAGTTGCATGAAAGGCTTCTCAGATGGGGACTGAAATCCTCCCACCCACATGTATACATGCATTCAGAAAGAGGTTTAGGGGTCCCAGCTAAGGGCTTCACGTGCCTGGACCAGCCAAAATAGCCCACAAATGCAATGATGTTGTTTGAAGCAGCTCCGCAGCAAACAAGCCATCACTGATGAAGGATGCAGCATTTTCAGAGGGGCTACAGGGTGTTACTGTCACTACCCCTGCCAAATCCTAGCATCCTTCCTCCCCACGGTCCCCCTGTCACCATACTCCCAGGACCCTCCTTCGCACCCTGCCCCAAAATGCTGGGCAGTGGCCAACAGCTGCTGCATTTCAGGGGAGGGTGAAGCAATTCCTAGGAAACTTACAAAATAATTTCGGGCTGAACAGTCGGTATCCTGTTCCTTCAGAGGAGCTCAACCTCCGACCACATGTCATTGCAAAGGTCGTTTCCCCCATGGCTCCCAGCAGCCTCCCCACTAGAGGTGCAGCCTCTCACACCTCCAGAGGAGCCCCGCCACGGGTGCTGCTCCCAGCTCCCACCCAGGGGCCGCCGCGGACCCCGGCAAGGCGCCGGGGGTATTCTGGGGTGCAGCCCAAGGGAGGGGTGAGCAGCACCTGGGCAGGCCTGGCTTTGGGTCGCAGGGACACGGGTGAGGGAGCTCCCTCCGCCCCACTCCTCCGCTACCGCCTGGCCGGGTTGGGATCCACCAGCCCCCCGAGGGGCTGCGGGCTAGTAGGGACACCCCCGGGGGCTACTAACCTCTCCCTCGGGGGTATTAGGGACCTCCCTACAGTTGAAGGCTACGATGGACAACCCCCCAGGAGGGCACTGCCCCTGCGCTGGAGGCTATCAGGGCCCCCTCCGGGCTGGGAGTCCGGGGGCAGGGGTGGGAACCGGGAGGATGCCGCGCCGCTGCGGATCGCCGCTCCTGCCCTCCCCGCCGCAGCGCTGGGACCACCTCAAGCCCGCAGTGCCCCCAGGAGGGGCACGGCCACAGGGGCGCCCGCCTCCCCCCCACCCCCACGACCGGCTAGAGGGGTACGCTCCGCGGA